>VWZV01012856.1:0-13775 GCA_013397155.1 Irena cyanogastra | reverse complement strand
GAATTATCCTCCAGGAGCATCAATGGACTCCGAGTATGGAAATGGATGAATGGAAATGAGTTCTAGGAAAATGGTGTTTATATACTAGATAAGAAAAACTTTTGAATGTCTATGTGTGGTTATGATGGATAAAACCCCTGTTGTAAAGTCTCACCACAAGCAGAAATAAGGACACATCCTTCTCTATGTCCTGCTGCTTGATATTTCGCATGAATTTATTCTGTCTGATTTTGGTATCACTCCTCATCTCTCCATCCCATCCCATCCCATCCCGTCCCGTCCCGTCGCATCCTGTCCCGTGGCTCTTCTCCGGCTCTGAGCACAGCCTATTGGGCTCTGCTGCTCTCCAGTGGGGATATTTGGGATCGGCGGCATACAGACCGCCTCCAACCTCTCCTGATCCCTCCTGACCGCCCCAAAAAGCCCCGTGGCGCCTTTTCGCCCTGACAGCCCCGCTCCTGCCCCGCTCCACCCGAAACTCCCGGCAGTGCCTCTGCCCCTCCTGGCCATGGTGTTCTAGGACCCGGGAGGGAGGAGGAAAGCCCAGCTCCCTTGTGCTCCCCTCAGAGCATCCCTTCCTCATGGCCCTGCTCCCTTCTCCTGCAGGATCACAGCACGGGAGTGTTACGAATCAGTGTTTGAGAACGATTAAAATACTGCCTGCAAGGGGATCAGCAAAACCCACATTGAATATTAAGCACCAGCACAATGGACTCCATTGGCAAGGTTCACACTAGCCCTGACTGGACAGGCACACCAAGGAAAAAAAACCTGAAAACAAAATCGAGTAAATCAAACCAGAAATAGGACACCTGTATGGATACAGACACAGAGTCAGTGCAAGGTCCCTGTGAGAAATTCCCCTCAAAGGCAGTGGAATGCTCACTCTGGATGTGTTTGCAGCTCCTCACCAGGTGAAGGGTTGAGCTTCGAGGTGTGGAGGAATCAGCCCAGGATGTGTTGGCCTTCAAGGATGCTCCGAGTGCAGCAAATGGGAGAGTTCCTGGCTCAGGTGACCCAATGAAACCCTCAGGCACTGTGTCAGGGTCCTTCAGCAGAGCAGGGGAAGGGATCACAGGCTCAGACCACTGTGTCCACAGCAGCACCATTGCTGCAGGTGGTGCTGTCCTTTGGCTCCTCAAAGATCCTCTGGAGGCAATCCCTGAGGAGACTCCAGCAGTGACCCAGCAGCTCGCTACCGAGAAGTAGATGAAGGGTTTGATGGTGCTGTGGATGCAGATGAGCAGGAAAACCACCTGGGTGGACACAGTGGTGTAAGCGAGCTGCTGCAGGAAATTGCAGATGCTGACAGGGAGAGTGAAGAGTGCAGTGTAGAAAATAACAATGTCGAGTCTCTTGGGTTGCTGCTGCTGGGGGCCACACTTGGCCTTAATGAAGAGGATTGTGCTGGAAATGACCACGGGTGCAGCAAAGAGGAAGAAGCTGAGAGTGTACATGGAGATGAGAGCCCCCCCGCAGTGTTTGTGCGCGTATGTCTGGCACAGGGAAGTCACCGTGGGATTGACAGCAATGACAGCGTAGAAGAAGGCCCACTGCAGGGCTCTCATCACCACCCACAGCATGTTCTGGGGAAGGTGGCAGGGGTAGCAGCGTTCGTAGCGGATGGACCTGCACCTCTTGGTGTTGATGAACATCAGCCGGTAGAGCCCCATGTAGTAGGAGACCATGGAGAGCTGGAAAAGGAAGCTCAAGTACACAGGGGGCATGATAATGGAGCAGGACACGTCCTCCAGCAGGAAGAGCAGGGTGGAGGGCACCATGAAGAGGAGGAAGAAAAAGTCGTCGAAGGCCTGGTTGAAGATGTAGCCAATGATGTTTTTCCTGCGCTGGAGCCAGAGCACAGCCCCATTCCCAGCCAGCCCACAGAGGCAGATGAGCAGTGTCACACTGTGTATGGCCACATTGGTGACATCTATCTCACAGAGATCATCTCCTTCAGTGGATGAGGCAGGAGATGGGGACACGGTGGTCACCTCCATGGATGGACACTGGGCAGGCAGTGGGATGTGGCCCCTGGCTGTGGTCAGAGTGGATGGGAGTCAGTGCTTGGAGAATCCAGGGATGGAGCATGGGGCTCCTCAGCAGCTCCCTGCAGTGGGAAGGATTCAGTGGGGAGGAGTGAGATGTGCAGGGGAGGAGGGTGGTGGAAATTGTAGGGTGGGAGAGGGAGGTGGGAGGGTTGGGCTGGTTGGCAGGGCATTGATAAAGAACATTGAGAATAAACAGTCTCAACTTCCCTGAAGTTGCTCAAAGACCAAGTGTCGAAAAAGATAAAAGGATATAAAGGCTGGCACACAGGATGATAAATGTGGCAGGAGCCAGTGCAGAAACAAATAAGGAGGCCTGCAGTGGTTTTGGGCAAGTTCTGTAACAAGAAGCCACAGTGCAAGGCCAAAGGAAAAGTTCAAGGCAAGGACACCTTTAACACTGCAGTGTTCAGTGAACACGGCCACCAGAGAGCCCTCTGAGTGATCCTCCAGGATCATACAAGTACATCCAGTAGGTGGCTGACATATGAAAATTAATTCTAGGAAAATAATGTTTATGTGTCAGGTAGGAAAAACTTTTTAATGTCCATGTGTGGTTATGATGGGGGAAACCCCTGTTATAAAGTCTCACCACACACAGAACAAGGAGAGAGCCGTCTGTGTGTCCTGTGCGGGTAAAGAATTCCAACTTCCTCATGTCTCCCATTGTGTTAGAAAGTTTATTCTGGCTGATTTTGGTATCACTCCCGAATCCCCATCTCCAGCACTCTCTCCATCCCCACCCCTCCCCTCCGACACACCCAGGTCCCCGGGGCCGCCTTCCCCCCGACAGCCCCGCTCCTGCGCCGCCGCACCCGGGAGCAGGGACATCTCTGCTGTGACACTCTCGGAGCACTCGGGGTGTGGAATGCGGAGCCCCTGGACCATCCTGTCCATGCCAGCCCTGCTCTGGGCACTCGGGATCAGGCTTGCTCCAGGGAGCACAAGCCATGGGTGTGTCCCCTCTGAAACCAAGAATTTTAAGTCTAACAGCAAAATTGTGTTAGACTAATAACAATTTGGAGTCAAAATTGTGAACATATTGGAAATTTATTTGCCATAGATAGGTTTGAAGAAACAACAATTTTCAGGCATTTTTATACTCTATAATATCCAAGATTTTCTATAGATACTCCCAAAAGTGCTCCCAATTTATTACATCATGATATAAGAGTTTTGTTTTTTTTTTAAATTACTACCAGGATATGTTGTCTATCTTAGTTGAATGGATAACCCAGGTTTTTTCCAGCTAAACAATGTTTTTTTAATTTTGATGTCCTGGTTAGACAATTACCATTGATTAAGTTTTCTGAGGTGTCCAAGCCTAGGAAATGGCTCTCTTATTGCCATTGCAATTTCTCTCTTGCAATTTATTAATCAAGTCTTCTGGTGTGTATAGCCTCTGAACTCCAAATCCTCTAAGATATTATTCTTATTCTATGACATCCCATAAATTTCTAGTTATATGATAATTGTTAAAAAATACTTTATTGAAATTTATTTTCCAACTTTTGCTTAAGTTCTCTAAGGGGTATGGGTCCATAGAGTTTTCTACTGACATTCAGACAACATAGACCTAAATCAAAACCAGCTGAAACTCCACAGTCAAATACGCCTTGATTAATTAAACATAGTTAATTATGAAATTTCCAAACAATCACAAAATTTCAGGCTAACTACCTCTCTGTCCCCTCCCTCCAGCCACATTCCCGAATGGCAGCAGGAGCCAGAGGAAGCTGGGAAGCGCTGGCACAGAAGGTGAAGGCAGCTGAGTATTCATGGTGCTGTTTATTGATATCAGACCTCAGTGGGATGCAGGAACCAGGTGCCAGGGGGAATTTTGGGATCAGAGCCGTGTTGGGAAGGATGTGTTTGGGGAACAGTGCTCTAGGACCCGTGAGGGAGAAGGAAAGCCGTGCTCCAATGTGCTTCCCACAGAGCATGCCTCCCACATGGCCCTTGGCAATGCCCCTGCTCCCTTCTCCTGCAGGAATAAAGGTGGGACAGTGGTCCTAAGTCACTGCTCCATGGTCCTACGTTGGTGCAGTTGAGGGGTTCAGCAGGCTCAGATCACCATGTCCCTGACAGCATCATTTCTGCGGGCAGTGCTTTCTTCTGGCTCTTCAAAGACCTGGAGGCATTCCCTGAGGGACTCCATGGAGCAGCGCCTCCAGCACTTTGTTACTGAGAAGTAGATGAAGGGGTTGATGCTGCTGTGCATGCAGGCGAACAGCAGAACAACCTGGGGGGACACAGTGGTGTAGCTGAGCTGCTGCAGGAAATTCCAGAGACTGAGGGGGAGAGTGAGGAGCACAGCGAGGAAGACAATGATGTCGAGCCTCTTATGTTGCTTCGGCTGGGAGCTAGCCTTGAAATGAATGAAGAAGATTGTGCTGGAAATGACCACGGATGGAGCAAAGACGAGGAAGTTGAGGATGTACAGGGAGATGAGAGCCCCCGAGCAGTGCTTGTGTTCCTGTGATCGGCACAGGGAAGTCACCGCAGAAATGGCAGCGATGACCGTGATGGAAAGGGCCCAGAGCACAGCACTCACCACCACCCATGACAGGTCCTGGGGAAGGCGGCAGAGGAGCCCACGTGGGCGGAGGATGGACCTGCACCTCTCGATGCTGATGGCCGTCAGCCGGTACAGCCCTACGTTGTAGAACATCACAAAGAGGAGGAAAAGGAACCTTATGTATGCTGGCGACACGATGGCAGAGCAGGACAAATCCTCCAGCAGGAGGAGCAGAGTGGAGGGGAGCATGACAATGAGGAACAAAAAGTTGATGATGGCCAGGTCAAGGATGTAGGCAGTGATGGGTTTCATGGTGTCCCTCTGGATGTGGAACCCGAGGACCCAGATGACAGCCCCGTTCCCAGCCAGCCCACAGAGGCAGATGAGCAGTGTCACACTGTGTATGGCCACGTTGGTGACATCTATCTCACACAGATTGTCTCCTTCAGAGGATGAGTTGGCAGGTGGGGACACGGTGGTCACCTCCATGGATGGACGCTGGGCAGGCGGTGGGATGTGGCCCCTGGCTGTGGTCAGAGTGGATGGGGAGTCAGTGCTTGGAGAATCCAGGGATGGAGCATGGGGCTCCTCAGCAGCTCCCTGCAGTGGGAAGGATTCAGTGGAGAGGAGTGAGATGTGCAGGGGAGGAGGGCAGTGGAAATTGTGGGGTGGGAGAGGGAGGTGGGAGGGTTGGGCTGCTGGGCAGGAGGCTGATAAATAACATAGAGAATAAAATTTTTCAGTTCTTCTGAAGTTGTTCAAAAGTGAAGTGGCCAAAAAGATAAAAGTTTGTAAAGGCTGGCACACAGGATTATAATCATGGGTGGAACTAGTGCAGAAACAGATCAGGAGGCCTGCAGTAGTTTTAGGGCAAGTTCTGTAACAAGAAGCAGCAGCGCATGGCCAAAGGAAAAGTTCAAGTCAAGGCCACCTTTAATATCACAGCACTCAGTGAACACAACCACCAGAGACCTCTCTGAATGATCCTCCAGGATCATAAAAGTAGGAGCAGGCCATATGGAAATGAGTTCTAGGAAAGTGACGTTTATGTATCAGATAAAAAACACATTAATGATTGTGTTCAGTTATAATGGATAAAACCCCTGTGGTATAGTCTCACCACACACATGGGTCAGGGAGGGATCCTTCTGTGTGTCCTGTGCAGGTAAAGAATTCCTGCTTCCTGATGCTTCCCATTGTGTTAGAAAGTTTATTTCAGCCGATTCAATGCCGGGATACAGATGGGATGCACAGGGCAGAGGAGGAAGGAGCTGGGGAGGGCACTGCGGCCACCGGAGAGGGTGGCAGGAAGAGAGCAGCTGCTGGAGGAGAGGAAGGTGGGGTAGGGAGGAAGGAAAACATTGCACTGACCTGTTCCCTGTGGGGCAGCAGCAGGCAAAGGGCTCTGTGCAGATCAGCGGCGCTTCCTGGTACCTCTTGCTCCTTTGGGATCCATGTCCTAAAGCGGCTCCTGCCAGGTCAGGGACATGAAGGAGAAAGTGCCCAGATCACCAGGAGCTCCCCACTCTGGCTCTTATTCATTCCCTGTCCTGGTGTTGCTCCTCAAGGCTTGGTGGGATCACAGGGGAGTCGGAAATTGCATCTTTGTCTGTGTCAGAACTTCACTTCCTCAGTGGGGTTTTTTTTTTCTACGGAGAAGTGGCTTTTGTCAAAAGGTCCAAATGAAATATTCTGCAAATGGCTCCTCATTTCCTCATGATTAGAAACATTCGTTCCCTGCAGAATGTCCCATTCTCCAATTGCCTTCACTCTCCTGACAGACTTCTATCATACCTCATTTCTCTTCCCTGAGGCGTCATGGTCCCTCCAACAGCAGAGGGATGCTGCTGGTGCTGGTGGCACTGGAATGGTGGCAGTGCTGGCAGTGCTGCTGTGTCAGCTGGGTGGTTCTCAGGAGTAACTCCTGTTCCAGGAAGAGCTCTGGGATCACTCCCAAAACAGGCTCTGGGCCCGAGGAAGCATAGTTGAGTTTCTCCCTCTCCTGCCCTGTCCTGTTCTGCCCCCATCCCATCCCCACCCTACTCTCCATCCTCACCCCATCGATCATATCCCGCAGGTTTCCCAGACAGCAGCCACTCTCCCACTCGGAGAGTGGCCTGTCAGACTCTGTTATCATTCAGTGGGGAGATTTGGGTTTGCTGGCATCCAGACACCCCCCCCAACCCCCTCTGACCCTCTCCTGACCCCTCCAGCCTGCTCTGACACCCCAGAACACACCCAGGGCTGCCTTTTTCCCCCTGAAACCCCACTCCTCCCCCGCTTCCCCCAGGATCCCAGTCAACGTTATTGATACCCCTGGCCATGGTGTTCTAGGACCCAGGAGAGAGGAGGAAAGCCCAGCTCCCCTGTGCTCCTCAGGAGAATGCAGGATGATAAACATGGTTGGAGCTCGTGCAGAAACAGATAAGGAGGCCTGCAATAGTTTTGGGGCAAGTTCTGTAACAAGAAGCAACAGTGCATGGCCAAAGGAAAAGTTCAAGGCAAGGTCACCTTTAATATCACAGCACTCAGAGAATACGAGAGCCAGAGACCTCTCTGAATGATCCTCCAGGAGCATCAAAAGACTTCTAGTAGGAGGAGGACAAATGGAAATTATTTCTAGGAAAGTGTCCTGGATTGAAAGATAAGTGTGTATTCTATTTGCCATCTGTTAGAGGTGTGACAGTTATCTTCTGTTAATTGGTCAGTTTTCTTTATCTCTTCCACAAACCAATCCTCCCTCCAGGAAATATCTTCTGTNCACAAACCAATCCTCCCTCCAGGAAATATCTTCTGTTAAATATCTTCTGGCCCATTGAGTGTTATTGCATGACTGATAAAATTCCATCATCCCATTGGCAGATGCTCCGCCCAGGGGGAGGAGCCAAGCATTCCTTCCTGGATAGAATCTGCGATTTTGCGACAGCAGGGCAGCCTTTTGCACTGGATTCTCAGAGGAGCAGCCCTTTCCCACTGGATTCCCAGAGGAAAACTACACCCTTCTACAGGATCACTGCTTCAACAGAACTTCATCTGTCACTGCAGGAGGACTGCAGCCACCATTTCAATTGTACTGCTACCAACACCCTGACCAACAGGGTGTCGGGTTGTATTCTGACTGTCAGTGTTGTTTTGTATTACTGCGTTGTTTATTTCATTCTTTTTAATTTTTTTTTCCCTAATAAAGAACTGTTATTCCTGCTCCCATATCTTTGCCCGAGCGCCCCTTAACTTCAAAATTATAACAATTCAGAGGGAGGGGGTTTACATTTTCTATTTCAGGAGAGGCTCCTGCCTTCCTTAGCAGACACCCATCTTTTCAAACCAAAACAGAAGCCCAGGCTGCAGAGCCCCCATAGGTTCAGTAATTGCATTTATGGCCCGTAGATCCTGTAATAATCATCACTTGCCATTTTACTTTGGTATACAGAACATAGGGGTGTTCCAGGGGCTAGAAGATGGACAAATATGGCCTAAGGACAATTGTTCTTCCACGTGCTGTTTTAAATTTAGTAGCTGTTCTTTTCCTAGGGGCCATCGATCCACCCACACAGGGTCAGTCTGCCATGTGAGTTTACATACGTCCAGTATTTGATTTTGGAACGTCTGCTCAGTGGCCCCTATGAAAAAGGCCCTCCTGTGAGGTTGAGACTATTTGTATGGTTGTTCCAAATTGTGCCAAAACATCTCTTCCCCATAATGTGCATGGCATAGAGGCAACGAATGGGGCAATCCGGGCAGTTTGCCCATCAGGGCCAAGGACAAGCCGAAGGTGAGCGCTCTGCCCAGGGCACTGCATCCCTCTCACCCCAATTAGGGTCGATGTGGGGCTGACTGAGGGCCAATTACTAGGCCACTCATTACTTCTAATATTAGAGACATCAGCTCCAGTATCAACAAGCCCTTTAATTTTTTTGCCATCTCTAGTGAATGTTAGAGTTGGCTGAGCTGTTGTAATAGAGCTCGTCCAGAAAATCTGTGGCTGACCTCTGCTGCCAAAGTTATCTGTGCCACGTTTGGCCTTGCCACTAGGGGTTTTGTTGGAGAAGGGAATAAGTTGTGCTATACATTGACCTGCAGGTATAAAGCAGGGTGGCATGGGAGTCCATAGCATAATCTGTATCTCACTCTCATAATCTGAATCAATAATTCCAGGCAATACAAAAATCCCAATTGTCCTGGTGGCAGAGAAACGCTCTATTAACCAAGCATGAGTGTTATTACCAAGGGGTCCCCAGACTCCAGTAGGAGCTAAATGTACCGAAGATGTCATTAGAGTTATGGATTCTCTGGAGGCGAGGTCCAGCACGGCACTGCCTGTGGTTGTAGGCAGGAGCTCACTTGCCAAAAGTCTCGTCTTGCATTTTTTTGATTCTCCAGGGCATGTGGACCCGCCCCTTGTTGGAAGTTTCCCGGCTGTGTAGCCTTCCCTTTCACAGGATGCCGGGCACGGCAGTCAACAGCCCTATGCTTTCCCCTTCCCCATCTGGGACAATCTTTAGATGGCATTTTTACCCTGTCCACTTGTTGAGGGCAGTCCTTTTTAGAATGACCCATCGAGCCACATTTAAATCAGCCCCTGCCCGCGTGTCCGGCACCCGGAATTGTGTGGTTAAAGCCACTGCCAGAGAGTTAGTATTATAAGCCACAGTTCCCAAGTTTTGGCATGCTCAAACCATATCTGCTGTGTCTCAAGTATGTGAGTTACAAACAGTGAGCAATGCTTTTCTACAATCTTTGTTTGTGTTTGTAAAAGCAAGCTGCCGCCACAGAATAACTCTGGCCTCATCACTGTTGACCTGCCGGGAGAGCGTGGCTTGCAGTCTGTGCAGGAACTGCACGAACAACTCCGCTGGATTCTGTAAAATCTTAGCAAAAGCCCAGTTAGAACCTAAACCTGTCCCCGGGCCTGCAGGGCTAGGAAGTGATGATATCACACAGATCACACGGGGAGCCTGCCTGCGCTGCAGGGACTGCAGAGGCACCCTCTGTGCTCAGCTGTGCAGCGGAGACTGGTGCATTTCTGCCCTGCAGCGCTTCCGCCGGGGCTGTACACAGCTCTCGGTAATCAGCGAGCCAGACTGCAAACTGCAGCGCTGTTAGGATCATTTTCCTTCTGCTTTTCCAGTCGTGGGGAGTGAGGACGTACGCGGTACTGATGGATTCTCGGTAGCTTAGGGCGTGATGGGAGGATAAGGTGCTTTCTTTCCCTAGCGCCCTCAGTGCTTTAATTACTTTATAGTCTCGCTCCTGGTACGCCGGTCGATGGTTCGGCGCGTGTATTACTGGGCAGGCGGTACCGACCGCCCAATCGCCCTCCTTCATGGCAGCTTCCCGGCCTTTTTGCCAACGCTGGACTACTGCGTGGCCACCTTGGGCATTAAGTGAGGCCAGGAAGGGCAACCCGCTCACAGATGAGAGTTCTGTGCTGAAGGGTCCAACAGCACAGGGATTTTTATCAGGGTAAGGCAGTCCTGTGGGGCCTGGGTTGATCTCAGGGTAAGGCAATTCTGTAGGATTTTTATTAAACTCAGGGCTGTATACGGGTTCTGGTGGCACTGAGGGCTCAGGGGAATTAACATCTGAAACCACGAAACAGCCAACACTGGCGTGACTTCCTTTAACGCCGCCACGATTGTTCCCCCTGTAGCGAGGGGCCCGCAAGCATCAGCATCGCCGTCCACGTCGATATCAAAAAGTCTCTGCCCTACTGCTTGCCAGGTTTCTGATCAAAGGGGCCCACTAAAGGGAAAATCTTTAACTTGATTAGACACTCAGTCCAGCAGGGTGCTTAGTTTCACATCAGCCATATGAATCCATTGCGGATGTTGGAGCCACCTTACCTAGCCACAGAACCTGCTTTGTTCTGGGGATATTCCACCTCCAGTACTTTCTCCCACTGGTCTACTCAGCCCCAAGGAGAGGATGCACGCAATTTTAAATTCCTGAGATCCTTCCCGAACTCCTCCCGGATCCCTATCCCCGGATCCTTTCTCCGGACGTTTCCTGGACGGTTCCTTGACCTAGTGGGAGCTGCCACCGGAGCCAACCACACACCCTGTGCTGCCTTTATAGGTCTGGATTCCGGCCTGCCATTTGTAGCAGCTGGAACAAAGCGACACGGACCCCCTCATGCATCTGAGGGAGATCCCTTTATTGTAAAAATCGGCCCCTTTTTATACCTTTGATCTCAACGTGACATGACTGAAAGCAAACCGAGGCCTCACAGAACCTAACAAAAGAAGGGCTCCCATTGGCTGGCCCAGCTGCAGTGCTGCCGTCCACGTGTCCTACCATCCAATCAGCTTCCTGCTCATACACTGTCCACGTGTCCTACCATCCAATCAGCTTCCTGCTCATACACTGGCCACACGTTCCTCCAGCCAATCACAAGCTCTCTCCCAACTGATTCTCCCCTCACCCTCAGCCTCTCCCACCCGCCCAGCCTGCAGCTGTGCCTTTCCCTCAGGGCCTTCTGGTGAGCACAGGCCTTAACAACTTGAACAATTACAACCCCAGATCCTACAGTCAGTTTTACCACACTGGAATCAAACAAAAGACATAAATGCCAACTTAATTTAGGAGCAGTTACAAAATGACAAAGAGCAGTACAGCCTGGACTGTGGCTGAAGCTGCTGTGCAGAGTCGCTGTTCAGCTCCTCCTGAGGGTGGCCAGGTTCAGGATGGAGGTGGTCAAGGGCTTCCTTGGACATTGATGCTGGGGCACCAGAGGATGGCCAGATTCTGCAGAACAGCAGCATAACCCCCGCATTTCTGTGCAATTAAATGGTCTAAGCATCTGGTGATGTGAAGTTCCATGTTTAAAGCCCTTTTTGGTCACAGGCACAAGGCTTCAGTGGAGTTCAGCTTTGAACATGCACTTTACTCAGAAGGATTTAATTCTGGAATTAAAGAATGTGACAAATTCCCACTGAAAGTATAAGGGAATGTTGCTGTCCCTCTCCAGCTCTGCAACCCTACCTGGTGTCCCTTCCCGTTGGGGGGAATGCAGGGCCGGCTCTGCCGGACAGAAGGGGAAGGATGCTCCGTGTGATCCCAACCCCTCTCCTGCCACAGAGAGGCACCAGCCCCACAGGGATTTGGGAAATCACCGCATCACCGCCACCCCGCAACCCCGTGCTGGGTGTGTCCCCAAGGCTTAACATGTCCCATCCTTTGCAGGCAAGAGCTCCTTGAAAACACCATGAAACTCATCTGCTGAGCCAAATGAGATGGAGCTCATTCCCTGGGGCCGAGGCAATGAGGGTCATTCCATGGGGAATAGAGCTGGGGAACTACACTGCTTGGATCCATGTGGATCCAGGAAGGAGGAGGAAAGCCATGCTCCAATGTGCTCCCTGCAGAGCATCCAAGAAAAATCACCCAAGGCAATGCCCGTGCTCTTTTCTCCTGCAGGAATACACCATCACGGGAAGGGTGATACTGTGGATATTTATTCATCAGGAGGCTCAAGGAAACTTTTAGCCTCTGTGCCAGGGTCCTTCAGCAGAGCAGTGGAAGGGATCAGCAGGCTCAGATCCCTGTGTCCATGGGGGCATCATTGCTGTGGGCAGTTTTTTCTTTCAGCTACTCAAAGACCCTCTGGAGGGAGAGCTGGAGGGACTCCACAGAGCAGGGCCTCCAGGAGCTCGCCATGGACCAGGGCCTCCAGGAGCTCCCTGCCAAGAAGTAGATGAAGGGTTTGATGCTGCTTTGGATGCAGGTGAGCAGGAAAACAACCTGGGATGACACAACGACGTAACCGACTTGCTGAAGGAAATTGCAGAAGCTGAGGAGGAGAGTTAACAGCGCAGTGACGACGATAACCATGTCACGCCTCTTGGGTTGCTGCTGCTGGGAGCCCCACTTGGCCTTAATGAAATCGATTGTGCTGGAAATGACCACGGGAGCAGCAAAAAAGAGCAGGATGATGGTGTACATGGAGATGAGCGGTGCTCGGCATTGCTCCTGCTCGTGTGGTGGGCACAGGAATATCCCCGCGGGAATGACAGTGAAGAGAGAAAAGAAGGCCCAGGATTGGACACTGCCCACCACCAACCACATGCGCTCGGAAAGGTCCTGGCAGCAGCAGAGATTCCAGAGTTTGTACATATACAGCACAGTGCCACCGGGCATCAGCCAGAACATCCCCCAGTAGTAGGAGACCACTGAGAGCTGAAAAATGAAACGCATGTACAGCATGGGCACGATATGAGAGCAGGACACGTCCTCCACCAGAAGGAGGAGGGTGGAGAGGACTGTGAGGAGAAGGAAGAGGAAGTCGGAGAGAGCCAGCTTAAAGATGCCAGAGTTATAGTTTTTCAGATTGAGGAGCCAGAGCACAGCCCCGTTCCCGGCCAGCCCAAAGAGGCTGATGAACAGCCTGACACTGTGTATGGCCACGTTGCTGACATCTATCTCACAGAGATCATCACCTTCTGTTGGTGAGGTGGGAGATGGGGACACGGTGGTCACCTCCATGGATGGACGCTGGGCAGGCGGTGGGATGTGGCCCCTGGCTGTGGTCAGAGTGGATGGGGAGTCAGCTCTTGGAGAATCCAGGGATGGAGCATGGGGCTCCTCAGCAGCTCCCTGCAGTGGGAAGGATTCAGTGGAGAGGAGTGAAATGTGCAGGGGAGGAGGGCAGTGGAAATTGTGGGGTGGGACAAGTGAGATGATTGGGCTGTTTGGCAGGAGACGCAGAAGGGAAGCACAGGGTAGAGGTGGGGGGATGACCTGGGGAGAGCACTGCGTTCCGCAGGAGAGGGTGGCAGGAAGAGAGCAGCTGCTGGAGGAGAGGAAGGTGGGGTAGGGAGGAAGGAAAACATTGCACTGACCTGTTCCCTGTGGGGCAGCAGCAGGCAAAGGGCTCTGTGCAGATCAGCGGCGCTTCCTGGTACCTCTTGCTCCTTTGGGATCCATGTCCTAAAGCGGCTCCTGCCAGGTCAGGGACATGAAGGAGAAAGTGCCCAGATCACCAGGAGCTCCCCACTCCCATCCCTCTGACTCCTCTCTGTGCCCTGTCCTGGTGTTGCTCCCCAAGGCTTGGTGCATTCATAGGGCAGGCAGAAGTGGTTTTACAACTTTGGCTGCGTCAGAGCTCCACTCCCTCAGAGTTATTTATCATGAAGTTTTTTTTTCTTTGCCACAAAGGAATTGGCTTTTGCCAAAAGGTCTACCTGACGAATTTTGCAAATGTTTCCTCATTT
>VWZV01012855.1:0-104737 GCA_013397155.1 Irena cyanogastra | reverse complement strand
TGGTCTCCAAACTTTTTTGATCACACATACCTATCAGTAAAACATTTTTGAGCATGGACCCCAATGTATTTGTATTTATTTACTTAGGAATTACCTATGCTACTTTACTAATATATTGCGTTATAGAACATGAAAAAAATTTAGAAAGGATGAGATAAAGATGAAATAACCACTACTTCAAAATGTTTTTTCTGTTTAATGAATGGTACAAAAATATATTCTTCCTGCAGCCTAGTGGATTGTTTTACATACCCCCTGGGGTACCTGGGAGACCAGAGTGGGTCTAGGGTATTGCTGTTGGCAAAATGTAGTGTAGTTTGTTTCTCTTGGGAAGGGAAGCATAAATTATAGCAATGAAACACTTGTTGCAGCTCCATTCTTCATGAAAAGTCCTTGACTGGTCCTATCTCCTATCTTTTTCACTGAAGTGAGGCTTTAGAGATTTGAAACTCCATTTTAAAAGGCAGATATATGTTTCTATATGGGGAGAGCCCCACCCAATAAATAATCAACGAAACAGTGTTCTCAGAAAACACTTAAGGCAAAGGATATGGATAATTATTGTAATTCCAGTTATTCCTATATGATTTACAGGTTTGCTTTGATATATTTAGAGAATGAAATTGTCTGTCCCATTCAGTTGTGTGATATGCACACATAATTATAGACACATTCCAAATCTTACATGGTTGGCCCCTCTCTCTGTGCACATTAGTGCACACAGCTTGGCTTGACCTTTGATACACTGATATCTATAGGCAGTCCTTAATGTGGATGCGACTGAGGTTGCCTTGAGCACAATTGGATAAAAAATGTCAAATCATACTGAGAGAGAATCCGTCTGAAACTGTTTTGATAAGTTGTGCTTAGTATTGGGAGTCAGAGGTCAAAAAAATACTTCATTAAAAGTATGATACTGGTTTTGAAAAAGAGAGAGTTTTATATTTCTTGTTTGTTCCTGGAACTCCAGTTTTTTATTCCAAAAGATTGGGAATTGCAGGAGGAAGGTGGAAGAGATGCTTCTAATGTGCTTCCCAGTGCAACTAATGCAATCCTAAATGATAAGGTTATTGGACCATTCAACACTATATTAGTTTTTCTTCTAGGGTGCTGTGTATCAGCGTGAAATTTCAGTGGTTCTCATTGAGGATGTTCAGCAAGTGAGGACGCTCAGCCACTTACTCAAAATAGCCCTCAATCATATGGAGTGCAATACAAGTTTGACAGTAACATACTTAAGTATATTATTTCAACTCCTGCATGTATATATACATCAGGTAAGCATAGGCTTCAAATGCAGCAAGATAGAAGAAGCAAGAGATTTGGTTTATTCTCTTTTCCAAGTGTTTTGTCACCCTGTACCTTAGACTAAAACTGTTTAGTGATTACCTGTGTTTTTGAGGTAGAAGGAAATGTCTATCCAGTATTTTCATTTCTGCCTTAACTTTCCATCCTTCTCCCTGCTGAGTCCCTTTACTGGGTGAAATTCATCTATCCATATGACTTCCATGTAAGTCCTTCTTTGACTTTTATTTGTAGGAGAAGACCAGGTTTTAGTAAAATGTTTTGTACTTGTTCAGATGTTCCGTTATCTTTAGTGAGATCACACTAAAATATAAGAAACAACACAAGTGTTTCTTAAGTCCAGTAGTAAAGACAAAGACACTTTTTAGTGTCTGTAGGGTAGTGGAGGAAATAGTACATATGGTTAATTGTAGGGATCACAAGTACAAAATTATGTATCCACACTTCTGCAAAGAGTACCCATAGAATGCCATGGATTTATGAGTGGGAATTATTCTTTGAAGTATGATCCATATTGCAAATTTTTGCATATTGTTACAGTGTGTACACCTTTCTGGGTCTTACAATAGGTTCCAACTTCAATGTAAAGACATGATTATTCTCTTTGAAAAGAAACATTCAAAGGAAGCCTAGCCTGGGTATGGAAATGTCATTAGGAAATTATTGAACTGGGAGATTAAATCACGTGATTGTAATGGCTCCTGCTGGAGCCAGTTCTTAGGGTAACATCGCGGGAGCAATTTAAATCCTTGGAAATTAAATTTTACAGGTAAATACTGTATTTTAATGTTACCTTAATCAGAAACAATGTATTTGGGAACTGTTTACTTAAGCTGGTTCAAATTCTCCCCAGTAAACTCCATGCAAGCCAAGGTCACTTTTGTGAAGCTCTTAATGTTCTTAAATAATATTTCTCTTGTGTTATTTTCAATGCACCCTTTGAAATTCCTTGCAAGTTTGAAGTCTACTTGCCTCAGCACTGGAAGGAGTTGGGAGTAGGTTCTTTGGAGCTTTTGACTCCAGCTTTAGAAGGTGGAAAAATTGGTTGCAAATATGACAATTTTGACTTGCCAGTGAAGTCTGCAAAAACCAGAATATTGATTGCACTTTTTAAATGCTTCATTTTCCACCCCAAATATTTAGGAAAATGGTCATCCATGTTTTTATAATAATTGTTGAAATGGTATGAACTGTTGCCTTGTAACTTTACTCTGTGTTTACTGACAGTTGTTCTACATTTTCCCAATATTCTTACTGGTTTTATTGTTTTATTTCTCATGTATTGTATTTCTCTTCAGAACAATTAAATGTCTGAATATTTGCTAGGAAAGATTTTTCAATTAGCCACAATTACTTTAACAATTTACAATGTCATAAACACAAAGTTCAGACATCTACTTTCCTGTGTTTTAAAATCTCTGGCCTCGAATACCTAAATGTATCTCTGTGAAAGTCTTCTGTTTGATTAGCGTTGCTACTCCCCTGGCGTGGCTGGAGAGCCAGAGATGAATTTGGTGATCAGTCCTGAAGGCTTTCTCAGCTCCTGTGGCTGATAAATTGAAGTTACTCCATGGCAGTGGGAACGTCCTGTACAAAGCGTACATACCCAGTTGCCAGTAAGATTTTAATAACTTCACTTGAAAGTGGACTTGCAGTGCTTTGCATTTGATTTACAGTGCACTTCATCTGGATGAGTTCTTTAATTGAAATTAATGGGTTTTGGCCCTAGGTGGTTCTGTCCGGAAATTATGTGGTTTCCACTTAGATTTTTGGGTGGATTTTAAGTAGGATCTGTGTTGCAGCACTTGAAGAATAATGTTATTTAATATCCTAGTGATGCCTTCATATAGCTTTATTCTTTAAAATATTTGCTTCAAAAATAAAATTTTCATTATTTTGTCTAATTGATTATTTCAGAAATAAGGTCCAAGGTTAAAACGTTTGTAACTTTGCCATGTGATGTCCTCATTTAAGTTAATGGGGTAGGACCAGGCTTTTTTTGAATAATGTAAATATCACTTGCTTTTCCTGTTGCATTCACGAATATGACTGGTTTTAGCTTGATCTGACTTACTTCAGGCATAGTTCTGCACCTTTCCTGCCCAGCCTGCTGTTTATACTGGATCACACATTGCCTTTGTGACATGAAAAACTCTCTCCTGGGAGTTTGCAATGTAAGCAAGATGTCACTTTGATGTGAAGAAGCAAAAAAATTAGCAAAGGCATGATCAAGCTGATAGATAAATTAACCAGTTTAAAGGCTTCATACGAAATGAGACTTCCAGATAAGAGGTTGGGGTTAATTTAGGCAACACCTGCACACACATGCACACATTACCTCCTTTTATAAACACCTTTTACCTGTGAAGGCTCAAGGCCTTGATAGAGCTTGCATATAGGCCCATTTTAGAATAGACTGTAAAAGTCTGGAGTGTTTGCCTTCCTAAAGTCCTGATTCACTGTTCAAAGAATAACGTGCTAATAAAATTAACCTCTGTGACTTAATATAGGTTTGGGATGCAATTGATCTCTTCAGCCTGTATGCATCATAAGGATTTTTAAATGCTGAAAAAAATCTAGTTCACTTCCTTGCTGAATCTAGTTCAATTCACCTCTCAGCATTCTGGTTTTAAAGGCAGATTGTCATTCCACTACACAGAAACAAATGAATAATGTTGTGTCATTGCTTTACTTAGACTCTTTATTGAGGGGGGGAATCTTATATCCTCAGGGCTTTCAGTGAATCAGACATCTTTTAGTAAACTTCCTATTCAAGGGATATTATTTGTGAAGTTGCTGCTGTTCTTCCTTCCAGATAAATTCCATTATGTGTTGCCAATAACAATGCCTTGTCACTCTGCTGGAAGTGAAATTAAGTAATGCGTGTTCAAGTTGCTGGAAGATAGATGATGCAGTAAAAGTATTTCAGTTAACCTTAAAAGAATACATTCCCTTAATGGCTAAAAATGGATCCTTCATTTTAGTGCTTGCGTTTTTTACAAATGACTGGTAGAATGGCTGTAACAGCCCAGTGGATGGAGCCATTTCTGTTGGGGGAAGGTTCTTTTCTTTAGAAATGCTGCTGGTGCAGTGCAGCTCTTGAAAGCAATAAGGTTGCATTAATTCTTCTGAGCAACTCACCGGGCTGAAAGGAGGGTGACATTTGGATCTTGGAGTACTCAACATACATGTTTTCACCTCTTGGTCACTTAATGACCTGTTAAACATTTTAATTGGTTGCAAATAAAACTAGTAGCTTTCCAAAATACTCATATTGAAATTACATTTCTTGGTATTAGAAAATTGGTGCAAATGAGAGAAGCATTCACTTAGCATCTTCATCAGAAATATAGGAAGTCAATAAACTCATTAGTCCTAAAATCTTGAATTACAGAGGAGCTGTCTTTCTACAGAGGAGTGTTCTTTCTACAGTACAGTACTTAAATGCAAGGCTAATGAAATGTGTGCACAATAATTACAAAAAATCAAATTGCAATTAGTAAGTAGCACTAATTGCTCTGCCCTGTGTCCTGAAATCTAATTGTTTGCTTTTATTTCCTGTTTTTCAGATTGTTTGAAGGGAGGTCACCAAGAAAGCCTGAGAAACTTAAGACCCTTTTCTGCTATTTTAGAAGAGTCACAGAAAAAAGTATATCCTTTATTCTTTTTTTGAACTGCAAAGCAGATAGATGAAAAATTTAATCCCATTAAATTTAGAAATGGCTACATAGCCATGATGGAAGTATTTCACAAAGGACAGCTTGCAAAGTATGCTGATTTTCATACTAATGGCACTTCTTACCATATGTATGATGCATGCAAGCAAATTATTTGCCCAGAGCTCATTCTATTTTCTCTGATAAATATATATAAATATATATGTATGTATATATGGGATGTGTATAAAATACAAAAATATATTTTTAGCCCCCTGTAGATATATATATATGTAAAAATGTGTGTGTATATCATTGTGTAGATGTGTAGATATAAATATTTGTATATATATATATAATGCTAANGGGCTTTCAGTGAATCAGACATCTTTTAGTAAACTTCCTATTCAAGGGATATTATTTGTGAAGTTGCTGCTGTTCTTCCTTCCAGAGAAATTCCATTATGTGTTGCCAATAACAATGCCTTGTCACTCTGCTGGAAGTGAAATTAAGTAATGCGTGTTCAAGTTGCTGGAAGATAGATGATGCAGTAAAAGTATTTCAGTTAACCTTAAAAGAATACATTCCCTTAATGGCTAAAAATGGATCCTTCATTTTAGTGCTTGCGTTTTTTACAAATGACTGGTAGAATGGCTGTAACAGCCCAGTGGATGGAGCCATTTCTGTTGGGGGAAGGTTCTTTTCTTTAGAAATGCTGCTGGTGCAGTGCAGCTCTTGAAAGCAATAAGGTTGCATTAATTCTTCTGAGCAACTCACCGGGCTGAAAGGAGGGTGACATTTGGATCTTGGAGTACTCAACATACATGTTTTCACCTCTTGGTCACTTAATGACCTGTTAAACATTTTAATTGGTTGCAAATAAAACTAGTAGCTTTCCAAAATACTCATATTGAAATTACATTTCTTGGTATTAGAAAATTGGTGCAAATGAGAGAAGCATTCACTTAGCATCTTCATCAGAAATATAGGAAGTCAATAAACTCATTAGTCCTAAAATCTTGAATTACAGAGGAGCTGTCTTTCTACAGAGGAGTGTTCTTTCTACAGTACAGTACTTAAATGCAAGGCTAATGAAATGTGTGCACAATAATTACAAAAAATCAAATTGCAATTAGTAAGTAGCACTAATTGCTCTGCCCTGTGTCCTGAAATCTAATTGTTTGCTTTTATTTCCTGTTTTTCAGATTGTTTGAAGGGAGGTCACCAAGAAAGCCTGAGAAACTTAAGACCCTTTTCTGCTATTTTAGAAGAGTCACAGAAAAAAGTATATCCTTTATTCTTTTTTTGAACTGCAAAGCAGATAGATGAAAAATTTAATCCCATTAAATTTAGAAATGGCTACATAGCCATGATGGAAGTATTTCACAAAGGACAGCTTGCAAAGTATGCTGATTTTCATACTAATGGCACTTCTTACCATATGTATGATGCATGCAAGCAAATTATTTGCCCAGAGCTCATTCTATTTTCTCTGATAAATATATATAAATATATATGTATGTATATATGGGATGTGTATAAAATACAAAAATATATTTTTAGCCCCCTGTAGATATATATATATGTAAAAATGTGTGTGTATATCATTGTGTAGATGTGTAGATATAAATATTTGTATATATATATATAATGCTAATAATATGTGCAACCACTTGCATCACACATCAAAGTGAGGATGTAGAGGGAACTTGGCACCATTACAGCCATTAAAATTACAGGCTTGAAGATTTTGAGTCAAGCTTCACTTTTCCTGCAGAATGCATGTTTAGTCTTATGACTATAATTGGAGTTTTGAGGGATTTTCCCCTACTTGTGTTGGTATTTCAGGTTTTTCCCTTCTATGATTCCAAAGCAAAGCTGGTTTTAATTTTGCCCAGTTCAAATAAAACAGAAGATAGCAAGACATGAGATATCTCCTGCTCTTGGAGAATTCAATGCATAGTCAGATCTTCTGTTATTACCACAGATTTGAACATTTGCATAAGCTTTCAAAAACAGATCTGTTTTTGTGATAACTACCATGGCTTATATGTTGCATTTTGGGGGAGAAAGAGATTTTACTGTAGTAGCATACATCAGATCTGCAGCAATACCCTTACAATAGTCTTTTTTTAAAGAACTTTTTCTTTACATGTCAGTGTTTTACTATTAACTTCATACTTTCTCTGAAGGGTTTGTTTTGAAAGAAAGACATATTTAAACCAGTCGATATAGAAGCCCCTTGGTTAAGACTGTCTTCATCATTTTAATTCACCACAAAATAAATGCAGCTATATCCTATTTCAGCTGTCAGACTTTAAGCAATGTCAATAGAACTAAATCTCTGAGGTAAAAAGTAACTTGTGATGTGTGTGTGAGGCTGAGAAGAGATTCGGTGTACCAGCTTATTTTAATACTTGAGTTATAATGTTTTTGTACAAACCAAATCCTAAATTCAGGCAGCTGTCCCTGAGCCCCCAAGGGTGTGAAATCTGATGGGAGCATGCTTTATGAAACTACTGTATTACATTTCCTAACATTATAACTTTAAATAATATTTAATGAGATTTTTGAATGCTCTTTTCTTGAATTAAAAATTCCTATCGTACCTTTAAAATACCCAATTTCTTATTCTTTTTTTTGTGCCAGGAATTAGTAAGGATGAAGTAGATTAGCTCTATACATTACTATAATAATTTTGTAGCTCTTTTTATTATAAATAATAATTGAGTTCTCTGTAAAAGAATACAGTGGAAACTGAAGACTTTGTGCTCAAAAGGTGAATGCTTGATTTGCAGAATACCACAACTGATACCAGAATTTCCTTGTGAAAGAGCACTTGATTATTATGCTTGAAAGCTATTCACTTTTTTTTCAGAGAAACCCTTGTTTTAACCTAAATTTTAAAGCAAAGCATGGGACCACTTAAGGCTTTTTTAGAAGGATGCATTTGTGCTTTACATTGTGTTCTCAATGTTTTCACAAATCACAATGGATTTACTGTAGCAAAGAAATAAGTCTTAATTGAAGATTTTATTACAATATCACCTAATAAAAGGTTGATATTTTCTTTCTTTTGCAAAACTGAATTTTTTTGAGTGAAATAAGGAGAAAATATGATACTGCATCCTTCCTGCAATGAGCAATAGCTCCTTCTTTTTCCCTCGAGGATAGATGTCTTTCCTCAGTTGGAATACAGTGAATTTCACTTGCATCCTGGCAGGGTTAAAAACTGCTTAATTTGGAATCTGCTAACACTGCATGCTTATTGACATAGTTGAAGTTTCTTGGAAATATGAGCTGCTGCTTCCTCCCTCCACAGGTTGAATACTCTCTGGATTGTCTGTTGACACTGAACAGTTGTTGATTTTAAAGGTTCACAATCGCTTTTTCTCTAAAGCAGCACATTTTACTTCAACTACTGGGTCTTTCTAGTAGCGTTTAGTGTTGTTAAAGAGAAAATCACTTAAGAAATAATTTTTCCTAGATCTGGAAAAACTAAAATACTCAAACTGCAAAGTGGAAAGAGAAATAAATTTTGGTCTTCATGTTACTTGTCTTCAATTAGAGCATGAGCTGTCAGGGGAAAAATCAGAGTCACACCTGAGGAAAGTTAAGCTCTTGGTATCTACCAAGAATGATATTTGCAGTTTTCAAAGCTTGCCAGTTAAGATAATCTAAGGGCTAAGCTCCCTCACTTAATACCTTTTCCTTTGGCGTTGGTTTGCCTATAGAACCTACGGGATTGGTGACGTTTACAAGGCAGTGTCTCCAGGAGTTTCCAGATTGGGAGAGGTAAGTCAAACATCCTGTTAATGTAAGAAATTTCTTAAGTCCACGCTAACTGAGTGTCATTCATTTGGAGTTGATTCAGGTCTAGGAGTGCTACTGAAAACAATCTTTGCTATGGACAGTTGCAGAAAGAAATACAGAGGGCAGTGGGTGAATTGCCACAAGTAGTTTGTGTCCTGAGTTTTCCCATGTGTTTGTCTGTAAAGCAAACAAATATTAGTTGAAGTTTTAAAACAGTAGCATATCTTTGGTGCTGTTGCTTGAGTGGGGGCGGGGGGGGAAGAGGGATGGCTTGATTTAAGAACTGACAGGAAATACAGTGAACTATGGGTGATGACCAGCATGAGCTCAAGTATTGCAGTTTCATTGCTGGGGAACAAGCAAAACTTAGGACCCCATATTTGGGGTTTTATGGTAAAAGGTGGAAAAACTGAACAAATTACTATATTAAACTTTTCTGCATTGTTTCTGCAAGGCAAACATCTTCTTTAATCTGTCAGGGTTTTTGGGGTGTTTGTAAACCACCTTATGTTTAAGGTATGTAAGCAGTTGGGGTTTGGGCGAATTTTGTTTTAAAATGAATGGTTTTTTGTGGGGGTTCTGAAATGATCCTTTCTGTACAATATTTTTCCTCAATGGTAGATCTCAGAAAAAACTATCTAGATTGCATGTCACCTATGAAGGCACCATTGAAAGCAATGGACAAGGTATGCTACAGGTAAGTGCATATAACAGTTCATGTGGCTTTCACGTTTTTGTCATACTTTCATGGTCTGCCAGCTTAACAAAGTTACTTGTTTATCCTCAATTGACTTAAATGACAAGATGTTATGCAGTGTAAAAAAACCTATCAAAATTAATTCCATGGGCAGTCTTAGTACTGTCAGTGTTCCCCATCTCATCTAGGTAGCACATGTACCTGTTGCAGAAAGGGCTGACAGAAAATCACAAGTCCTGGACAGCTTCAGGTCTTCTGGTTCAAGCCAGGATCAAAGATTGACAAGACAAACGATTCAGGCTGCAATCTTGATGACTTGTCAAGGGTTTCAGTTTATTTTAAAAAAATTATTCTTGTGCCCCAGACAGTGACCAGGTCAGTGATCCAGGAGACTTTCTTGCTTTTGGCAGCACCACTGTTTCAGCCTGGGAGGCAGTCAGCAAAAGAAATTCATAAGGAGGATGTCTTGTCCATATCTATAGGAAGGAACACATTTGAGTTTTCATATTAGTTGTTTGCTTTCTGCTTTTCTTTAAAAAAAAGGTCTGCCTTCTAGAATTCTTTTACAAAAAAAAAAAAAAGTAAAAATTGTAACAAGTACAAGGGACAAGTACTACATTGGAAGAGGAGGAAGGAGACAAGGAGAATTTTTTTCTGCAATGCTTTTTGCCCAGACTTCAAAATATCTCATAAGTTCATGAAACTGGAGTACTCAAATGTCTGCTGAAGTTATGAAAAACTCAGGAATTGCTCAATAATGACCATTTTTCTAGTGTTGTACCCTGTATAAGGGAGTATTTTCTAGGATGTGATATTTTCTTCTTGGCTATTTCAAGTCTTATCAAACAAAATGCCTCTGCTCAGATGAAGAGCAGTCACTCCAGCAGGAAGCAGGATGACCGAGACAGGACAATGCAGGAGTCCACAGTGACCCCAGCCTCAGTGGGCAGGGATGGTGACAATCACAGCCCCTGCTGACTGGCTGGTGGCCATCAGACAAAGGCAAGGTGGTGAGTCAGGGCACCAAGGACTGTGAGAGATGTTTGGTGAGCACGTGGGCATCAGCAGGGCTGGGCCTGGGCCCACAGGTGATGTGTCTCAGGTGGGGTCCAGGACAGGGCAGACCCCTGTTTGTGTGGGTTTGTGTTGGGGACAAGGTTTGTGTTGGGGACAAGGTTGGGGCCCCAGGGGAGGCTGCTCAGCACAGTTAAAGTGCTTTGGGGCCCTGGCACCCTGTACATCTGAGTGGTTTTCATGTAACTTTTTTATCATAGTCAAGTTTAGCAAATCTTAAACAACTGAAATGTGTTGGTATTTCCAGGATAGGAGAGAGGAACACATGCTGCTGTAGTGGCTGGCTCTTGGTGTGCTTTGTACTCTGCCTCCTGGGTCAGTTTGTAATTTACATAGGTGTTCATGTCACCTCAGCAACTTCTGTCCCTCTCCTGTACCTGTGCTGTCATCAGCTGCCTAAGTAAAAACCAGTAAGAAGCTAATAGTATTTGAAAGATGAAGTAACTTTTTAAAATTATTAATTCATATGGACAGTTAACTTGAGTGACTAGTAATTACTTTATTGAAGAAACAAACTCCTTTTAAAACTGTATGAAAATGTAAATTGCAAAATATGTACTATTGCAGAAGAAAATAGTCCAGAGCTTCTCTATTTCAAGCAGAAACCTCAAAATTACTTGCCTTGTTCAAGTGCATTTCAAGGACAATTCGTAAGAGATTTTTAGTACATTTCAAGAAGAATTTGTTAGAGGGTTTTTTGGGTATAGAACTGTTACAGGGGCAGTGCTAATCTAAAGATACTTCAGTGTAGACAGTTGAGGCAGAATGCTTTCCAAAGGACAAACTAATGATTTTTCAATGTCCCTAAAAAGAATGCTGTTTTCCTCTTTCACATTTACTGAAATGTGTTTTATTCTGAAATATATCCCTCTTCAAGGGAAACCTACACAACTTGGATTTGGAGAATTTGTGATGCAAAATTTCTTTTGCTGTGTACTGTCTCATTTGTTGTAAGTTTTCTGAGAAATTGTATGGAAAAAAAAAGAGAAGGCATGATCATGTTAATCAGTCTCTCTGTTTGTAGTTTTAAGTGATAGCAGCAGATTTCAACACAATAATTGAAATTTGTACAGGATTTTATTACTTTGGAAATGAAGGGATTTTTTTTTTCTTATCCTGTCATAATCCTCCTGAATGTATTTTTGGTAGGTTGATTTTGCAAATCGTTTTGTTGGAGGTGGTGTGACCGGGGCAGGACTAGTACAAGAAGAAATTCGGTTTTTAATCAATCCAGAACTGATTGTATCAAGGCTCATCACTGAAGTCTTGGATCACAATGAATGTCTTATCATCACAGGTTAGTCTTTGCAGAAAATGTTCCACATTGAATTCTGGTTTTATATATACAGAATATATTTCAAGTTGAAGTTTAGTATGTTTAAATGCTGTAAGGATTAAAAAAAAGGGGGGAAATGTCGATACTCAATTGACAAAGAGCCTCCTACTTCATCCCACCTAACACCACAAGGGCCACTGTTCCACAGATGCCTTGTGAAAGGAGAAAAAATAAGTGACAGCAAGCAGAACTTACTTTATCCTTTGTAAATGTGTTTGAGGACTTGGTGTCTTTAGCTAAAGAATGCTGATGGGCAATGTAGGTAACAGCCACAATTTGCAGCTATTAGCTGGTACTGCTTCTCCAGTGTTAAAGGATGTGGGGTTTTTGTTCCTCTCCTGAATTTGTAACATTTGATGTGATCAATGGGATTGAACACTCTTAAGAAGAGGAGCTACCTTCTGATCACCTAAAAGGGGAGGAAGTGGAAAAGTAGAAAATCTACATCCATCAGAAAAGGGTAGAAAGCTAGGAACTGTCTCTGAAGGATTTTGATCTTGTAAGTTTCACATATGTGTTTATGTTACTTGTAGGTTAGTTATGAGTTCCTAATTATATCAAAAACAACCTGCTTCTCCAGTATGTTGCTGAGGGTCTGTGTGTGGAGATGTCCTGTCTGTCCAGAGCTTAGCTGAAAGGGTTTTTTCTTTTGCTTCTCACTCTGTCATAGAGCTTGGGTTCTTTTATTATCCAGTGCATTAAAACAGCATCAAAAACCAAATTCACTGTTAAGAACTGGAGCAGCCCAGGTCATGCTGCATGTCTCAGCTCTATACATGAATGAGCATTTTTCATGACTGAAGAAATAAAATGATGCTATAATACTCTTTTATTTACACTAAACAGCAACTATAAAGAAAGAATATATGATCAGAGATATCCTCTGGGTAAGTATTATAATAGGCTATGTTTATATTTTTCATTCTGCTGTAGCAAAAATGTTGGGTTTAGTTACCTGAGCTGTCTCAAAAGTCAAGAGTTTCTCTTGACTGTAGTTTCTGTAGGTATTAGAACACATTTCTTGGAAAAATCCATCAATAGCACTTCTTTCTCTCACATGCATACACAGTAGAAATTTGAGCTTAAATCTTGCAGGTCTTACTCTGTCCTGAGTTATTGATTGTACTGGGCAGAGTATCTTTTGTTTTCAGTCTTATGCTTGGCAATCTTTTTAAGACAGTGTTTTATTTTGTTTTCCCACTCTGGCAGAATTAATGCCTTTTCTGTGAAAAGTTTTTGATAAATTGGCTTCTGTGGTTACATTTTAAAAAAATGAGTCAGAAGAAAAGTTCTTACCCATCAGAGACTTCTGTTCTGTATTTTGGATGTGATAATATATTAACATATTTTAAGCAGTGTCCTCTGGGAGAGACTTTTTTGGGAAGGGTAAAAACAGAGCACAGCTATCAGTCTGGGTAATAACTGATTAGGGGGAAACACTACATTAGTGTTTTGAAAGACCTTCTTCTGTACCCCTGCAAACAAAACTGGTGATTTGGCATGGACAAGTAAAGGTGAGAATGTTTTTTCACTGCAGCAACATTTTATCTTTCTTGATATTTTTATCTTTCAGTGTTTTGCAATTAGTATTTGGGATATGGAGTTTTTCTCTAATGGAAATATCCATTCCATCGCTTTTATTTAATCCCTGGAGCCTTTCCACCTTGGTTCTTAGCCAAGTCTCGTCTGTGTCACGATCCTCTTGATAAATTACATTCTTTGTGATGCATCTTGACTCGGCGGCCTAATGGGTATAACTGTGTAGCTTAAATTTGCAGAGGAGCCCAAGAAATTGGGAGATAAATTAAGTTTGTTGTGATTTCACAGTATCTGGTTAAGATCATTGCTGTAATGATGATGAAACTGGTCATGCAAACAGCCGAGTTCTTCAACACAGACATCTACCTACAGAAATGTCAGCAGCAACACCAGAGATTCCTACAGCTGCATTTCTGGTAGAGCTGTGAATAAGTGTGAGTGGTTTTCATTCAGATTTTTTTTTTCTTTCTTATTTTTCCCCTGTTTGAGCTCACATATCCTCAGGCAATTTTAAGAGCAGATGAAGCTGTGTTCTTTGTTTGCTTTAAATTTGCAGATCTATCAGTGGCCAGTCGGGACTACATCTTAACAGGGCACTTTTGGAGACTTCTGACCACATTAGCCAGGCAGCAGATGAGAGAAGATGAGATAACTGGTTTGGCTGAAAATTTACTCAGAGAGGAAAATTGGTTTTCAGCTGGATTTAGCAGGCTGGTTGTGCCGGTGTTGGGAGAGCCAAAGACTAACGGTGGTACAAGATAAGGATTGGAAGAACTGATTGAAAGGGGAAGAAAGACCTTTCTCTCACTTATGGCACTAAGTGTGCCTTTATGTTGGTGACTACAAAACTAAACTCTTGCAATTTTCACATCCACTTTTTATTTAGTGCTAGTGGTCCTGCCTCTTCAGGGGTATAATTTCTAGCTCATTAGAAATACTAGAGGAACACTATGGTGGGATTTTTCCCAGTTCCTGGAAATGTTATAATGCTGTACACATCATATGTGAATGTAAAGCTAGACTATGGAATCTGAGAAAGGTATATTTATTTTTAGTAATGATTGCAAATCTGTCTAAATTGGTGAGATCCCATAAACACCAAGACTTGGCTGGCAATTTCACTTTTTGTCTGATGCTGTAACTTTTACAAGTCTCACAAAGGATAGGTTTTTGAATGGTACTTGTATATACATTCTTTTGATTTAGGTAAGCTTTTATAGGTTTTGTAGCTTGTTTTTAAAGTTCCAGTGGAACTTAATTTGTCATTTGCCTTTTTTTACCTGTTTGTTTTTTTTAATGGGAAGAAAAAAGATTCACTGAAAACATTAACATATCTAGCTTATTTCATACTGCTTCTGTTCTCCCAGCAACAGAAGTTTTTATCCTAGTAGTTCACAGGCAGAAGTATTGCCAGTCAAATAATGATTTTTGTCTGACAAATTTCCAGAGGTTCACTTATGAAAACTCATTGATTTTCATTAACTTCAGGTTTCTGGGACATGACTTTAGAGTCTGTGATTTCCTTGTGTTTTTCCAGTATTGATTTTTTTTAATAGATATATGTGTGTATATATGTGTGTATTTGCTTGTTTGCTTATTTCCTGGTGCTTTTGTCTTCAGACACTACACTTCCATAAAAATTAATGAAAACAATGAACCTTGAAAAAGCCAGCCTAATACTTTATCATTTAATCTATCTTGGTACAATATCTTGATGACCTAGAGTTTTCTTTCCCTATCTTAGACACCAGAGTAAATTCTTCCTTTCTCAAGCTGGAAGTTTTACTACGTTGTCCTCTAAAGAGAGCTCTCAAAAGTGTCACATACTTCCCTTATCTGTCTTTTCTTGCTCTGTGCTTAGACATTTTTACCAAGCCTATCAAGAGAACTGAATTTTACTCATGTCAGGAAAAGTCTTAGTGAAGACTGATAGCCTGCAATTCAATTAGAAGATTGATTCCTGAATATGGAAGCTGCTTGTGGTTGTCCTTTGTCCAAGGGCATGGATGTGTGTGAATACATAGGCATATTTTGTTATCCATATTTTTCAGATGATTTTTTTTTCAGGAAGTGAACTTAGTGAGGAATCTCTTACCATCCCACTCATTTTGCATAGCAGCTTTTCAAAATAGCCTTGAGTGAGATTTGTGTGCCTTCAAAATGATTAATCTTCTAGAGTAAATAAATAATAAGTGAGTAACAGGGCAGATGAGTTAAATGTGCATTGATAAGTCTTGTCAGTTAAAATTAATATGAGTAAATGGGAAAAATATCTTGACGTATATGCATCACTGTAAACAGTTTTTAACAGCTTGTTTCCTATGATTGGGACTCCTGGAGATTCAAATTTCCTTGTCAGTGAGATTTAAAGTTAATAGTTTTGTGGTTTTGATTGTTCAACTTCAATTGCATTTTTATTGAGAGATTGGGAAACTCAGATTAACTTTAAACATTTGTATTCTCAGAGTATTGCTGATCTGTGCAGTAGTTAGGCAGTACTGTTGTCTTAGTAATCTGATGTTTTGTGCTGTGAGCTTGCAATTGTTTAAAACCTATTTCTCCCCATTCTATTTATAGGTATAACTGGTATCACAAATTAAGGGATTGCTTAATGGTTCTCTTCTTATTCTTACTGTTTATAATTGTGCCAAACTACACCTGCATGAACCTCCAAACAAGTCAGCTCAGCTGGTCAGAGCATGGTGCCAGTAATGCCAAGGTCGTGAGTTCACTGAAGAGTTGGACTCAGGAGCCTTGGGGAGTCTCTTCCAACCCAGGGTATTCTGTGATTACTTCTGAAACTCAGCTGTTGTGAGCTCAGAATGGGGAAAAGGTGTGATTCTGCTGTGACATTACTTCAGGAGTATTTCTCTGAAGCATTTGTGCAATGCCCAGGTTTTGAAGCAAGGTCCTGAAGCTCTATAAAATGAGGTGGAAGGCAGCCTTTTAGAAAGGCTATGATCCTTGTTCTCAGTTAAGATACACTCTTCCTTTGCCTTGGGATAAACCTTTGAGAAAGAGTTGGTATAGCAGAGCATAGCAGCTAAAATTACTGGTGGCCTTAAGGAGCTGCTTTCTGACAGTCTTTAATACTTGCCAAGATACCCTTTTGGAACGTCTCAAGAGCAGCCAAGTATGAGCACCAGACTGTGGTTTTTTGGGTCTTTGTGTCTGTACAGAGGTAGTTTGTTGGTGCTGACCACTTCTCGTTATATACTGGGCAGCATACATAGATCTGCACTCGTAATGTTCTGTGGTGAGTGCTGCTCATCACCTGTGGGAAGGGAGCTTTACAAGGAAATCCTGGATTCGTGGTGCAAATACAAATTCTCTGTTTTCCAATGCTTCTGAGAGCTGTGTGTTCCTTTGGAGAAGTAGTGATTCCTATCAAAGATTTGCCAAGTGAAAAAAATATGTGCATGTTTTATATGTAATCTGGAAAATAATTTGTTTCAGGTACTGAGCAGTACAGTGAGTACACAGGCTATGCAGAGACTTACCGCTGGGCAAGGAGCCACGAAGATAAGACCCCTAGGTAAAGTTCCACATAAGCATTTTAAGTGAAGGAAGAAATAAATGTTAGACATTTGAAAACTTATAAGTATTTCCTAGCATTTGCCTTAATAGGATATTTGTTTGATGTTGCTCTCTTGAGCACAGCCAACAAGCTAAGAAAGTTAGGTCATATTGGTAATGCCATAGTAATGCTAATACGTGTTACCTGCCCTTATGTCAGTTCTTAGACCAACATCTTTTACAGCTTAGAGATATATGTATTTAATGCACATTTTTGTTAAGACACTGACTGAGCTATGGTTTGCAATGTCACAAGAAGTCTGACAATGATACCTCAGATGCCACAGTGCAGCTGATGTGTGGCAAAATAAGAATCAATACCATGAATCCAAGTAGAAAGCTCTGAGCTCTTGCATTTATTTCTCCAGCAATGTCATTAGAGTATAGACACAAAATTACTCATTTGGTATAGAAACATACACAGTGTACTCTCATTTAAATGTTGGAGGAAGACAGAGAAACACTGACCTTGCAGTGTTCTTACATACTTGATAAATATGCTGTGTAATTAGATTTGTTTCACGTTCATGCCCAAAGTCTAGCCAGAGTATTTCTAAATTTATGGGAAGGCCTGTCTCATTTCGGATTCTGCTTTCTTTCCCAACCAAAAAAGAAAAAGTATTCCGTTATCTGTTGAGTTCACCTTTTCAGCTGCTTCTAACAGAGAAGCTCTGAAGGGAATTGCTCATTTTGAATTGGGGTTATATGGCTGATGTTAAACAACTAATGTCATCTACTTTTCTCCCTCCTCCAATTTTAGGGATGAATGGCAACGACGCTACACTGAAATTGTTGCTATAGACGCATTTCACTTCAGACGTTTCCTTGATCAATTTGGTCCAGAGAAAATAAGAAGAGAGCTCAACAAGGCCAGTAGCTTCTTACAACAGCCTGCAGTCTAATATTTATAGAGCCTTTTCAAATATTTTTATGTTATTGTTTTCATCTAAGGAAGTTCTTGCTTAGTTGTTGCTCATATGACAGGGTTTTGCTGTCCAATGTTACAGCAAAAGATTGTCAAATATTTTTCTTCTCCTTTGATGTGCTCTTCAAAAGTGTATTTTATATAACTTTCAAAAATATAAATGAAACTTGGATATAAATTTTGTTAGTTCTTCCCTGTCCTATGTCCAAATGACAGGCTGATAGTTGGGGTTGCTCATCATGGAGAAGAGAAGGCTTCAGGGAAGAACTTACTTAATCCATCCTGAAGGGGTTTATAAAAAGAAGTGAGAGGGACTTTTAATATGGACAGATAGTGACAGTTCAAAGGGCAGTGGTTTTAAACTGGTAGAGAACAGGTTTCAATTAAGTATTAGGAAGAAATTCCTTACTGTGAGGGTGGTGAGGCACTGGAACAGGTTGCCAAGGGGAGCTGTGGATGCCCCATCCCTGGTAGTGTTCAGTCGCAGGTTAGATGGGGCCCTGAACGTGGGCTAGTGAATGGCATCCCAGCCCATAGCAGGCAGGTTGGAATGAGGTAATCTTTAAGGTCCCTTCAAATTCAAGCTATTCTGTGATTCTAAATTATGAGTCTAAGTTCTTTCCCTATGGCTTGTGTTGCTGAATCCTAGTCAGCTGTGCAGTCAAGGTGGAAAAGGAGGTGCCTCGTGTTTTGACATGAGGCAGTTCATAAATATGGTGCCACTTTTCTTCCACCTTTCTTCTTTGCTCTTGGGATACTGACATACTGCCTAGGAGTTCACCTTTTCCTATATTGATGTCTTCTTGAGATCAGATCCAGCTGTTCATAAATTTCCTTTATTTTCACAATAGCTGTAGGGGCTGTTGTAACTACATATGTATGTATACATGCCAGTCAGAACTTGCAGTCTTCAAGAAGGCTGACAATGCAGGCCAGTTTTAATCCTTTAAACAAAGCTTCTGGGCTGACACTCAAAATTAGTGTGCTTCCTACTAGTAATTCTTGAACATTATTAATCGTTATGATTATATATTCAAAGTTTTCAGTCCTTGGCCCTGCCCTGAGTCGACTGTGTGAGTACAAAACTGCACTTTGAAGTGACTGTGGTCCTTGATAATCTTACACATAAAAATTCCCAGGCTGAAGAGCTCTTTGACAGGGGAAGCTGGAACTGTGGTGGACATAATTATTTTCTCTTCTCCACCATCCCTAATTTGGGATCTTATCCTTAAGTGAGATATTTGGGATGTTTCCTAGTCCTTGGTCTCTGCCCTGGGTTACACACTGTGTAATGTTTGGGAACGTTGGGTTACTTTCCCAATCTGTGGCAGGTGCTTTATCATCTGCTAAGCTGAGATATTTCCTGTCACTTGTTCTTCTTCTTTTGCTGCTGCTCTTTTGTTGAAGCTAAAGCATCTTTTCAGGTTGTACTTTCACAGGGACTAGTAATTGCCATCAGTGAGCTGTTTATGATTATGAGACCTTAGCTTTTCAAGGCCTTTGCTGTTATCCCATGCACCAATTTTATCTGCTGGCATGCTGTGTCTGGAATCAGTCTCCAACTCACAAAGCAGATTCTCCTAAGTTAATAAGAAGATTAATGAGCCAGAATTAGGGCCTTGCATGGCCAGTATAAGGCATGGGTAGTGAGAGGTGTGTGGCCTGTTCTAGCAGTGGCAGTGCTGTTTTTACTGGGCAGTGGAGTACAAGAATGCTAATGCAGTTATACTCTGCTAGTGTGCCAATTTTTGGGATCAAAACGTGCTGATGTGTCTCCTTAGTGTGATTCTACATTTACAGATGCAGTGGGCCTCTGCTTTAGCTTGGGTGTTGAATATAAGAGCTCGGTGCTACTATTGTTAAAGGCTCCTGCTTTCTGCAGTACAGGCGGGTATAGAATATTATAGGATATATTTTAAATACAGGAGGGTATAGAATATTATAGGATGTATTTTAAATAAATTCAAACATAGGAACACGCTGCCCTAATTCTCAGCTGGAAAGGGAATACACCCTCTTGAAATGACGTAAAGTGCTGAAGGACTAATTTAAATTAGTTAGTGAAACCTTAGCATCTTGACTAAAGTAACATTCATCAGCTTGTTTCTTCAGGGTTGGTAATGAAATTAGCCCTAAAAAAGACAGTTAAGTATGGTTTGTAAACCTCTCTGATATCTTAGTACAAAAGTCTAATTACCTACATCAGTGAATTTATGATCTGCCTACAATTTTCAGTGTATTGATTTGGTTTATATTTTTAAAACAAATTATGGTAAATCACTGCAACGTTTATAGGGTGTGTTGGTTTGGCTGATGTTTTTTTATGAGGACTGATTGGTATTTAAGGAAAATTTTAAGTCTTGAGTTAATTTTCTATTCAGGCTATCCTGAAAAGTTTCCTGTAGCTGTGATGAAATGCCTGGGACTCAAGACCTGTATTTTCATTTTTAACTTGGGTCTAAATAAGGCAAAAGTCTTCCTGCCTTAATTTTTTTGTTATTGGTGTTGAATTTAAAGGAAGATTAAATTGAAGTAGTTTGAATTTGTTATTGCTAGGAGGCAATACTGATTTTGTTATCATTTTATTGTTTGAAAGTATCACACCAGGTTGCTTCTCAAATTCAACTCTGACTCTTGTGTGCATGCAGGCCTACTGTGGCTTCTCTCGACCCAACGTTCCACCTCAACATCTCTCTGCAATAGCCACAGGAAACTGGGGATGTGGTGCCTTTGGAGGGGACTCCCGATTAAAAGGTAAATCATAGCAATTAGTTAATATTCAAAATAATCAAATAACTTACGCTTTGATCTTGGGCCACATGTTTGTGTTCAAGTACATTTTTTGCTTTTGTTCTAATTAATACATGTTTGCCAAGAAATGGCATTCTATAGAACTGGTTCATTAGTGCTGATCTTTAGGCCGTGAGTAATGTGGCCCTAAACAATAAAAGAGCATTCTACTGTATCTTTGTGCTCTAGACTTTTGTGCTATTTTCAGTTTAAAGTTTGTGGCAGGCACAAACATGCAGCTTTAGTTCACAGAACAACATGTTCATTGCAGTTGTCAGTCATATAAATCAGTTGACCTTTCTGGAGCAGTCTTTTTAGATGCTGCCTGAAATTCATATCTCTGCAAAACTGTTTAAAGTACCTGGTAATTTGCAAGGCTTCACAAATTTGCTGGCAATGGTTAATGTTTAGTTTTACTCCTTAATATATTGCTGTATGCCAGAGAGGTTTCCAGTCACTCAGTCATGCTGCTTTCTTTCGTGACTTGCCTGCTATATCACTCACTTTCTCATGTTCTTTTATATTTAATTAGAGTATTTGTAATGCAGCAGATATCACATGCCTACATTTAAGACCTTTTCCATCAATTCAAGAACTGATGGATCCTGACATATAAATTCATATCCTGATTCATATAATCCTAAATAGAAATTTACATTTCTTTGTTGTTTCCAAGCATTTGAAGAGTATTTAAAATTTACCTTTCAGAACAGCTTTAGGTAGCTACAGTGAGACAGTCATCAGGCTACCAGCTTCATTTCTTTCTTAATGTGCTTAATTCATAAAGCATCTATTTTTTTTCTTAATGCTCATTGAGTTCTTGGCAGTTGCTTTTTGATTTCCATTAGATAAAATAGGCTGCCAAATGCATATCTTATCAATATCAGGACTAGTATTTACTGTAGGATCTGGGCATACTTGATTTCTGTTAGGAAGGTTTGATAAGTACTTCATTTTGCATAAGATCTTGGATCTGAACTGTAACATCCCATGTATGTTTTTTAATGTAGAAAAAGGGATGTCGGTACAGCCATTGCTTCAGGTGCAAGTCCAGAAGTTAAGTGGGATCGCATCAACTGGGTGCAAGGGCCAGGAGACATCAGATCCCCCTAGACCCCAGTACCACAGGCTCTGTTGCTCTTCCTGTGGTGCTTCTTTCTGTACCAGTAGCATGGAAATTTCCCATGGTATTGTGTATCGTTAATGTCCAGAAGATTGTGACGTCTGACTCTTGACAGAAATTTTTCTCCTTGTTTCTTAAGATATATACCAATTCAAAATAAAGAGTAAGATATTTTTAATATCTTGTAAAGTGAAACTGCATTGTTTGTTTGGAATGAATAATAAGATTCATTAGGTTCTGTTCCCCTATGCAAACTAGTTAATTAGACTCTTTAAAAGCTGAACTACTGAAGCTTTACTAAATCCACAGCTGGTTCAGTAGTTTAATTAAAATATCATTCCCAGATTGAGATTAATTTCACATGTGAATCATGTAATTTATAATTTTGGCTATGTGTTTGCAAGAGGAGTTTTTTTATTAAGGAATGCAGTGTTTTAATAGGTCTCAGTTTAAAAATGTGAAAGATTCTTGAGCTGAGCTCTGAACAGCTTTCTATTTAGCTTCCACTAGTTGGTGGTAATGCACTATGTACGCTATTTTATTTAAAATTAATCTTTACAAAGACAATATTAATCACATTTTAATTAACTGTACTTACTGGGTAGAAAAAGGAAGAATTAATATCAGAGCTGCACCAACAGGCTCTGAAGTAAGACAAGCTGCAGCAGATTAAATAATTGCTGGGGTCCGTTGTTTGGAGTGTTGTAGTTCCCTGAAATGAACCTGTGATTGATTGCCTGCCTCTGTGGCACTCCAGCCTGGTGAAAAAGCTGCTTTTCCAAGTTTGGTGCTGCCTAAAGGGTCCTGGTTTTCTTCTCCCCCTCCGTTTTTCCTGGCTCTGTGATCTGGTGCCCTCCCTTGCCTCAGCTCTGGCTTTTAGCAAACCTTTCACTCTGCTAATTCAACTGCTGTTCTAGCAGAAAACAATTAGCTTTTATTCTTCATCTATAACTTTTCTGGCAGTTTGGTGAATGGAATTGGGAGAATGATGTCTGACAAGCACCAGAGAGCTGCAGAAAAGTCAGGAGCTTGGTAAGAAGTGGACCAGAGCTACTTGCTCCAATTGCAGTAGGTCATTAGCTAGGCTCAGCAGCACTACTGATCAGTAGTCCAGATGATTTCTCAAGGTGAATCTTCAAAAAACTGTTTTCAAGACAGGAATCATTTTTCGTTCTTTTGCATACAGAGGAACAAAGTCTGTCTATATTGTAATGTTAGCTGTTGGCAGAGCTTGGGATGCAGCTTGGGCCAATGAGTTTGACAGAAAGCTGGAAGTTAAGTAACATGAATTGCATTGCTGACATCACGCCTCACAGGTCAGAATAAGCCATTGTATTCCTTGCTGCATACTTCTATTGTAGATGTGATGGACACCTTAAATTATGCAGGAAGAGGCTGCAGAACCATAGCTTTTCTCTTGGAGCTAAAAGTTGGGTCAGGTCTCACTTTGTATAGCTTACCCAGTGAAAGGATTGGCTCCATTCCTTCTTACAGGTGGCACAGAATGGAATTGCCAAGTGCTCATGGATGCTTTTTACCCCACTGTCTGTGGCTGTATGGGCAGCTCAAACCAGGATGGAAGGTGCTGCTCTGTTGCCTTATGCTGCCACTGGCATTTATTGGCTAATTAATGGTTGAGTGCTGCTTGGGGGCAGACATGGACCAAAATAAACCCCTCTCAGTTTTAAGCACATTGTTTATCTGGAGGTAAGGGTAGATGTCACTAGCAGCTCTAGCAGAATGCTTCAACACTCTTTACCTGCAGTTCCCAGCATTCTTTACTTTATTTTTAAAATGGAAATAATACTTACCTACCTGTTGTTTGTAATGTTTTGCAACATCCACGTGGAAGTGGATGCTGTGGTTGCTTGCTGTTAACTTAAGCTGTGTTTTTTTCCTTCAGCAAATTGTTTTATCCTGCGTTCATGTGTAATCTTTTTTTTCGTTGTTTCAGCCTTAATTCAGATACTGGCAGCTGCTGAGGCTGGACGTGATATTGTTTATTTTACCTTTGGAGATGTGGAGCTGATGCGGGACATTTACAGCATGCATACTTTTCTCTGTGAGAAGGGCCAAACTATTGGTGAGCAAAAAGAAATCTGTGCATGCACAAAAGAGACATAACCATCTCTAGAAGTAGAAACTTTCCAATATTAATTCTTGCCACTGAGTCCTGAACACAAGCAAGTGGGTCTCAGTTTTTTTGTACCTGTTTTCAGAATGGGGAAATCTTCTGATTCAGGATCTACTGCACAGTGCTGATCAGTTAGAAGACTTCTAGATGCTTTTCTGATTCACTTAGGAGTTATGCTGTAGAATTTGAAAAATACAGATACATGTGGTAGATAGAAGATTTGGAAAAGCTTTTGATATAACTCAGTAAAGCTTTGAAAAGGGAAAAGCTGCTTAGGCATTCTTGATATAAATTTGTCTTCTAGAAGTTCTGTCTTGATCCTGCAAGATGTGGTCTGATGTGTTATTCAGTTGCAATACAAGAAAAGCAGTGGATCCATTGTCCTACTGTAATTGTTATGTGTCTTTTAATTTCTGGGCCAGAAGCACAAAGCTGGGTAATTGGCAATACATTTGTAAGTAATGTGTGTGCAGGCTTAATGTTAGGATAGCTTGTGCAGGCAGTTGAGGGAGCCCATCCTATGTTCTGAACAATCTGCAGACATTCCCATTACACAGTTGTCTGCCTCCTCTGTCACTGCTCATTTAGAGATGTTCCTAGCCACTATCTCAGTGTGCATGTGCATTTCTAGCCTTCCTTTGCAATCATACATTGCTCATGTGGTGTGTTCTCACATGGTGTTTAATGATTTCTTTTTGGTTTTTGAAGGGGACATTTATAGGCTGTTGCTGAGATACTACAATGAACAATGCAGAAACTGTTCTACTTCAGGACCAGATGTCAAGCTGTACTCTTTCATATACAACACCGTAGAGTCCTATGCACATTCTACTGATGATGATGATGAGGATGAAGAAAAAGGGTTGTGTTTTGAAGATTAAAATAAATGTATTTGATCAGAATAATGTTTATCTCCTCCCACTGGTATATTGTGTGAATTGCTGGACATAATGAATGAGCTGGCTTAATTTATATTGACTGCATTGGTAGTTATGGATAACATCCAAACCAAAAATCCACAAACACCTTTGAGAGAGAGATTTATTTATTTGATGGTTTCATACATGAAAACCTTGTTCATGTGTGTACAGAAAAAAATTCTTTGGTAAATCTGGTTTGGGTTATCCCTTGTTAAGTAGAATATTTTGGTACACATGTATATTTCACTCAAGACTGATAAAAAACTTCTGATTTCCCTGTACTCCTTTGCCTTTCTATTTCAGAGCTCTTATGTAGATTTCTCATGGAGGCTTAGAGCTGAAGTAGAGACAGCCATGTAACTCCTCAGATGATGTTAGAGAGAAGCATTTTAATGATTGTTCTTACTCAAAATTGTCATAATCCTGAAGAGTGCCAAGGTACCATCGGTGTTCTTACCAAAGTTTTCATTCATTTAACTTAAAATGTCCTGGTTCTAATGAATTTTTTAATAAATGGTTAAAAATTGGAAAGTTCTGGGGGAGCCAAGAATGCCTTTCACAACTGCTTGTTCTTTACCAAATTAGACATAAAAGTTAGCATAAAGAAGTAGAGAAAGAACGACGAGAGTGAGAAAATGAGAAATGTGTTCAAAGCTGGAAGCAGAGGGAAAAATTTTCACATGAAACTCTTTGATACCATTTTGTTGGTGCTATCTGTTATCACATTGAACAAGGTCTTAGAGACATTAATCTATTGGAAGTTTCTCAAGGTTCACTGCTGCTGGCAATATTTGAGTCAAGGTCTGCTAGTTGTGTTTATATTGTCATTTCAGTTCTCCCTTCTCTCGGTGTGCATATATGTGAGTATAAGATCCCCATGGGATATGTGAGTGAGGAAACAAATCACATATCAGTGGGAGGAAAGTCTGCAGGCTACAGATAAGAACATGAGGTCTTCTTAGGGGTTTCTGCCTGTGTCATTTTAGACATGGGAATAACAGTGAAGTGTTGGCAAAACATGTAAAACTCGTTCTTTTACTATCTATGAATACCAAATTAGTGTTGCTGTAGTACATTAATAGTTTACACAAAACTGCAGATACATCTGTGATAAAACTTCTTCAGGTCTATGTACAAGGCAAATCCAGTGAGACTTTTGTCTATTTGTATTTAAGCCTAGTTTAAGTTTCAGCCCAGATTTCTAAGTTTTGTCTGTCATAGTTGCTATTGCGAGTTAGCAATACAAGTAAAAACTACAGCAGGAAATGTGGTGACCTAAGTTTCTTAATCAATGAATCCTTTTGAGTTATGTCAGATAAAACCCTCCAAGCCTCAAACACACCATGGTAATTAAATGCTGGAAGCCGTTGGCAGTCAAGCTTAGAATAAATCACTCACTGCTTGATCTGCTCTGGGGGAAGCAACAGGAAAGAGTCTGGGTTGTTTATAAATACCTTCAGGGAGCTGTACCTTGGCATTAATTCTAAGTGGGCAGCTTGCAGGTGTGTTACTTGAGAAGTGATGGACACAGAGGCTTCCTCCTGTTCTTCCCACCAGCTGTAGTTTTCTCCACTCCCATCCATTATGAGGAAAATATTTTGGCTAGAATTTCAGGCTTTTTTCTGTGTTTGCAACCTGTGTCCTCAGATTTAGCAGAAATCTTTTCTCCTGCTCCTGGTGTTTCAGTGTTGGCTCAGATTCTGGCAATAGGAATAACTGTTCTATTAGGTCTTGTTTGGGCATTTAGGTTCAAGTATGCTAGTGCTTCTAGATGCATTCCCAATGATAGATGTACCCTGTGAATTATGACAAGTGATGGAAAACTGGTGCTATCAGCCAAACCTTTTTCACCTTACTACTCAGGATCTCATATAGAAGAGATGAACAGAATTTGTTCCTAAACAACTGGAAAAAAATACAACAAAAAGCTTTAGATGGCTAAAAATTACCTCCCCTTTATTATATATAAATACTTATTCATTTGTGCAATGTAGTCATTGTGAGAAGTGATTGGTCAGTATGAAAAATGTACCAAAATATGATGGAATGAAATTCTACTTCAACTCTAGAAACAGAAAAAATTAACTCTGGAGAGATTCTCTGATGATCATATTAAAGGTATGCAGTTAAAAGAGTTCTTGCAGTGTCAAGTGCTTCCAGGATGATCCTAGTCTTTTTATGCAGTCTGTAGTTTCAGTGATACTGAGCATTTTCTAACATGGGGAAAAATGCCTTTTGTTTGAGATCATTCATTAGGATATATTTACTATACCTTTTTCTCTAGTGAATTATGCTGGTATGGACAGGAACAAAGGAAAATAACTCCTTTTTAATTTCATGTGTTGTCAGAAAAAGAGCACTGTATCCTGGAATCTATGGTGTGTTCCTGATCTTGTAAAGGGCAACATTGTAAGAATGCTTTGAATGTGATTTTGGTCACTGGCAGGCTGAAGATTATTTTGTTGTTATTGTTGTTTGTTTTGAGTTTTTTAAAAGCAAAATAGCCCAGAATTAATTAACGGTGGCGTTACATTCCCATGATGTTCTAATTCAGTAAAGAGCTGAACTGCCCAGATTGCTGCATGTCAGCCCAATATGTGCTCTACATCTTTCTTTTTCTCCCCATGCACCACTACCCATTTCCAACTCCCTGAAATGTTTCCTTTAGCTGGCGATGCCTTTGGTGCTCTGGAGAAAGTAGTGTTGAATGGAGATGCCAGTGATCTCCTTGTGCAGCCTAGAAAGCTTCAGTTTAACTTTTCCAGAAACCTGGTGATGGAATATTCTGGGTTTGGCATTTTTTATTATTTTAGGGATGTTTGCTATATGATTTCCAATAAAAATAAACTTCTTACCAAAACTTTTGTTTTATACTTTTTAGCAGCTAAATTGAGTGCTTAATATGAAACAACAACAGGCAGTCATGTCGATTGCAATGTTGCATCATAGTCAAGTTTGGTGTCTGAGCACTTCTGTTGTTCTACAGCTCTTGCACCTGAATTCCTCCGTTCTGATGTTTCCTTATCCAATGAGGAGTATCCAATACTGTATATATTAATTTATAAACTGTTGAAGTGTTCCTGACATTCTTCTAAATTTACAGTTTATGCACCATTATATTGTATTGATTTTTCTGGATCTGTATGCTAATGTTTACATAATTTTGTAGGAATACAATTAAAAAATTCTGACTGAAGCCATGTTGTATAATTTGTCACTTAATATACTTTCCAGGACAGAAGAATTCCAGCACATTTGAATGCACAGGGCATAATACTGCAGGTAGTTCTAGCAGTAAATTGACACATAACACAGAGCTGAGAAATTTCTTCTTCCTGTACAGTATTGTGGTAGTTGCTTCTGTCTGCATAGCAATGTGAAATGCAGTTAGCTGCTGTAAAATGGAAGGGTGTCGGTGTGAGTGAGTTATGTATGGCTGTATGCAGATATTCTGATGTTCCCAAGATTTTGGTAAGCAAGTAGATGTTGGATTATTCACTGACCTTCAATAAGGAAATGTCACTAAAAGCAAATAACCCCCTAAAAATATATGAATAATTACATGTTGTATAAGGGTTTTTATGGTTTGTAAGAGTGGGGCTGAGATCCTCCTAAATAAAACCATTTCAAACTTTTTCCAAAATGTTAAGGAATTAATTTTTTTAGTGTTACAGGAGATTAGGATAAAAATATAATTTGATTGCTCCTAAGGTTTTATATGTAGTTGTGCTTATGAAGTTTGCATTGTTGATACTAAAGGATTTCAGCCATCAAACAGCAGCAATGGAAGCAAAGATGGTGACTGACAGACACATCTGGGGAGCAGGAGTGAGCAGGTGGGTCATGGCTGAGCAGGGAGCTTCCTGCACTGTGCCCAGATAACTCTGCTCATGGAAATGGCCAAAGGGATCCCATTTTTATGAGCAGTGTTTTGCTTGATGAGCTAGGGGTGGCAGGTTTTGGTTGCGTGACAACTGGGAAGACAGAGAAGGGCTGATGGCCCTTCATGTTGTACCTTGGAAATCCCAGGAGCAGGGGAGGCAGAAGCTGCTCTCGTCTCCCGTTGTGCTGCTGCAGTGCAGAAACAGCTGCCAGTCTGTCCCAAGCTGTCACTGATCTCACTGTAGTCAGCAAATACCCTTATGAATACACTTTAAAGGCAACCGTAGCCTCTGGGGATAACCCTGGGCATAAAGCACAATTGCAAGGGCTGCTTTACCATGGACTTTTCCTGGTTTTCTCCATTGTTTTCCCACCTTTGTCAGTGTTTGGACAGAGGAATCCCAGACACCTGAATTTCACAACTTTTCATGTTTATGTTCACAGTCTGCATCCTCTCATCCTGAGCAGCTTTCTATGACAGAAGGATGGACAGATGGATGTCAGACCTTGGGATTCCAAAAGCTGTTACAAACTCTGTCAGGTTCACTGAGGTAATTGTATATTAGCCAATGTAGGGTGATGTAATGTTTGCTCTGGATGGATGACTCGGGCTTTTTCTTTCTTAATTTTTTTTTTAATATCTGCATAAAGTCACCTTTTGCTGTTTTGTGGCACCTCTGTGACAAGAGTGAGAACATCCATAAAATCATGGAGACTGCAAGATACAACAGCTGTCTGAAATGGTTGGGTTTTTTAAACTTAGAATTGAGTATTTATGATCTTGTTTTGTGCTAACAGTGTTTCATGCTCATTTATCATTGCTTAAGTAAGTGTGACCTGGAAGTTGCATAGGAGGTATTTGTCACTGATAACTCCATTACAGCAATACCATCAATTTCTGCTGAGCTGAGCTGTCAGCCAGGCTTTCTTGGTCTGGTCCTGGTAAGTGGCACTCGATCCGCAGCTAAAGGAGGCACTGGTGTGTTCCAGTGCTCTTGGTGACACTGTGGGATGGTGTGGGTGGGTGCACACTGTCCTGTGCCTGCACACACATTGAAGAAGCTGCTATGAACTACTGGAGTGGGGATCATTGCTAATGTAGTTTACCAGCTGTAAATCTGGGAAGCAGGGGACAGGAACCACGAGAGAGATTGCATTTACAGTTTTATAGAGATTGCCAGTCTTTACAAGCTGGCTGGGCTTGCAGCTCTCTGGCATCCACAATTCACACACCTCAGCCTTTTGCAGTCAGCTGTCCTCTCTCTGATGGACTCTACTGAAAACTGCATGGTTGATGTGCCTAAAAATGACACGTTTTTGTGCTGATTTTTTTTCCTGTGGTTTTTATTCATTAATTAATAGCAAATTGAACTGGTGATATTGAAGATATGAGGTTTTTTCCCTTTATTTTTAATTGTTGAATAGCTAAGAGGATGTTCAAATTTTTATAGTGATGGAATACAGTGCAGGCATTTCTCCATTGAGTGTAAAACAATAAGAGTATGCCTGGTTGGGTAAAAGTTACTGAAAAGCCTCATCTTCTGCCCAAGTGATAAACATTGTTTTGTGTAAATCTCCTCTTCGAAAATTCATGTAATATGCAGATAAGAACCTACTTTGTCTGTACAGAACTTTCCACAGAGGCTTTGTCTGTTCTGCTCTCAGTGGTTTTCACTTGGAAGGCCTAGTTCAGTAACATCTTTTTTTGTTTGCTTTTAGAGATGCCTTCTGTAAATGACTGGAATTTTTATACCTACTACAGTTGCTTTCTTTTGTAATTAATATTATCAAAGTGAGATTCTGCACAGATAAAAGCTGCATTTGCTAAATAGGAAGGCAACAAAGGACCATGAGGCAGGTTTGTTTTAAAAGTCCATGTTTAGAGTTAACAAGAAACAATAATGCAGTGCCACACATGATGTTACCAGTTTGGATTCAAGACCAATCCAGTTTGAAATCCAGTTTGGATTTGTATGTGTGTTAGCATCTAATCACTGTCACTATGCAAATCCTGAACTTTCATTCCAAGGCTATTTTTGTAGGAAGGCAGTAATGACAAATTACAAACTGTTTGTTTTAATATATCCATATGTCATCACTTCTTTAATATGTCTGACCTTAGTTAAATATTATGGGCATTGTGGGTGTTCTTGCCTAGAAGGACAATGTTTGCTAGCTTTCATAAACTATAATTTACACTCAGAACAACATCTGGAGTGCATGAGCAATTAAACCCCTGTAAATCCTGTGTGGATGTGCTCTGTAATGGTTTTTGAGCATCTGAAATCTTTTCAGGGTGGTGGAGTGTGCTAGGAGGCTACATGGGAAAACTGCAATCTTCTTGCTCAGACAGTGCTTTCACCTTTCTTTTACACTCACTTGATGGAGATAGAAAATTATTTTGATTGTGGGGGAACTGTTACATTTATTCTCAGAAATTGCTAATAGTATCTGTTAAAAAAATAAACCAGGAAAGCAAAGACAGAATCATGGGCAAACTCCAATGTTTTCACCTTTATTACAGTAATATTCTATAGTCATGCTCTCTAAATGTGATGCTTAGATTCTCTCAGAAATCATCATCAAGACCAGCTATAAGGGGAGCAGGGATGTATGTTCCTAATTAGCCTTTAGTTTCAAAGTTTGTAGGTCGTTGCAAAAAAGGCAGAAAGCACTTTCAGGAGGCAGTTGATTTTTGTTCTGTGTTCCCATTTGCTGGGTTGCCATCTCCCATGTGTTGGTGTCCAAGCAGAAACACCTGTATGGGTTTCCTTTGGTGCCTGTTTGATTGATGTTTTTCATTTGTGGAAGACTGTCCTGATTGGATCCTGATAGTGGTCTTGCTTTGATTACAGGGGAGGAAAAACACCAGGGTGATGTTTCTCTGAAAACACCAATGTGACCTCTGACAGTAAGTGTCCGAGTAAGTCAGCTCTGTTTTGGAGCTGTGTGGGAAATGACAAAGTAAAGCACCTTACATGTCTAGAATCTTGCAGCTTTAGAATTGGCATAGGAAAAATATGGAAAATTTTCTCCAGGCTGCCTGGTTGGTTCAAGTTGTTTTGCTTTGGGTACCTGGAACACCAGAGAGTAGGTTTTCAGTGAACTGTTTCTGTGGGCTTGTGCATCTTCATCAGTATATTAATAGGATCCTCTTTTGTGACAGTGAATAGCCAGGCCAGTGAGGAGCTGGGGCCATGTGTAGAGAAGGGAAGGTGTCCCCTCTGGCTTGGCCTTGCAGAACTGACCAGGGGGAAAAACACTATATTAAAGATCTTTTCCCAGGAGTTTAACCCCCTCCACTCTTGTGGATTAATCTCTTGTGCTATTTCTACATCAGGTGTTGCCTATAAAGGGACCCTTAGGAAAGTTCATGATCCTGAACTGTGTGAATTACCACTAAGCAGAGAGAAGTTTTGTTTACTTCTATTTGGAAGTGGAGGGAGCTAAATCAAATCAATTAATTAATTGTGTCCACTTAAGATTTAGATGTAGTTTATGACATCTGCTTTAGAGATGCTTCAGAAGAATCCTCTTCCATGGCCTTGTATCGGTGAGGGTTGGCTCCTCTGCCCATGTACAACTGCCTTGCAGCTGGAAGTTGATGGGAAGTGCTGCATTGGCTCTTTTTTTTTTTTTTTTTTGTTCATCAAACCATCTTGGCATACCACATGCAATAAAGGCACTGTATAGTTCAAAGTGTTTCATCATGGCACAACGTTAATTTTGCCAAGATTTGAAGACTTACCTTTTCAAAATTAAAGGTTAAGAAAATTGCTGGGAATAGCTAAATCCTGTTATTGAATAATGACAAAATTTTCTTTAATGTACTAGGAATTGATTGGATCTAAACCAAAATGTCATGAAAATAAATTAAAGTAATTGTAAGTGTTTCACACCCTTTTATATAAAGGATAAGGTCCTAAAAATTGTATTTTCAAATCCAGAGTTACGTCTATCTTCAAAATGCCTGCATTGTTAGGTAATTATCTCATTGCAGTTTTAAGTCATTATTTTGCCTGTTGCCTGAGGAATTTTACAGCAGAGCAGTATTAATAAGATGCCAGGAGAACAAATTTCATAACTTAATCTCTGTCATAAATTGAACTCATATAAACAAAGTGGCATTTTCATTCATAATTAAATGACCTGCAGCAAATGTAGGTCAGGAGTGAAGGGATGTTTGATTTTTACATTCTATGGAAAACCAAAACTTTTGCATTTTGAGAAAAAAGGTGAGAAAAAAATGCAATCATTGTCTTCTGGACATGTATTGAACATACCTTCTTTGAGAAAAGAAGGTTCCTACTTCATCCACATTGTAAATCTCAGCTAAGTGGCATTTAGACTTTACAGTTGGTGATGACAATTCCCTGAGCATTCAGATGAAAAAAGACCTACTGATTGATTGAGTCCACTCCTTCCTCATTCTATGTACCCAAAACCAGCAGCTAAACCCACAGATTGAATTTAAAGTGCAACAGATTTGGAGCTTTTTTTTTCCTTATCTGAAATTGGACTACTTGATTGTGAGCAATCATGTGGATGAGATGTTTCTAATGACAACTAAGTACCTCCTAAAGTCATACGGCTTCAGCATCTGTGGCTCTAAGTTTTGTGACTGAATTTTTTTGGGTTGATTTTGTTCTAAAGTTTTTGAAGTCTTAAAATTGTTTCCAGTCATTGGCATGAGACCTGAAAACACTCAGAGGAACCTGCACCTTCTGCATGTCACTTTTGGAAGGGATTTGTTACCCTGACTTACAAAAGAACCTCCTTTGCCTACTAGGAGAGGCTTTGGCCTCAGTAGTTTGAAGAGTTTCAAGGCTAATCAAATTTCTGTTTGCTTTAGACAAGCATCCCCTTCTTTTTGGCTCAAATGTTGATTACATATGACCTTCAGAGAGCCTCAAAATGCTAATAAATTCCTCTGAAATTGGTTTTTGTTACAGTCCAATGTAAAATTCTACCCATGAGAAATGCTTAATCTATGACCTAAAACAAGACATTTATATACTTAAATGAGCAGGGGAAGGTGTTGCTGTTCTGAAAATTCATGTGGCAATGACCTGACAAAATTATGTCTTAAGGGAGTTAAATCCAACTTTGGATTCTGATCTCCAGGTCAAATAACTCCAGGTATTCTCTGCTGCCTTACTGTTTCTCCAGGGCTGAGAGACATAACACAAGCAGCAGCTAGTGGCCCAGTATCAGAATGTTGTATTTGGTAGTTTGTGTCTTAAAGCCTTTCCAAAACCAAGTATTGGTAATGCGCCCAGGTGGGGGGAATGCTCTGACGTGGGCTGAAGGTAAAAATGAGCCAGCGGGAGGTGAGGGACCGCCGTGAGTGTCCCTTATCCCTTGCTCAGGCAGTGCCCAGCAGACACAGGCAGCACCTTCTCCTCCCAGGGGTCAGACACTGCTATCAATCCCGTCCTGCTGGCTGAGACCCGCGTGTTTGTCCCGCTCTTGAGAAGGTGTTTCTTTCTTGCAAAAGCCTCTTTGTTTACTGAAGTGCTTGCCTTCAGTTTGTGTTCTTGGCAGATGGCTCCTCAACAGCGTCTGCCCGATGAGCTTAGCCTCGCCCGAAAGCTTCACCCTGTCTGCGGGAGAAGCCGTAATTCAGCCTCGGGGCTCGCTCCCGCTAAGCCGCTGTCGCAGGCCGAGCGCCGGTGGGGACAGCGTGTGCCAGCCACTCTCGGTGGCTTTAGAGTATTGACTGAACTGACAAATCCAAACTCATTTACTTAAGGCTTGGGCTAATCACAGTCCCCAAAGTGCCGTGCAATCCTTGCTCTTCGTAGCTAGATCCTTCCTGTGCTAGAAGCTCTGAGGTGGTGATGACTGAGGATTATGATTTGCTAGCGGATTGAGTAAGAAGTGACAGGTGGGTTTTATTTCTCACTTGCCAGACACCTTTACAGACTTTTCAATTTTTTTCTATAATTGACTTCAGTGACAGCGTCCCATAGGCACTATACTCATCCAGGGAATGGGTTTATGCAGGAAAGGTCTATTTGTTTAAGGCAACATCTGTAATTGCCTTAGGCTGCCACAGCAATAGCACTAAAACTCCAAACCTAGCATCATTACAGCCAAAAGTCATCTCACTGTGGGTCCTGCCTTTCACTTAATGATGTTGTTCTTCATGTGGTGTTCTTTGCATTGAAGATGATATTATGATTCATCAGACCAGGATTTCATGCAGCTCGAAATGCCTTCAAATGCAGCTGTAGAGATACTCTTTCTACATATGTGACACAAGCACAGATAGCCACTGGCCTGCAGAGACTGGAGAGCTGGACACCACCACAGTGCTGTGTGCTGAGCTCCACAGCTGCCTCGTGTTAATCAGCATCAGAACAATTCAGTGAGCTCAGCATCGATGGGTGAGGACTTTGTAAAACAGGGGGATCTCTGCAATGTGACAGCATGGGCTGCACAGCAAACTGTTCTGAAAGGGATTTAGAGCAAAGTTAGAACTGTTTATTCCAAGGTCATCAAACAAGCCCAAAACTACATACTGAGGCAAGTTTGGGGTGAGTCGTTGCACTTTTTCTATGGCACCAACATTATTTTTCTGAAAATGTTTGGTGATATGGTGGCTGCTAGTGGATCAAGAATTCCCCGTGAAGCATGAACAATAAGCTCACCTTGGTAACTGAGATGCTCACAGTCTACTCAGTTCAGGTGTTTCCTCTTTACAGGAAAAAAATTGAACAGTTTGCAGGCAACTAAACATAAAGGAAGCACAGAGCTGTTGCAGCTGTGAAGCAGAAGCACTCTTGGATTCTGTCCAGCTGAGTTCAGCACTGTGAATGTCATGTTTCCGAATGGCCACCATCAGGAAAATAAGAAATGATTGTGACTCTAACAGGTTTGATATTCCCAGGCCACCCCTGACCCCTTGGGTATTTTATATTAATGTTTTTGCAGATGGTCCCTGTGGCTCTGGCACCAGAAGAGAAAGCGTTGGGAATGCCAGAGGAAAGTGTTAGAAAGAATTTATGGAGTTTTAACTGTATAACAGGTTTGGAGTGCAACTCCAAAGGATCCCATTGAAAAACATAGATAAGTTTTTACTTCTGAAAAACAGAAGTACACAGAAAAGCCTGTTTAGCTATTGCAGAATAACTCAGTAGGGACAGTGCTTCTAAGGGAACTCTAGCTTTGAGGCACAACGTGGTGTTGATTAGTGCAAATAAAGCTCTTCAAGAGTCACCTTTCAGCAATTACAATCAGACACTGCCACTGTGGCTTCAAAAGCTTCATTAGCAAACCTTGCTCATAGTGAGAGCTGTAAATCTCAGATACCCCAGTTTTAGCTGATGGAGAACTGTCTTCCCTTATTTATTTTCTTCCAAATGAAAGATAATTACATATTCCTTCATCTGGATAAATAGCATTAAAAATCAAAATAGATCCTCCTGAAGAAAACACAGCCAGTGGTATAGTTCTAAAGAGATGAGGATAATTTTCCAGTTGAGTATGATGAAGTCAGGGCACCTTAAAATTTTATTGTTACCTAAAGCAACAATCTAACAAAATGCAGTGTGTTTTAGGTGTAGCCAAAAGAAAAATATCAAAAATAATTCTTTTTTTCTATTTTTGTTAGGATTCTCTAATGAAACACCTGCAAATACTGAAAGCAATTTTCTAGCAGTTTTCTCCTAATCCACTGGTAAAATAGAAGAAAATATTTTCAATTCTTTCTTAGTTAAGGAAAGGGCAGTTTGCAGTGCTTTGTTCATTGTCCTCGTGCCAAATGCTGGCAGGCTCTTTTGCAGTGCCAGTGGTGATCTGTTTCCACAGTTAGTGGGAAGACTTCTTGCTGTTTTGCCTACCAGTATACTAACCTCCCATTAAAACAGTGGGATAAATTAAGTTTAGTGCTCTTGCTAATTTCCACATGAATTCATTATTTGGCAGCTATAATAAATGCATACCAGAGCTCCTCCTTAACCTACATATCTTAGTGACTCACTCACTGCTCTGTATATACTGTAGTTAATTGTTTACTGTAAGAATTTAATGAAAATACAGTGAGGTATCAAAGAAATAATTACAGCAACAGTTGCTTTTGTTCTTGTAGCTGTAATGGGCTAGTTTATTAGGAAAAACTTGGGAAACCCAAGTAGAAGTTGTGTTTTCCTGATTTTCAGTCAGCTCTTTTGTCTAGCTTGTCTCTCTCTAACAGATCCATGGCCAGACAAATGGGCTCCTGCAGTTTGATTCTATCCAGAAATACATTTGGAAAAAAAAATCACTTGAAAATAATCTATTGGCCAGAATCAATCAAGGAGCAGTCGTCTTGGGTGTTACTGGTCTTCCAATAAAACACTCTGTACTTGTACTTGTTTTCTGCAGAGCATCACAGCCTGAAATTTTAGAACAGAGAATAAGTAAACCCAAGATAGCTGTTTTTCAGATAAAACTATTAATACGATTTTGTCTGCTGACCAAATAATGATGGCCTGCTTACCCTTAGGTTTGACATGACTTCTGTTGTTGAACTGGTACAAATCATCCGTGCTGGGTTGGAAGGAAGCTTGGAAGTCATCCAGGGCTCAAAGCAGGATCAACACTGGGGTCACACCAGGCTGTCCAGGGCTTTGTTTGGCTGGCTCCAGATGCCTCCAAAGATGGCATTATGTTTCTGGGTCCCTGTTGTGGTGGTTTTTATCCTCTGAGTGAATAATGTTTTCCCTGTGTCTAGATGGAACCATTTCTATTTCACCATCTCATCCTCCTGCCATGCAGCACCGTGAAGAGCCTGGCTTTGCTGGCTCTGTCTTCCTGCTGAACTCCCTCCCCCCACAGGTTATCCCTGTGTCTGAGGAAAGGGCAGTCATTGCTTCCCTCCAGCTCCTGGCTGTGCTTCAGTTGGCACAGCCCAGCATGCTGTTGACTTTCCCTGCTGCCTCACATTTAACCTGCCCAAAGCAAGGAGCTGTGTGAAACTGGGACTGACTTTTCTGTCCTTCAGACATCCAGCAGCACATCTCCTTTACCACGGGAAGTTTATTCATGGAAGTCAGGGATATTACTGAAGCTCATGGCACACAGAGCCAAGGTTTCAGAAAGCAAAGGGAACAGAAATAACCCATGTGAAATTCCTCATGTGAAATTTTCTGCAGGAGGTGTCAGATGTAATAAAATACTTCTCTTATGTAGGACTGGAGAGGGAGAAAAGCTTGATAAATTCTTTGTTGACAAAAAAAGGGATTAAAAAAGGGTTTTAGCATGTATTTGAAATGTCTACCTAGGAAACCCCCCAAAGCCTCTCCTTTGAAAACTGACTGAATCATTTGTTGCAGCTGTTTGGTCTGGGCTCTAAGGTTTTTAGGTCTCAGATTTAAAATGTTAGATAAACATAATGACCAGAGTCCTGTGTGACATCCATGCTAGGTTCAAAGTGAGAGCATGTTTTACAGTTTCCAAATTGCCTTGCTTTGAGAAGAGATGGTACTTTAGATTTGAACCTCTGTTGGTTTGTAGTCTGTGTGTAATAAGCACATCAGGAGATAAAGGCAAATAGAGTTTCTGGCTTGGCTTAAAGAGAACTTCTGGTCAACATTGTCTCTGGAATTACATTACCAACAACAATGAAGAGTTGCCAAAAATACATAAATGTATCTATCTCAGGAGGGGAAGCTGTTAATGAGATTGTCCTTCTATGAGTAATCCTGTACCCCGACCACCTCCTATGAGATTACCCTTTGAAAAAACAAGCCCACTGAGAAGTCGTGCTGTGTTGGAGAGAGAGTTGTGTGGAGCAATTAACCTCAGGAACTCAATGCTGATTGCAAGTGGCTGCTGATCCCTTGTATCAAACCCAAGAGAAGATAGGAGCAAGGCATTAGAGGGGTGTGCAGCACCATGCTCTGGAACAAGCACATTGTGCCCTCCGTGGGCAGCACAGTGAGTTTCCAAAACCAGCTGTGTTCTAGTTTTATTAAAATGTGCTTTGTGTTGTTTAAACAGGTTGGATCTAGTTTTGTTAACTCATGCCCGAGTTAAGACAGAAATGAGGCAGAAATAAGTAAGCAAACTTATTAGATTCACACTGGTGCTACAGGACATAAGGATAAATATAAAAATAAATAATGGCGAGGCAGTGTGTCTTTCAGCACAGCAGGCAATTTCACCTCTGACAGCACAGGGGTGCTGTTGTGACTATCCTGTGCTGTACATTTTATCCAGTACAAAACTTTTCTAACACATAAGATTTCCTCACTGTGGAGCTGGCACGAGAACCACGCAAAGCAAGCTGGCACACCTGACTCTGTTTGTGCTAGGAACTGCAATTTTTTTCAAAGCTTTCATTCTGCTGATGGATTTCCATTCCATCCAATTTTGAAGTGTGATGGTTTAGCAGGAAGCAAAGCCAGTGTGTGGATCTCACTTTGGCTGGCCAGAGGAAGAGGTAAGTATACAAGTGGACACATAAATGGGCAGGTAAATGTGAATTGTAAACGGAGATTGTAAGAATTGAAACAGGAATCGTGGGCAAATAGCTTATTGTCCGTCATGGTCTCACTGGAGAGCAAATGGATGAGTGGCAGGCTGGTGTAAACTGCTCAGGGGTGTAAACTGGTGACAAAGTGACACCAGAAGGCAGCAGCAAGGCAATAGCTCAGTACACCAAAAGCTGCTGGGGCAGGCTGGTGGGACAACCAAGTTACAATAAATATTGGAGAATTTGGGAGCTGCTCCAAATACCAATAAACCAAAATCTTGCTGTTTCAAGCACACAAATTCCCATTGTGTGAAGCATTAAAAAAAAAAAAAAAAAAAGGAAAGAAAATAAAAATAACATAAATGTGAAACTGGGCAAAGGCTTTTGGGAACAACATAAGCACTTGAAACAGACTGTAATATCTTAGTGTCTACCCAAGCAAATTTAATTTATCCTGTTCACTGCAATGGTATTCACAGTCAGATTTGACATGTGGGTTTCCCTCTAAAGTGAAGGGGAGGTCTGCTTGTCCTCACTATAATTTTTAATTGAATTTATGTTCAGTCAGCATAACATGATTGCTCTAAAGATGGCTTCTGTCTGCCTATAATAAGGTTAAGACTCAATTAGTAGTTGCAGCGTCTAACAATGTTTCACCACTTGCCAGAAGGCTCAAGCAGCATCTGGCCAGCTGCAGGCACCAGTTCAGCAGCCGTTTCTCTTTGCAGGGGAGCTGGGCTGCCCTCCCCGGGAGCACTGAGCCAGGGATGGGCTGTGCTGGGGGCTCCCTGTGCCCCATCCCTGCTCCATCTGTTCCCTGCACTAAACAGTGTAGCACAGAACCAGGAGCACATCATTCACACCCTCGCTCTGCAGTCCCCTGAAGGTGCACAGCTGCCAGGAAAACTGCTGAGATGATAATAAGGTTTTTGATGTATTTATGTGAGGATTAAGGGTTTTTTTCATCTTGAAGATATTAATTTTACTCCAATCAACAACTGTATCAACCAGTAAGCCTCAAGAAAATCTGAGTGACTGTTAGGTGACAAAACCCCCGATGAAGCCTGTTGTGTTCCTTCCTAAGGTTTATCCTTTCCATTTCTGCCAACCTGACCCTGATAAACTCATTTTTGTACTATATCCTTAGCACAAAACAAATTATAGCTCTTTCTCTCTTCCTTCCTTTTAAGGTGTGTCCAGTTTTTCTATCAATCTTATCTTATTAATTACCTAGAAAATTTCCAAACATTGGAATGTATGTGATGGTGTCAATAGTTATCTGAAATACCAATTTTTGCCATATATATATATGCATTTGATCTTGGTTTTAACTTGATTAAGAGCAGGTAAATAAAAAAATATATAATTTTTGATTTATGAGATAAAACGGACAGACATGTAATTTAAAGGCAACCAGGAGAAAACATGAAAGCTGTAAATGAGAATTCTACCAGCAAAGGAACACTTGAAATTGTATTGTCTTGCATTTTATATTTGGTCGTGTAAGTCAGACACTATAATTTTGTCAAGATCTACTACGTTCAGTCTACTTTATGTACAAATTTTGGAGAGCAAACATATGCGTCCTCGGGACACTTTGTATGTATGTCCCTTGTCAAACTTCCCATCTTCTTCCCATCAAACTTCTCCTCACAGGAGCGGTGCGAGCAGCTGGTCCATGGGATGGGTTACCTTGGGCGTTCCCTGTCACAGGCGCTCACCGGTGCGGTGCTCTCGCCTGTATTTACCCGTTTGGTGAGAGCTCAGGGGCGGGAGCATCAAAACGCGCTCCGTGCTCCCCGACCCCGCGATGGCGCCGGGGCTGCGAGGGGCCGGAGGGCGTGGGGGTGTCCCGGGCTGTGTCCCGTGTCCCGTGTACCGGGGCGGTGGTGCCGGTGCAGCGCCCGCGGCCCCGCCCCGCCGTGACCTCAGCGCGCGCCTCACGTGATGCAGGTGCGGCCTCCGCCCCGCCGCTCCCGGCGCTCCCTCCCTTCCCTCCGCGCCCTCCCTGCCTCGCTCCGCGGATGCGCTGGAGCCTCCGCGCCCCCGCAGGTCTGTCTGCGCCGGTGAGGGGCGGGGGGCGGCGGAGCCAGGCCGGGCCCGGCCGCGGCGCAGGGCCCGAACCCCGCGCAGGCCCTCGGCGCGGCGGGGCCTCTCGCCGTGCGGCTGAGGGGGTCGCGCCGCAGGCCGGGCCGGGTCCCGGACCGTGGGGTGAGCGGGACCGCCCGTCCTGACCCGAGCTCCGGTGATACCTCAGCCCCGTGGCAGCCGGGAGCGCCTTGACAGCCCGGCAAGCTCCGGCCCCCGGTGGCCAGGGTGACCAGGACACCGCGTCTTGGCGTTACGGGGAGGGGCCGGAGAACAAACCCGACCCTCCCAGATCCTGCCCTCTGCTCTGTTGGTAGCCTGGAGTCTGTGGTGGTGTTATCCCTCTGGTAGCCCCTGAAGGCGTTTGCTCAGGGTAGGGTAACAAATCCGTTAAGGTTTATTGCACCGAGACGCCCCCAGTGCCCGGGACTCGCGCAGTGCGCCTTGAGTGACCTCCTGCAGGTCAGCTTTCTGTGTGGAGAATTAGGATTCTCTATACAGCATGGCATATCTGTGCTGGGGGAAAGAAACATTTAGTACATGGAGGTATGCCTGAAGTAGCCTTATTTAATAAGGATATTCCCTGTATCTGTAATTTAAGTTATCTATGATAATCTTTTGGAGAAACTTTATCATGTTCATCCATTCTTTTCACTGTCAGCCTTGTTTATTTGAATTACTCAGTCTTAAAAAGAACTTTCAAAGTAAGCTGTGTGGGGAATATTGAGGGAAATTACCATGACAGTGGATGAAGAACTATTTTTATGAAATGTGGACCAGATTTTTTAACGACCACTTCTGCAGAGCATAAAGAACATTTGTTAACATTGGCAGCAGGCCTTCACATGTGTTAAGAAACTCAGTAAGGGCACTGGCAATTCCAGGAGGATATTGATTCATATGTGCAGTGTATTCACTGTATTTCAAGATCACACTGAGAGTGATCTTGAAAAGAGCTGGATAAAAACTTTGTTATCAGAAGTGTCTGCTGTCTGTTTTCCACATGCTTCTATGACCCTCTAGAAACCTGGGGTAGAATAATTCCCAAGACTGTCTGTGACATTAGGGCACTTCTAGAGGTGGAAGTGCCAAGGTGAAAGCTAGGTCGTCGCTTGAGACAGAACAGCTGCAGGAGTTTTCAGCTACTTAGGGCTTTCATTTACTTCCACCATTGTGAGGATGCTGTGGTGCATTAAATATCAGGTTGTTCTTGGGGTTCACTGCTTCTTTCTTATTTTTGACCTCTGGTAGAGATTTAATTAGTACCATTCTTTAGGTTGCTCTTAGCTCAGCTTGATCCCGTTCCAATCACTGTTTTCATTTCAGGGTTGGTTTGGGAAGCATGGTGGAACAGGGCTAACTCTTCCCGACTCCTGTGCGCTGTCCTGGGTGCTGATTTCTGACTGACAGTCTCAAGGCTGAGCGGGCCAGGATGGTCTGTGATCACGCTGGTGGTCTCTGGTTTGTTTAGCTGCTGACAGCTGACATCTGTGCTGAAGAGCGATGTGTGCAGAAGGAAAAACCAGGAAGAAGTTGGGGGGGTTTTGAGTCATATTAATCTGTAACTGAAATCTGGCGCTGGAATGACCTAGCTCCTGTATGCTTTCATAGATTGTATATTCAGTAGTTACTGCTTGAAGTATGGCTCTGACCCTGTTTTGAAATTTAAGTAGAACCAGAGGGAAGTGACTGGTACCATTTACAAGCTCTTTTTTTCTATTACATATTATGTCATTTGCACCCATTTTCCAGTCTTCCTAACAAATTTTTCATATTCTGTGTCCTTTACTAACTTCTAGAAGAAAGGACTGCACATTCTTCAGGCAGACATATGATAAAGAAAAAATGTAAAATTGCCTGTGCTTAAGAAGCTTGCTGCTGCAGTATGATAAACTGGGAAAAACATTCATCTCTTTCCTTTCTCTCTCAAGTCTTTACAAAGTACTTTAAGTGAGAGTAGGTAATCCCTTAGGAGTGAGTGCATGTGGGCAGAGGGTAAGATTTGCATGCAGTAAGGTAGGTGCAATAATAATAATAATTTCTATTCTGGCGGGCACAGACATGAAGTTGTAAGTGCCATGGTGACCTCTCTGTTCTTACTGTTACATGTTGAAGTCTCATGCAGTTTTGCAGAATGACATCATGCATGCTTGTTGTTAAATCTTACAGAGAATTATGTGTGCAGACAGTATATGAGTTCTGTCAGTGCTCTTGCAGGACATAATCTGCTTCCAAAATGGTGCTGATGGTGTATGTGTTTGTCCAGTTGCTTGGGGGCGCTGGTCAGAGACAGGTGTTGTAATAAGCTTTGAATCTGTGAAGTGGGAAAGACAAGGGAATATAAGCAGGTAGGAAATAACACTGATGAGTAGGGGTTCAGAAACCAGCAGCCCAGCTGTTGCCAGTTTGCTGCAAATGATAGGTGGAGAGAAGAGAGTGTGGTTTTGAGAAGCTCATAGGTTTAAATGAGGTGCTAGTTAAATGGGTGCTAGTTTCAGTGCTGCTGCCTTGGAGGAACACTTTCCGTGTGTCTGGGCACATGGGGAGTGTGGACGAGTGCTTGGTTAGAGCGTCCAGTAGGAGGATGATGCTGCTGCTCTTACGAGCTGCGCCTCAGGTGTGCTGGTGGATGAGAGTGAAAAGGCTGCAGAAGTCTTGAAAGAGTAGGTAAGGGAATCTGGTCTGATGAAGGACAGTTCACTGCTGGCATGGTAGTTAAAGGCAGTGACTAAGGAAAGGATCTAGTTTTCAGTTTTTAAAATAGACGTTGAGCTAAAAATGTGATGCCAGAGAAGAACAAGCAGTAATACTGTTTTATTTAGTAGGAGCCCTTTTTCTTTTTTTTTAAGGATCAATATTAACTTTTAAATTGGATGATGAAAAATATAGTTATTCCTATCCCTTAGAAAATTAAGCATTTCATAACCATGTATTTTGTGTTTTGAAAGGAGGCTGTAAGAGGAGAAACAGTGAGAAAATAATTTAATGAGATTTATATACAGAAAATGTTTATGAAGTCTTTTTATGGTATCTATTTTAGAATTAGAGATAAAGAAATCTTAACATGTAATAGGAAACATTATTTTTTTTTTTCTATTACTCAAAATAAGTGTTGTTTTTAGAAAAACTCTGAAGTTCATTTGGCAGCTCAGTGCTTTTGTTTTTAGCAGTTGTTCAGTCACACCAAGCAACAAAAGACCTTGGGTTTTACCTTAGACCAAATGAATTATTTCTCCAGATGGACAGCTAAACAAATGAGAGACGCTTTGGAGTTAAATCTTAGTTCTACTTCTGAATTAGTACCTTATCCTTCATGATATTGTAGCTTTCTAAATACTTTAAAAATGAAAACAGAATGAATAATTTCTTTTCACATTCTTGCTCTTTCTTTGCAGCTTTAGCAACTCCAGCATTAAGATTATATTATTTTGGGACTAATTTTAAGATGCATTTGTGCTTTTTTATTTGAAGGTGAGCTCTGTTTCCCTTTGCTAGCACAGGAGATGACGGTAGAAGATTCAACCCTTATTGTGGGAAATTGAGTTGGAAAATTGAATTTCTCAATTCAAAATTGCATGGAATCTGCTATCCTTGTCACAAAGCTCATTAGCGATCATTGGAAGCACAAGATAAATGTTGCCAGTTAGGAAAACAAATTAAAGTGAGCCTTTTCTCAGTGTTTCACTGTTTGGTTGAAGGCTAATGTCAATATGAACACTTAACTAACACTTTTAATTATTTAGTCAGCTCCATTACTCCTGGCAGAAATTTGAGGTAGCGGCTTTTTGTTTTCCACAGCACCTGTGGCTGACACTGTTTGCTGACCCCACCTCAGTCTGACTGGGTGAAAGGCCACAGCTTTCCAAACAGAGAGCAGGCAGTTGGGCTTGCCAGGAGCTCCAGGGAGGTCAATGATTAGCAGCCCCATTTGTTCCAGGGAACTGGGCCTGGGGGCAGGTGGTACAAACGGTGATTGCTTCAGGGAGCAGGGTGGCGTTATCAGTTACAGGAGCTATGAGAGAAGCTGACTGATGTGGGGATGGCCAGCAGCAGCCACTCCACTGCTGTGGCTGTAACTCTGGAGGGAGCTTCATGCCTAGGCCTGAGCTTTGTACTAGGGCACTGTAGCCAGAAACCTCAGTTTTTGCTATGAGACTGAAATGTGTCTGCAATTTATTGGCTGTTTTTCTGATTAAGTTTGGTTTTATTTTATTAATAGACTTGGATTGTCTGGCTAATAAACAAACATGAGTCATCTGAAGTTGTTTGCAGCTATACTGAAGAGGCATGGCTTTAAACTTCTGGAAAAGCAGGATATAGCCAGAAGGGCATTTTTACATGGCCAACGGTATGTTTCATCAGGAGCCTCAGAGCCATTCCTGAGTGGGAGTAATTCCAATTACGTGGAGGAAATGTACTGTGCATGGCTTGAAAACCCTAAAAGCGTACATAAGGTAAGTCTAAAACTTGACTGTAATGCTGGGTTAAGAGGGGAATAAGTTTCTTTTACTTTTTCACTTGTTTTTTAATAAAAAGTTCAGGAAAAAGGTCTTGTGTGAAATGAAAAACATGAAATTAATTTCCCACCTATTGATTGGTATAAGATGTGATATTGCAACTATAAAAGTACAGAGGAGGTCCAGGCATGGTGAGCAGAGTGGGAAGAATGAGAAGTCCAGATCAGAAATAGAAATCTGCTCTGAAACTTCATTCCTCCATGGAAATGCTGGTCAAGCAGTCAGTTAAGTAACAGTTACATCCAGAAGAAGACCCAAGAATAAAATGTATATGATTTTTGGTTTATAGTAAGGCTGTATCAGAGAATGTTTTATGTTTAAGTAATGTGTTGATGTTGGTACTTCTAAACTGTCTGAAGAAGAGGGATGTTCAGTTGCCTTTGGATTAAACTATGGAAGTTGTAACCTTAAATCTGAATCTGAAATTGTCAGAACATTCTTCTGAAGTATCTCAAAGTATTTTGTTTTGTGTCTCTCCTTCTCTCTCCAGGCAATAGACATTTGTTTACCTTTCTAAAAACTCTATTACCCAAATCCTTTCTTGTGGACAAAATACATAGGCTTATTTTTTAACAAGCTTTCTGCTGACAAAGAGGGCTCTGTTATGATGATACATGTGTAGTAACTTAAGAAGCTGATGAGAAGTCTGATCAATTCTAAGACAGACAAGTCATTTTCCAGGAAGTAATGTGAATTGTGCCCAAAATATTTACCAAATTGGTTGTCTGTTCCCTTATTCTCAAGGCACGTATATCAAAATGTCACTTAGAAGTTGTTGTTCTAAGTCTGATAGTCTGTCTAGAGCGTGAGGAGGTGACGCATGCTGAGGGCAGCACCAAAAAAGGAAACGAAAAAGGGTGGTTTTGTAGCTGGTTTTCTTCTTTGGATGTTGTGTATGAACTTAGTCTTGTTGAAGGGTGACATATGCAGTGCTAACTCTGAAGACTGACTGTTATTCACATAGCAGATTGATCCTAGGTCTTATATATGTTATGCCTGAACTTGGGATGGAGAAACCTTCTCCAGGAGTGGCTCTTTCTCATCTGACTTTGAGCCCTTGTCCTGTAGCTGCCAGCTGAGCTCCACCAGTGTGGGGTGGGATAGCACGTTGTGTGGGTGCACTGAGTTTCTGCAAAGCCCTCATGATGTGTCAAGGCTGTAGATTGATATCAACCCTTTTATACTGGGGATACTGAAGGGATGAACTCATGCGTAAGGAGTGTGTGGTGACATCAAGGAGACATCTTGTTTTTTATTGTATTTAAATTATATTGGCTTCTGGCTAACTTCTTTCCTTTTAGATGAATGAAATTCTTGGTTCAGCCCCTTTGCAGTGGAGTGCATTTTGCTGCTGGAAAGCCCTGCAGACGTCTCTGTGGGTGGGAAGTTCTCCTCGGTGCGGGCAGGGGAGTGCAGGGCCCGCCGCAATTGGGAGCGGGGCGGCAGCGCTGGAGCGTGGCGCCAGCCCGGAGCTGGCCAGGGTGCTGAACCAAGGCGGCCGGGAGATGCACACCTGCGCTTTACAGATTGGTGCTCGGCGTAGGCAGAAATGCAAAAACTCCTCCCGAAAGGCCACCCAACTCATCTGGCAGTTCAGGCGCAGTCTGATCATGGATCCTATTGAGGTTGTGGGTTGAACAGCAAGCAATAAATGAGTTGACTGAGGAATGCAGGGTGTGGCCTAGGGAGTAGATCCCAGGTGATTCAAGATGCATTTTTGTCGTGGTTTAACCCCATCTGGCAACCATGCAGCCACTTGTGCTTTCTCTTTCACACACATGCATGAATGGGGGAAAGAATTAGCAGGGTGGAAGTGAGAAAACTTGTGAATGGAGATAAAGACAGTTTAATAGGGAAAGCAAAAGCTGCATGCAGAAGCAAAGCAGAACAAAACAAGAAATTCATTCACCACTTCCCATGGGCAAGCAGGTGTTCAGCCATCCCCAGGACAGCAGGGCTCCAGCACGTGTAATGGTGAGTTGGGAAGACAAACACCATCACTCCCAATGTCCCCCTCTTCCTTCTTCTTTCCCCATGCTTAGCATGATGTGGTTTGGGATATCCCTTTGGTCAGCTGAGGTCAGCTGTCCTGGCTGTGTCCCTCCCAAGTCCTTGTGCACCCCCTGCCTCCTCACTGGTGGGGTGAGGAGCAGAAAAGCCCTGACATTCTGTAAGCTCTGCTCAGCAGTAACAAAAATGTCTCTACATTGCCAACCCCCTTTTAAATCCAAACCAGCTACTGTGCAATTAACTACCCCAGCCCAAACCAGCATGATTATAAAACTGTGTGAATTCTTTTCTAAGGTTAACTGTGTTTAATAAACTTGAGACACTAACAAACTGAAGTAAATTCACTGTGTCCCTGATTTATGAGGCTTGAAAGAATATGATGGATGGAAATAATGGATTAAAGCTATTCTTGCCTAAATTATTAGTTTTTTCACAGCCTATGGAAAAGGGGAGGGAGAGAAGAATGCCAATTAGTTTTACCTTGTTTCATCAACAAAATTAATTTTTGGTTTCTTGAAAACCATCTCATTTCGTTGGCTGAAAGCTGCAAATACTTTCCCAAGATTTTTGTTGACAGAAATTGTTCAATTAGAGCTTTCATAAAACAAGTCAAAAATGTTAAGGGTTGAAATCTCCTTGTTTTCTTAAATATACAGAAAAATTTGTGCTGTGATTTTGACTGTAAAATTGTGCATTGTCATTTGGATATGGAAAGGAGAGGAAGTGTTGGAAAATAATGTCAAGAGACACCATGTTGTGTTGATTATGATTTTGTTAATGATTTGGCTCTCTGCAGGCCATTCGTTTTCATTGTTTTATCCAGTATGTCCAGCATGATTTAGAGAACCAGCTTGTGCATTTAGACATTACATTCTCTTTCCTAATTTTTCTTTTTACACCTTGTTTCTCCTGATGTTTCTTCTTAGATAACACTTTTTCAGAGGGGTGTGCCTCCTCATTGATTAGATGGGAAAGCTTGTTTTTTCCTGGGCTTTAAAAGTCATTCTCTATTCACTTGTACTTAGAAACTCCATTTAATCAGGCCTCCTGAGCTGATATCCCTCTCAGAAGATTTGACTGGACATGTCTTCCCATGTATGCTTATTTGCAGCTGTTTGAAATATGACAGTCACATTCCAATGAGCATATGCAGTGTTCCCAAGGATTTCTCCTTTCTATATATATCATGGTTGTGTATCAAGGAATATGCATGTATTTTATATATATATAAAGAGTTTTTATTCGTTGTATAATTCTACTTCATATGATTCCCTGCTTTTCTTTGCCTTTTGAATTTCCTATTGCCAGAGTAGCCAAAACAACAATCAGAATAAAATGACGCGTGCTCTGAAAAAGGCGTCATTATTTCTCCTTGAAGCTTGGTGTCAGGGCCATAGATCATAAGAGAGAAACTTGACAAGGCTCAGTTATTACTATCACAAGATTAATTACAAAATTGCATGGTTTGCTGTGGAGTACATAATGCCTGCCATGTTATCCTGTGTGCAGCCGCTCTGCTGTGAGTGTGTAATCATCTCCTTGGTTTATGGACTAGGAAAAGATGTGGGGGTTTGTTTTGCTTTGACTTCATTTTATTCATTTTCTTTTTTAAATGATATAGTGGTGCTCAGTGTGTGTGTCTTCTAAGGGTTTACTGTCCTAACTGTAGTTGATGAATATTGTGATGGCACTAGGAAAAACTCCAAGCCATCAAGATAAAGCATATGTTACCTGTTATTCTAATTGCAACACTGTGTGGTATATTACAGTAAAATGTTGCCACTGAATCACTTGAATTGTGTTATATTACTTGAGAAAGTAATGGTTAACTACAATATAGATTTGCTGGCGGAAGGAAAGAAAATGTATCATCTATCACTATAGTAATATTGTTTGTGAATGTACTTCTGTAGTATAAATCTCTTCTACCATTTTCTTGACAAACTTTACTAGTTTAGTTGAGAAGCTGCAGGTTTGCAGTGAGAGCAAGCTGGACTTCTATCTGTTCAGTCACACGGCAGATGCTGTTGCCAGAGACTGACATTGATACACAGAACTCGAAGACTATAATCTGGTATCAATCTTGAAAGACACTATAGAAATTTGTAAAGGCTTTGATGGATGTGTATCTAGTAAAAACTAATTTTCTGTAGCCAAATGATGTATTTTCCCTACTCTCTGATTAAATGTCAGGCCTGTCCAACAAATCAATAAGTTCAAAAATGTGATAGGAAAAAATAGTCTGGGTCCATTCTGTCTCAGCTGGCTGCATCTTCAGTTGGAAACGTTTTCTTTATATTTGTGAGTTTGCATGAAGAAAGAGCCCTATACTGATTCTCCTTAAACAGATGACTTGTTGGGCAAGTCTATTTGAAGTTTGCTAACAACTCTCTCAGCAGAGCACTTGTCTAAAAACACATTCAGTTGTTTATGGGACTGTGCTGTGATAACTTTTACATTTAAATGAAAGGTTTTACTCCAAAAAGGAATAGTTATGTTATTATCATCATTGTGTGTGTATCATAGCAGTAGAAAAAGTAAGGAAGAAACCTAAATATAAGCAAAGCAAATTCTTTATTAAAACTTCAAATGTGAGAGATGTCATGGATTCAGATGTATGTTAGGAATTTCCTGATTTAATATTTAATGGTAATTTGTTTCTGTGTATTACCCAAATGATTTTTCCAGTCTAAGTAACTTTATTAGTTAAAAAAGGGATTGCGATTGTTTTTCACTGTCAGGGGTCTCCAGACTCTCAGACTGGGTGCTGTATAAGCATGGAATAACAATACTGTTCTTAACACAGACCAAGAAGGTGTATAGAGAGAATCCCAGCTGAAATACAGTCACACTAATAGGCTCTTGTAGACCACCATTTTGTAGGATGTAAATTCAGACTTCTAATCTGTATGGCTGCCAAGATGTCAAGGTAAGAATATAGGGAAGAGGCATAAATAAAAGAAGGGAGGAAGAATGAATTCTTCATCAGTGTGTCTGGAACTGGCCACCACACATGATCTGTCTGCCTTAATTTGTCAGGGCATATAAAAGTCAGGCTATGTTTAGATAAGCCTGTATAAGAGCAGAGTGATAAATTAAGTTTACTGTATTTGTATTGATGCAGCTTTGTATGAATAAAGAAGTAAGAGGGGTGCATTAAAACAATTTTTCTTGGGCAATGGCCTCATGCTAATGACGAGATTCCCACCCACAGGTTCAATGAATCCCCCCACTTCCACAACTTGAACTTCAAAAGTTGGGTGATGTTTAGCTCCTTTATGCTGCCCCTCTCATGGTGTTTCTGAACATCTTACAGCTTTTAGAAATTTCAGTATGAAGACTTTTTTTTATGAAAATGGATTTTGTAAATATTTTTCTGTCATGCCATGTTTGTATTACATGATTTTGGTTCTTTTGTAGGTTCTATAATGCATATATTAAGTAATCTTTTAAAAAGAATTGCTTTGAACTACTTTTTCTTTTTTTTGGCACTTGGTTCTTTGAAATGTAATGGAAATCTGCAAGGCTCACAGCCTTGCAGAAATTTATCTCTTGCAGTTCTTCTATTCCAGTCACAAAGATATGCAAGTTTTTAAATAGCTTCCTTTTTGTTTTCTGAAGTTAGCCAACTGAGGGAAGTGTTCTACACAGACTTCCTTCTTTGCTCTGTATAAGTGTCTCATATGTTTTGTCCCATTCTGCTGCTTTCTGTTAGCATTCGTATATCTGGTACCATTCTAACCTGGCACAGTGACCACCTCATCAGAATGAAAACAGTTCAGGAAAACAAGATTTGGGCCTATGTGAGTGAAGCAGCTTATGTAAAAGCACAGAAGGAAATAAAAGGATCTCTTGTTTGTTGTGATTCAGTTTCTGAGATAGGTATTTTTCTAAAGTTATGACTTGCCCCTGAAACCAGGCCCATAATTTCTTTCACGGTAAGATAACCTAAGCTGGTGAGGAAAGGATCTTAGAACAAAAGGCTCACTCAAAAAAAGCTTTATTTGCTTTTAAAGTTTTTTCAAGAAAAGCTCTTAAAGACTGATTCTGATTTAGCATAATCAGTGAGTGTGTTGAAGTACTATACATTCTGTAAGTATCATTAAAGGAATGGATTAAGTTTATTAAGGTTCTTTGTTTTATAGGCTTGATAGCTCTTTACCAGCAGCATTATACTGTACCCATTCTTGGCTGCCTGAATAAACACAATTAAAAAGAGCTGAGTGAGTGGATAATATATGAAGATGCTTTACAGTCCTGTGTGCTGCAGAGTCTTCTGCTGAGCAAGCTTAGTGTAAGAAATGAGAGGAGAAGTGTTCTGTGTAAATAAAACACACAGTTGCTACTGAGACTGGGACATATGAGTGCTCTTTTCTTTTGCTGTCTGTGAGTAGTGTTTAACACTGTAATGCAGTGAGGTTCGGTTTGCAGTTTGAAAGAGCTGCTTTGGGTTAGACTTTTGTTTGAGGTTATAAATATTTCTCTTCTCTGTACATGTGTCCAGTCCTGGGATGTGTTTTTCCGAAGTGCCAACGCTGGCCAAGCAGCCCCTCTGCCAGTGCAGCAGGAAGGGAAGGGATCATTTCTGGAGAGCCACGGCCTGGCCCCAACACCGGGCACAGCTGAAAAGGTTGTTGAAGACCACCTTGCTGTGCAGTCATTGATAAGGGCATACCAAGTAAGTGCATTTTGGGGTAGGGGTGGGAAGGCCTCTTCTGTGCAAACAGCCTTCTTCCTTTTTATGGTCTCATTTGTATTCTGGTCTCAACTACTGTCTTGCTTCTGGTCCAGAATGCCTTGAACTAGACAGCTTTTCTCTCCAGCACAGTGTCTGAACAGGGGAGTGTTGAATTCAGACTGGGGTGCTCCTCTGGTTTAGCAAACTCCTAATTCAGTTTACCCACAGACCTGCTGTTGGTCATCTGACTTAGTCTGGAAGGACTTTATGGAGAGAGTGGTTTGTGAAAGTCTGTCTTCACCTGTGGGAATATCTGTACAACAGTTCTAAATGTTACTGCCATTCTTTAGGAAAGGACAGAATGTACTTGCCTTCTCATACATCTAAGGTGAATCTTGAGATTCCTGATTTGAGCAGGATTATAGGTAAAAAAGAGAGAGGAGAAGTGCTGAATTAACCAGAAACTGAGTTTTGGGAGGCAGACAGTACTGAGTTTGGATTAACTTTGATGGATTCTTTTAGAGAGCTGTTCATCAAAATTGGTTTTGTTTCACACTCTGATTTTTAACCCTTTTATTATATTAAGAAATTAAATCTAATTTCATTATTTTTCCTCTAAAAGAAGAAGGAATTTGGAAATAGGACAGTGGATTTTGTTAGATGTTTTCCAAATGAAAAACAATTCTAAATATTTTTTAGACTTGTATTTAGTATCTTAGTTTCAATAAATGGCTTACAAATAATGTAAAAAAAAAATCCAACCAAAAATAACCAACCCATAAAACTAGATCTATGTTTAACAAAATATTCCACAAGTATTTTTTAAATTAGTAACTTCCCAAAAAGTTTCCTACAGTTTGATTTGAGCAGATCTGTTCCTCCCTGCCCTAAGTATTTTAGATCCTTTTTGGTGTCATGAGAGGAATAGAAGAGGAACTTGTTAAAAGACTTTTTTTGTACACATCACATTGTCATCATTGAGTTGGAGGCTTGTTGTTAAAGAGTAGAAATGTTCATGAATATAAACAATATGTGAAATTTTTATAGAAATAGATATGCAGAATATAACCAATTTTGCAGTAAGAATTTGGTGAAGTATTAGAGAAAATTGGAGACTGTTAGGCTGCTTTGACACAATTTACTTGAAAATAGTTCAGAGATTGCCATTTTGCTCCCTGTATTTGTCAAGTGATGGAACAGAAATGTCTGTAGAAATGGCAGGCACCCACGTGTCTGCAACAAACAGTCACAGAGGATTGCCTAAGGCAACTGTCTGCTTTTTAAAAGGTATTTAGTACCCTCTAAAGTCAGTGCTGAAGGGATATGATAATTTGTGACCTTCCTTTGCCTGATAACGAAATGAAATGGAGAAGGATACAGAATTTTCATTTCTCAAACCTGTCAGTGTTTTATGGTTTTTGTGGTAAACTGCTTTGTGGTCTGTTGAGCTGGACTTTGAGAAGGCAGTTAATCTATTGCTTGCTCTAACAGAGAGCACTGGGCACACTGAAAGAAGGATTTTCAGTGGGATGTGTGCACTTAACAAAAGCGAGGCCAGAGAAATCAAGGTCTGGTTTCTGGTAGTCTGTACTTTCATTTAGTCATATGGCAATCTATGAAGATTTTCTATGTATGTATTTTCACAAGGTTAATCTCTTATTTTTGCAGATGTTACTATTTTCTGTAGTCAGTGAAAGTAGTAGGACTTCCTAAAAATGCCTTGATATTGAGGGAAATACTGTCTTTTAGTTAAAGACCAAACTGCTCCTCGAATAACATGGCACAGCAGTTACTGCTCTGCTTTTCTGGGTTTTGGCATTCCTGCTGATCTTCTTCATCTTCCTATTAATACTGTAGAGCAGATGTAACTTAGGGAGGTGAATTCTTTCCTGTTGATGATGTTCGAGACAGAATTGTTTGCTTTGTTCCAGTCAAATAAACTTAGTGCTATTGTAAACAGTCAGATGGCACAGATGTTGCTGTGGGCATCATTTGGCCTGTCAGAGTTTCATTACTGGTGATTCATGAGATGCAAAGAATCACAGAAGTCAGGCTGAGTTTACAGGGCTGGTAGTTCCAAAAAAGATGCCATATTTCTGGTTTCTTATGACTGGAAACCATTTTGTTATAAACTCTCCTGCAAATATACAATAATTGAACAGTGTTTTTACAGGTCCCTTCTTGATGAACCACACTGTAATAATATTCTATTACTGTGTGATGCACCTCACTGTTAATATTGCACTTGATAATTTTGGTTTTTTTTCAGGGACAATTAGGATACTAATAGTGTGAATGAAATTCTACCCAAGTGATGCAAATTTGTTGTTAAAAAGAAAAATTATAAGGAGAAATTATTAATATATTCATCTAGACAAAGCTTTTAATGAGTTAATTTGGTATATGAGAGTCACACATAAGAGGCATATTAAAAATGATTTTATGTTTGGGGCTCTCTGGGATCAATTAGTTATTTCTTCTGTAGCAATCTTATATGATAATTCACTAGTTTATAGCTGCTTGTGGCATGCATTAACACCAGTCCCACTGATCATTGAAAGCTGGCTAAATTCCTCACTCAGTTTGTGTTCTTCAGTGTCTTGAATATCAATTCTCTCAGATCAAATTTCTGAAATTTCATGAATGAAAATAGATGTTGTCAGATGCTATCTGATTTGGAGCAGAGCTCAGGAAGAGTGATCCCTTCACTTCCAATATAAATGACTTCAGCACCAATCTGTTTTAAGTCAGCAATTCTGTATTTTAATATACTGCAGGTGCAGAAAGAATTCAGGAAAAAATACAAAATGACTGAATTGGCAAATGGTAAGATCTATAGGCTCATTGTAGTTTCTTAATTTTACCCAGAGACTGAGAATGTACTCTCTAGCAGCCGTCTTCACTAAAACTCCAGTGTAATCCCAGTTAAATTGTGTGTAAGACATAATGAAGATTGTGTTGTAATGTGTAATTTTTGATAGAGATATATATGTCATCAGTGATATAATGCTTATTTTTTGTTCTTATGGGAAAACTTGGGAATATGTAACCCTGTCATCACATTAGTGGTGTTTGCTTGTTCAGCTTAATGGCTGATATGCAAACTATGGAGAGATATCATGGACTTTTTTCCCTTTGTCTGACTTTTAGTGTGATTTCATTTTGCTCTCCTTTCCTCCTTTTTCAGATCCGTGGCCATCACGTGGCTCAGCTAGATCCCCTTGGAATTCTGGATGCAGATTTGGATTCATTTATTCCATCCGACCTTATTACCACAATCGATAAACTTGGTGTGTAAGCTGTGTGCCTTCTTATTTGAAATGGTCATTTGTGTATCACTGGACTGAGGTGATTTTATAGGACATTGCACAGATTCATAGAAAGGCTTGGGTTAGAAGAGGCCTTAAAGATCACCTAGTTGCAATTCCCCTTTATGGGCAGGGATGCCACGTTTCAGGGCTGCTTCTACCTTTTCTGCTTGCTGATATCATGACATAGAGCCTTTGAGCATCTATAAGGAGGCTAAAATTTCAGGATGATGGAATTTCTACTCTGAGATCACTGCTGAGGTTCCTGTGAATTCATCTTCTGATGAATGATTATTATAATACTAATCAATACATTCTGATAATCTTAATTACTCTTATAGCATTACAGTTCATAATTGTTTGAACTGGAGACATCTGAAGGCTAGTCAACAGGGAAGCCAAACAATAAAGAAAGCACTGGACCGAGGAACTTAGGGTAAATTTCATACCAAATTTTGAATCTAATGTCTGATACGTTTTCCTTATGTATATATCGAAGAAGTCTCTTTGAAGTTATCAGAAGAAAATGTGGAAAACATAGAATTCTTTACCTGTGGATATAATACAAGGGTGATTATATCTTCTATCATAAACTTCAGTTTACTGCTGAAAGAGTGTAGTGCACTAGGGTCTGCTTTTGCAAAGGTTGTTCTCATTGTTAGGAGGGCTTGTGTCTGAGAAATTTGCACTGATCAATTTCTTTGCTTTTCTCTACTTGAATAAAAAAAACCTGATTGATTTTTCCCTGTTCTTCAATCTACCTGGTTTGTTTAAAATGTGGTTTTCTACTTGATGAAGATACTGAATCAATTCTTCTTCGGTGTGTAGGGAAGCTTTTTCGATCAGACATAAAGCATAGTGCAGGAAGTGAATAAAACACTCTCCACTTAATTTTACTACAAGCATAGCTACTCTTTGCTGCTCTGTTTTCTATTTCAGGTGTAGGGAAAGAAGCAGTTCTGATGGTATAAAGGAAGTGGATGCGTAAGACATAAGAGATGCTTACACAAATTGAGGCTTCTCTGTGAAGTTTGTCAGCTTTAATTAAAGAAAAGTACCTACTAGAAAACACATGAGACATTTACTGAGAAAATATAATTAATTTGGAGCATGGGTGACTACTAGCATGTCAGTACACATTTCTTTACATTCTGCAGATAATTTAGTACAGGGTGTTGTGACTGATCAGAAGGCATCCACTGAAGCCCTCATGCCCATAGGAAAAATATGCCAGACCTCTGAATGAGATGGAGGAATGTGTTTGGGAGTGTAACTGAGCAGATGTCAGTTTGTGAGGGGAAACAAAATTTCCAATCAAGTCTTGGCACAGCTAAAATAGAGGAAGATCTCAAATACCTGTTCTTGAATGTTCCAGGCAGAAAGCTTATGAAAGGTCTTTGGCAGGACAGGAAGTATTTTTATATTTAATTTTTCTGTGCATTTTCTTTGTCTCATCTTCTGGTTTCTTTTTGAGAAACCTTGTGGTAGGAGATTTCTTCTTAGAGTTGCTTCTAAAAATGCAAGTAGTTAGATATGTACCTACTGCATGAGTCACAGCCTAGAATTGCTTTCAGGATTTCAGTGAGGTTGTATCTCTTTAAACATGAGGTGATGCTTCAGTAAATATGTGGTGCTGTGGTACAAAGCACAGATGTTCTGTGTGTGCCCAAATCACTCCTGTATGCGTTCTGGTTTATGCATGAGAGGACATCAAGAGCCTTTGAAGTCTGAGGGAAAGTCAGCAAAAGCAAAGAAGTAAATGCGCTGCTTTGTTTCAAATGACACTAAAGGCCCTGTCATCCCCTGAGTCACTCTGCCCTCCTACTGGGAAAAAGCCTGTTACAATACCAAAATGGAGAAGTAGTGGTACCTATGCTATTTTTGGCCGCTCCGGGTTTGAAATTTAAATATATTATTAAAATTTTTAATTAAACCAAAATTAACATTTTAAAATATATTATTTTTAAAGAAAAAACATGTTATTTACTGAGATTGCTGTATAGTAAAAGTGGTAGCAATGCAGTCCTATGGCCTATCTTCAACTCTTAAGTGCTGCTCTTATTTCTTCCTTAATTTGCTGCTTTGCTTTTATCTTCAGAAAACTTACCGAACATTTAAGCACTTTATTGATTTAAGAGTTATGTGCATGCTGTTGTATCAGTGTTACAGTGAATGTCTGCAGCTTATCTGGAACCAAGATAAAGAGTTCAAAATTAAAAATAGTGAAGCTGTTTCTAATTTTCAAACTATTTTTACATGTGTGGGAACATGTAAGTTTAACATATATATAAGGTTCTATAACTGTGGGTAATGTGTATTGTAAGTGTTGTACCTTTGCTTCTTACAATTACAAGAAACTGCTTTTTCTTCCTTCATTTAACAGGTCTAAGTTCAACTTGTGTCATACCAGGCCTTTAACTTGCATTGATACCAGTCTTTCAGTCCTGTCTGTTTTGTATTTTGGCTTTTGAAATGGCATAATAGTTAGGTTAAATATTTTCTTAAATAGTATTTTCAGCCAGAACAAGTTTAGATGTGTCCAAATCAAGATGGGTCAATATGGTTAAAAAAGTTTTAGATGGCGGTGGGGTGTGGAAATCTGTGTATTTTATAAGGGGAACTAGAACTGTGCAGGTCATTACATGGCTATTTCTAGCTAATTTCCCTAAAAAGAGAGAGAACGTGAATAGCAATACCTTGAGAGTTCTCCAGAGTGCTTGCACAGCATTTTATTGAACCTGTTGTGCATTCTCGTGGTCTATGTATTAATGAAAAATGCTTCCAACCAACTAATTCTATTGGTGAGAAGGGATTCTTTTTGTGTTTGTTGCTCGTGATAGAGTCTGTTATTTTTATTAAATTGTGAGCTACAAGAAGTACTACGGAAAACTGATGATGTGTCTTAATACAGTAATATAAAAAAGGCTTGGATTATTCTAATTTTAGTTGTTTCATCTGAGCATATAAGTAAGATTCAAATAATGACTATTTAATTCAAACACTCTTTTAAAAATCCAGACTAAAGTCTGTTTTACTAATGGATACCTTCAAAGTATTCACACTTTCAATTTTTAATCTGGTACCTTCTTCCTTAACACTGCTTTATTAAATACAATTGCCATAGCTTGAAAAACAATACTGGTTTCCTTTTTGTCTCCTGTTCTGCTTTGCAAATCAATAATGTAACTGTTGTAGGGTTTTATGGTTTGCATGAGTCAGATTTGGACAAAGTCTTTCAGCTGCCGACAACCACCTTCATAGGAGGAAATGAGAACAGTCTTTCTTTGCGAGAGATCATCAAACGCCTAGAGGTCAGTGAGACATGTTTTCATTTGTGATTGTTCTCATTCAGACCAAAGTGAACTTTTTCCAGGTGTCAGTCACAAACCCCCTCATCATTTGCCAGTTATTAATACAGTATGTAAAGGATTCCAACAACATTAAAAATAACCTTTGTACTATTTCTAGAGGTTGCAACACCACTGGTGCAATTAGCTAGATATTGGAAATACATAGGTTAAGGATGAGTATAAAAGAGTTGAATATGGTAGAATATTAATGCCAGCGCTCGTTCTGGAAAGAAGTGATATTGTTTAAAAGGAGTAGAACCTTCAGAAATTGTCTTTTAAGTGCTGTACCACAGATAAAACACCTGTGCACACAGTGCTCACAACATTCAGGGGTTGCTTTCAGATCCCTAGCTCTACTGAGACCTTTTCTTGAGGAAAAATATGAAAGCTGAGTACCAAATTCATGAAAGCCCAGCTGTAGCTTGTGGACAGTGATGGTCCTTGTTTTCCATCCCCAGTCCTTTTTATACAATTTCATTATCTGAGAGGTGATATGGTTTATGCCATAAAAAGTCATCAAAGCTAAAATAATTCAAAGAAAAACTAGTTAGAAGGAATAAATATCATTAGAGGCGAACTCCAAATAGCAAAGCAGCAAGTAGGAACGGTAATGAATTTATAGACTGCCAAGTGAGTCATTGTTGGATATTCCCAGTTGCTTGACTTTTACGTTGGCTTAGCTGAGGCATGGCAAATTGTTAAACCACATTATCTTTGTTGTGCATTTGAGCTCTATATTTGTTTGGGGGTTTTTTTGTTTGTTTTTGCACTTAGCTTTTCTCAGCTGCTTGGATTTTTTTTTTCCACATTTCCAGGTTTCTGAAACTTGACAGTTATCAGATAATTTGCATTAGACTTCATAGCTGTCTTATCACTTGTCTTTATTTCTTGGTTTAAGGTTACACTTACAAAAGATGTGATAAAGTACACAGATTTTGATAAATAACTTGAAGTCTTTGCTGGTGCATCTAAAGAAGAGTGTACTATGCCTGCAAGAAAAGCACTGAGTTAGGTGAAATGTGCCAGTCAGTGTAATGCAAGTTGTTGGCCTACTTTGAGTGTAGCACGAGATGAGAACCTTCCAGTTGAAAAATTTTGACCTGTTACTTTGTAGAGGAAGCTTTGTGATACAAAACTAGATTCAGTAAAACAATATTTATTCATTTGTAGAATTATTTTGGGGGAGATATTGTGGAAGAGGAGGTAGCTTTCAGGAGAGTAACAGAGGGTATAATTAAAAAAATATATTAGTTTCTTTGTGGTCCACTAGCTCCTAAAGCTTCTCTGTTGGTGTTTCACTTGCTAGCATACCTACTGCCAACACATTGGCCTGGAGTTTATGTTCATCAACGATGTGGAGCAGTGCCAGTGGATCCGTCAGAAGTTTGAGACGCCGGGAGTGATGAAGTTCACGAACGAGGACAAAAGGACTTTGCTGGCAAGGCTGGTGCGCTCAATGAGGTAGGCTGGGCTGGGCTGGGCCACTGCTCTGTGCCTGCTGCCTGCGAGCTGTGCGGTCTGGAAGCTGCTCATGTAGGGGGGAACAGTCTCACTGAAATCTGGAGTACAGGTGGGTGTAGTTAACCTGGCTGCCTTATCAAAGGAAAGTGTGCTATGAGCAATCTGTCAGGGTCTGTGTTGTGACTTAGTTATCTTAAAAGGCATTTAGTGGCATGCCTGGCAATGTGTTCATTGGTTTGAGGAGGTAAACTAGGAAAAAGTTGTTTCAACACACTAGTGATACACATTTGTGTTCAAGATTTGTAGCCTGTTTCAGAAAATGTGTCAGAAAAATGTTGGTATGTGATTTCAAGTTGTGTTTCTGCCCTTTTCATTTTGAGATGTGCCAAGATGTGTTGTGCTGTTGCATGACTTGGCAGCAGCAGTTTTAGTATCTACAATAAAAGAAGGCACATTTGGAAATAGCTTATTGACTGCTCCCACTGTGGCTATCTGTGTGGAAATACTGTGATCCCAGAGATCAAATTATCCTCTTACCCCTGGAACAAGGCTTCTTAGACACAAGATTTATTTCAGTCCCTACAATCTGAAACTGTGTGTGTCCTTTATTAAAATACTAGTCAGAGATTTGTAAAGGCACAGTTTTTTGGTTAAGATTCTATATTCAAAGACCTAAAAATGAAGTGCTCATTGGAGGTGTTGAAAGATACCTTTGCCACTGTTCTAATGTCTCATTAAAAATTGCATTTAAACAGAAACAAAAACGACACTTACTGCTCAAGTGAATATTACACATGAGTAAGGGTGTTTAACAGGCACTCAGTATGAGTCATCTCCATTTATCCTAAGACAGGAATTTGTGCTTTTATTCCTGCCTAAGCTGTGGAAAGATCTGGGGTTTCTAGTGTCATGAAGGAGCCTAATGTTCATCTTCTGCCAAATTAATTGTCTGCTGAACGGAGAAGAAAGAAGTTTTACAAAAATTCATGTCCTGTTATCTTTAGGGTGCTTTTTATTTTATTGTTTGAAAATTACTGAGGAAAAAAGTCTGGTTTTCTGGAAAAGTGGTTGTTCTCTTGAGATTTGTGGCTTTGTAAAGCAGGTTTTCATTGTTTTGCTTGAGACTGTTTTTAAAAATGTTCATTCCAAGAACTACAGAGTTCAGGTACTTGAAACTGAATTTTAAAGCTGGGTTTCTCATCCCTTGTGGTTTTCACTGATTAGATTATTGAACAAAGGGTCATTTTAAACTCCTCCTTACGTAAAATACTCATGGTGTATTTCTGAGCTACTTTGCAATGCATTAGTAAATATGTTAGACCCTGATGTGGAGCCTGATCTGGGCAGGGTCAAGCATTTCCAGATTAATCCTTTGAGAGCACCCAGCTTTCGCCAGATGTTTTTCTCACTGGGTACTGAATGCATGCAGTGGCAGGCTGGGGCGCTATGACTCCCAGTGGCATGTGGGGGACTGGCAAGGTGTGACTGTGAAATACTGTAGCTTTCCACATTTAGTGGCAGTTTGCCTCAAGTAATGAATTTGCTGCTTTTCCAGTACTGGCTGAACTTGCTGCTGCAAAGAGGAAGAAATCAGCATGTGCACTGTTTTCCTTTGCCCTGTGGGACCTGCTGTTCACGTGGCATGCTGCTTTCCCTTTATATAAAAATGGTGTAGTCCCACAGACTTCCCTGAGGAATTCTGGCAGAATAGCTCAGCTGAGGGTCTGGCTTGTTGCTTAGATGGCTGGATTGATTGTTAAGGTATTGATGGGTGAGCTAGGAGAGATTTTGGCAACAATTCGTATCACTGCCTTTAGGACTTCAGTGTAAAGAGGTAAATGTCAGGATTCTAAGTGAGGAATAAGCTGAGTATTAATGGATTATGGCAGTGTTATGAGGCGAGGCACTGCACAGATGATGTAACCAATACAGTTACTTTCATGAAGATATATTTTCTTTGCCTTTCCTGTCTCCAAGCTTTACAATGTATAATCCATTTAATGTTTATTAAAAGGTACTTTTAAACCACTCACATTGCCTCTGGCCCAAATGCATTAAAGAATGAAAGAGCTTAGAACTGTCCGGGATTGACATCATTCTGCTGCTGAAGCTGAGGCAGGGATCTCAGTGTCCTGCTTCTTGGCCCATTCCTAAGTATTACATCACTCAGTCTGAGGAGCCTTGCTATTGAATGAGACCTATGGAATATGTGTGTTTTCTACTCTGGTTTTGTTACAAGTATTAAAAAATACAGGTTCTCTGTTATATTTTCTTCAATTCCTAGAAGAGACTTCTTTGCTGTCACTCTGCCTTCCCAGTGGTCAGATTTGTGTACATGAGAACAGAGTTTAACTTGGGAAGTGAATTTTGTCTGTGGTGGGGGACGCTTAATGGCTTCAAAGTCCCAGTAAATAGGTTTCAGACGGGGGGAGAAAGACGACTGAATTCTCTCCTGTGTTTCCCTCCCCACGTGTTACTTAGTTACAGAGGTGTATAACTTGTGTTCATGGGTGTTTTAAAGCAGTCTAATGTAACTTTATTTGCTGTAAGATGGTAAACAATTTGTATTTGCTACGTTACAAATAATTTCTCTTGGTTTTTTTGTTTCTTTTTGGCAAAGATTTGAAGACTTCCTTGCTCGCAAATGGTCTTCTGAAAAGAGATTTGGTTTGGAAGGATGTGAAGTAATGATTCCTGCACTTAAGACCATCATTGACAAATCCAGTGAAATGGGAATTGAATATGTTATAATGGGAATGCCTCATAGGTAATGCCAATGGAAACACCCCAACAAATGGGCTTACTGTGTTGTGACAAGTTTTGGGTTCTAGAAATTTATTTAAAAAGTTGATATTAGAGAAGCTCTGGTGGGAAGAGTCAGTCATAACAAGTAATGGGAAGACAGAACTGTAGCAAATGCCTGTCAGTAAGAGGCTACAGGCCTCAGAAGTAAATGATAGAGAAACTCTCCTCAGTGTACTTTGAAACTACAAGCAAATGTGGCAGCAGCCATGGTATCTCTGCCATTGCATAGAGTCTCTAGAACTGGGAAAGCTTGGTGACATAGTCTTGAACTTACTTTTGCAGTCTGCCTTAACTAATTTATAATGTGATTATTTAAAAACTGCTAGATAGCTACAAAATTCACTTGGATAAGAAGGTGTTCTAAAATGTCCGAGGGAATGCATTGGAGGAACTTTGTAATGGGAAGAAGGGCTGAATCAAGGGTTTCAGGCTCAAAAGTTTGAAGAGAACATTTGCAAATTTCTTACAGGGTGGTTTGAAAATTTTTTTAAGTTTTTTACTGTTGACTCTCTTAGTACCATTTTTGAGACATAACTGTGTTTGGAATTTTCTTAGAGGTCGGCTGAATGTATTGGCTAACGTAATCCGAAAAGAGCTGGAGCAGATCTTCTGTCAGTTTGATCCCAAACTTGAAGCAGCTGATGAGGTAAGATGCTTTTATATTAGATCTGTATGGAGAGGTCAACATTCAAGATAGTTTTCAGTTGTTTTGGTCATGGTTACTATGAAATTACATTATCAGCTGCAACACCTTCCTCTCTAGTTTGAGGAACATGATTTGGTGCAATATCTTAACAAATAAAAAAATTATATTATACTTCTGACATGCAGAAGGTCTCTCAGGCGTGACTGTAGATAAATAACTTCCATTTGACAGAGTTTATAACCTCTAAGCATGTCTTTTTGTATTATATGAATGAACAGAGTATTAATGTGCTGTAGTATTTATCTAATGTTTGATGACAATAGTAAGATAATAGAATTGGAACGGTGTCCCAGTTTGAAATGATGGTGTCAAACCCATAGTGCACAGTAATGTTCAGGTAACCAGATGCAGTTTTCAGGCTGAAGCACAAATTTTAGGCCTAGTGAATCAGATGGAGCAGGTCTGAATGATATTCCTGAACTGTGATTATGTCTTTCTGTTAGGGATCTGGGGATGTAAAATACCACCTGGGAATGTACCATGAAAGGATCAACCGAAAAACAAACAAGAAAATCACTCTGTCCCTGATGGCTAACCCTTCTCACTTGGAAGCAGTTGATCCTGTTGTGCAAGGCAAAACAAAAGCTGAACAGTTTTATCGAGGGGATACAGAAGGGAAAAAGGTAAAGGTTGTTTAATGTAGTAACTTTTAATGGTAGTTTTGTATGGCATTTCCAATAAAAATAGTTTGCCAGTAGTTTCATATCACAGAATCTTCCACTTTTCCTCCTTCAAAAGGGATATATCATCTGTTGAACCAGGTAAGGTTTCTGACATGAGACCTCTAGGGTAACTTTGGGAAGTAGGCTTAAAGCTTTATTTCCTTCGCAAGTTGAGAAAAGGCAGCAGAATGCTGAGAAATCTATGATTTATTATAAATGTACTGTTTTATTTTATAAGCACAAAAGAAATATGCAGCCAAGAAATCCTGCTGAGAAGCCCAAATTATGGTTAGCCTTTCTAATATGTGAGGATCTGTGTGTACAATTCTCCCTCTTAGGTTATGTCCATATTATTACATGGGGATGCTGCCTTTGCAGGACAAGGAGTGGTGTATGAGACATTTCATCTTAGTGATCTCCCATCCTACACCACAAATGGCACTATTCACGTTGTGGTCAACAACCAGGTAACAAGTACAGCCTTTTCCAATCAACTTCCCTGCTGAATATTTGCTCATCTGTCTCTCTTGATTGATTGTTATTAACTGGGTTCCTTGCCCCCTCTGGTTATTAGAATGGTTGAGATGTTTCTGAAAATGATCCTAGTATCTAGCAGCTCTTGAGCGGATAATATTTTATCACCTGCATGTATTCCATTCAATTTGTAATACTTAATTGGATTAGGCTTGCTTTGGTTTTTAAGGGAGCTAAAAGAAACTAGCTAGCCAAAATGAAAAGCTGATGCTGTTGCTGTGTGAATGGCTCTTAAACGCAGACATCAAAACAGAGTAGAGGGAGGTGCCCAACTTATTTTAATAAAGTTTCTGGAATTTTTAGATTGGCTTCACCACAGACCCCCGTATGGCCCGTTCATCTCCATATCCCACTGATGTTGCTCGTGTGGTCAATGCTCCCATTTTCCATGTGAATGCTGATGACCCTGAAGCAGTGATGTATGTGTGCAGCGTAGCTGCAGAGTGGCGAAACACTTTCAATAAGGATGTGGTTGTTGACTTGGTAAGTCTTGGTTTTCTTTACTTTTCTTTCTGTGCATTATGTACTACTCCTTATTTTTTTGCAGCTTAGAAGGTCCAGTCAAGAAACATACTTGATTTTAAAGGCCTTTAATTTCCTCATTTTAAAAAACCGAGCGACAAAAAGGCCCACAAGAAGCCATGAATGTTTCTTATATAATAAACCTCTTAAAATCTCTGTAAAACTATGAAATGGAAATATTCCATTTTGCATTCTTCCTTAACAACAGAAGCAATCTTTCCCTTTGTAGGTTTGTTACCGTAGGAGAGGGCACAATGAAATGGATGAGCCCATGTTCACCCAGCCTCTGATGTACAAGCAGATCCATAAGCAGGTGCCGGTGCTGAAGAAATACGCTGACAAACTGATTGCAGATGGGACTGTGACACTGCAGGAGTTTGAGGTACACCCAGCAGCGTTAGAGGCAATCTAAGGAGTTGTAAGGAGAAAGATCCAACTGTCACTGTATGCTGTCTGCTTGAAAACTTCCTTTCTGTGATACGTCTTTACCCTTTGACAATTTATGATTCAGTTTGGCTTGCATTTTTGTGTAAAACACTATTGTTGTAACAAAAGGACTGGAAGTGCTCTGAAGCAATTAATATATATTGCACATTAAAAATTGCTTCAGTTCTGAGGGAGAAGGTGGTTAAATGAGAGCATCAGAAAATAGAAGTATTTGTCAGCTGTTCTTCATCTCTAGAGCCTTGATTCAGCAGCAAGACAGTATTTGAACACTCTTGTTGCTAGCTTCATATTGATAACCTTGGCAGGCATGTGTCCAGCAATGATGAAATAGAATCAATTTAACCTTTTAGTTTTCTAGCAAGAATTCAGCCAAGTTCAGAGATCATTTGAAGTATTCCAGAAAGATGAAGTATAGAGTCTGTTGTCTGTATTAAACTGGTTAGGGCTTTACCTTAATTTTTTTGAGAAGGAGTGTTTAGAGTGTAGATGAAACCTTCCGAGGAGCTTTGAAACCTTGAAAGACCTTCTGAGAAGGTGTAGTGAAATTATATCACAGATCAAGAAATGAGCAGTTTGGGTAGGTGCATTCTGTTTTCTGTGTGAAGGATCACAGCTCATGGAGAGGTAGCTTTCCTGAATCATTTATTGAAAGAATGTGCCAGTAGAGGCACCATGGAATTTGGTGACTGGATCTAGGATCCTGGATGAATGTTTGGCTGCATAGACTGAGCTCAACATTGCTGTTAATTCCTTTAAAGATTAGCTAGCTCAACAACTTCACTGTGATTCTGGGTTGAAACACAGGTATTGCAGAGGTGTTTTGCCTCTATGGAATATGGTGTTTAATCTGTTGCCATTGAGAAGTGTGGCTAGCAGATTCTTTGCTAGACTCTCCCAGACAGACTAATTTTTTGGAAACTTCTTTTCCAAACTTGAGTGGCTTTCGTAGCCAGGAGTGAGTATGAGAGCTGGATGATTTTGATCTTAGAAATATGACTGTAAATTGTATTTGATATTTCACTTTTGTCTCATTCTAGAGCAATACTTGCAGCTTCAGCTCTTGGCACACTCCTCTGTCACACCTGTCCAATGATTTATTTAGGGTAATGTGTGTAAGCATGTTTCTAGAAGGCAATTTGATTCTAGATAAAATTAATTTTATTTGTAATATTGTAACTAAATTTTCTCATGGAGTTAAGAGGTGTCATCTGTAAGATATGAGGGTGTTATGTTTATCCATTTTAAAACATTTTTGTTCTACAGGAGGAAATTGCAAAGTATGACAGAATATGTGAAGAAGCATATACTAGATCTAAGGATAAGAAGATCCTTCATATCAAGCACTGGCTGGATTCACCTTGGCCTGGTAAAGAGTGTCCTTTCACTTATCCTAGTGTAACCTGAATGTGCTTTTATTTTGAGTCCAAAATCTAGGATTTAAATAGAATTTATCAGACAACATTCTTTTAAAATGGAATATGTGACCTTTGATTTGCCCCTGTTAATAATAAGTATCGTAAATATTCTGCCAGATCAACTTGAAATAAATGCTTTTGTTAAAAAAATGTGCGAAGTAAGCTGTGGCTTTGAAAAAAACATTTTCCAGTTTAGCAGAGAAGTGGTTTTCCTGTGCTCTTAACTGTCTGGGCTGTCAGGAAGAAGGAGTATGTCTCATGTTATTTATTCATTTATGTATTTTTATTTGAGAGATTGAGGTGCCATATGCCTTTTATTGGCAGCCTCTGCCCACATAGTTGGACTTCACAGGGAGTGAAAGCAGAAACAAGATAGATCATTGTGTGCCTGTAAGATCAGCTTCTGTTGTCATGCAGACAGTCAAAACTGTTTCCCAGCAAAAGGGCAAGATCTAGTCTTAGTTTGGTGCTTAGCATGTCACTTGAGTTGTTGAATATATTATAGATAATATACATATCTCCTAAACAGTCCTTGAACGTCTCCCCAAATCTTGTCCTTCCAGGCTTCTTTAATGCGGATGGAGAGCCCAAGAGCATGTCTTGTCCCCCAACGGGCGTTTCGGAAGAGCTGCTGACTCACATTGGCAATGTTGCCAGTTCCGTGCCGGTCGACGACTTCAAAATACACTCAGGTCAGCTGAAGGCTTCGTGTCTCCTACTGGCTTTGTCTTGCTCCATTTTTGTGTTTCTGCACAGAAGTTATTCTTGGGCCATTTCTCAAAGAGGAAAATGCCTGTGACTTTTTTTACTTTGACTCTTCCATAGTATGGCTGAGGAGAATGTGACATTTAAGTTCCTGCTGCTTGTTCTCAGCATAATATTCTTTCAGTATCACACCACTTCTGTTTCATACCTCATTAAAATAGATTTTCCTCTGAGGGAGGTAAAAGTCTCTTTGCAACCTTAAATTAATTACTCCTTTCATTCTTCAAGTCCTTGCATTTTTTCCCAAAAAGTCTTAGCTTTTGTTCTGAAAAGATTCAGTCCTCACTTTGATATAAAGTGCCTGTCTCACTGGGGAACCTCAACACTGTGTCAGAGTTCTCAGATAGTTTTATTTCCTGGGCAGGCTGAAATCTAGCAACTATTGGGAGGAATAGCCTGCTCATTCCATGGGGAAACATGGAGACCCTTTGTTTAGGGATCTTTTTTTTCTTTAGTTGACTTGTAGGGTACATAGTAAGGATAAGGAATAATGAGATTTTTTTCTCTTTAAAATCTCTAAACAGAGAAAACTAATCCTCTCTGGAGTCATCCATCAAGGAATAAAGTTTGTCTTCTGTAAATATTCTATGTATTTCTGTTCCTTTGGTAAATGAAACACAAGTAATGATGATGGGGCATTCCCAGTTATTAATTGCAGGCTTGTTGAATAGATACAATTAATAAATTTAACTCTTCTACACATTTGTGCACTTTGTTGTGACACGGATAAATTAAAAACTATAGTTGCCCAATAAAATTTAGTCTTAGACATTCTAATTAAAAAGGGAAATTGGCCTTTTTGTTAGTAAGTTGATTAACCATTGACACTAGGGAACACTTGCCAGTATATAAGGTAGATTTATGGTTCAAAAGAATTGTGGTATGCTAGATTCTTTTATGCAGTTTAAAAGGCCATGAGAGAGAATTTGTGGAGAAATAGAAGGGGAGAGAAATAGAAATTTGAAATACTTTGTCCTTTCATTAGAATGAAACAGCTTAATATCGTATAGTCTTGCAACAAACAATGGAAAGATTATTTTTTTAATCAAATGTTTGGTATATTCTAAAGAGAAAATCTTCAAGATTTTTTTACTTAAAATGAGGCAATTTCAATGAGAGTTTTATGTGAAAATAAAGTGGGGTGTTTTTCTATAAAATTGTGGAAAGTAAGGGAAGGGAAATATGGGAAAATAACATATAGGACACTTACCAAATCATCAGTGCAGATGTGAAAATAAGATGCTGTCAATTGACAGTGAATACAGGAGACTTGTGGCCTCAAAGCTGGAAGCACCTGTGTGCAGCTGTGAAGTTTTGTTGCCTTTGAAAGTTACAGTCTTCTAACTTTGGCTCATGAGGTTATAAAATCTTCACTGAAAAGTCAGCTATTGGTTACTAATTTTAAATCCATTGGTAGCTGCTACAGGTTTTCCATTTATATGATATTCATAGTATTGATCAATCCAGCCTGCTTCACTGTATAACATATCCAGAAGTTCAATAAGTTAAATGCCAAGAAAAAATTTGAAAAGGAACGAAGACAAAAAATTCAGAAACCAAATAGCTATTTTCAGTCCCTTATAAAACAGTACTTGGTGTTAGAGATGTGAAAATAAATCTTGAGGAAGAAGAATTTCGCCACAGATCTTTTTAATTGTCCTCAGTAGTTTCTGACACAGTCAACCTTATTTTCTTCTTCAAAACCAAGGTATGAACATTGTACAACTGTTTTCTCAGGAAGCAAGTAGTTTTATTTTGCCAGCAGTTCAGTTCTAGAAAAACAGTTTATAGACCTGATTTGCTATCTGTGTTTAGCTTAGCCAACACAGATGGCTAAGGAGGAAGGAGAAGGCTGAGAAAGGAGAATGGTGAATGTGATGTGAACAGAGAATTTCTCTGAAATAGATCCGTTCATTCCTGATCTTTATTCTGATGTAGGACTCTCTCGGATTTTGAAAGCCCGCTCGGAAATGACCCAGAGCAGGGTTGTGGACTGGGCCTTAGCAGAATACATGGCTTTTGGCTCTGTCCTCAAAGAGGGGATCCATGTCCGACTGAGTGGGCAGGATGTGGAGAGAGGTACTTTCAGGTCAGTACTGGCATAACTGTTAAATGTTGTTGAAACTGTTCAAGTCCCACACTTAAAGAAACAACTTGACATTTGTTTAAAAAATGAGGTGTTCTGCAGGGAGGGGGAAGTTTGGGATCTTTCTTCAGCATTTATCTGGATGTTATAGGTTCTTGCAGTCAATAATAATCAAATTTCCTGTGTATCTGTAAGCAGCATTTTAAAGTATAATATTTAAGCCAGATCAAACATTTTTAGAGACTTTCTACCTTCTCTTGCTGAAAAGCAGAAATGGTATATTTCCCCCTGCTTTCTAACAAAAAATACAGTTGCATTCCATCTAATTGCTGAGAAGTAAGAGAGGATACTTGCTGCAGCAGATCCTGAGTCTCTTAAATTCCAGTGGTGGCTTCTTGGAGCTTGGGTATCCTGTGAACAAACATGTTGCCAGCTGGTGAGGCTTTTAAAGTGAGATAAGGTCCTTAGTATTGAGACTTTTAATGCCTATGGGGCATGTATGAAGGCAGGATCTCGTCACTTGGTGAAATACATACAGTTTGCTGCCTTACCTGATGTTCTGTAGAGTAAAATGTTAGTGATGAATTGAAACCTTTGATGTGATGCCAATTCCTGGGGTGAATGCTGCACTGTGCTTCAATGTGAATGCTTGCAGAAGAGAAATAAAATTTGGTGCCTGTCTTTTCTGGTTTGGCTAGAATTTGGGGAGAACTGTATATAGTGTGTTGCCATAATAAAACAACACGATGGGGTGCTTTCCCTATTTTGGAGCTTCTAAAGTGATGTCTAGAAAATAGTTCTTTCTTTCAATATTCCATGTGATGGCTTCTTTTCTTCCTGTTTCAGTCCTCAACACTATCAATAGATAGAAGCTAGATAAAGCTGCAGACAGAAGCACCAGACCCCTTCTCCTCTTGGAAACAAACTCTTGAGGATGGAGGGAAGGCTGTCCCCCCACAGCCTTGATGTCAATAAATCTGATAATTGCACATATGCAAACTGTATGTCTGTATATTTCTGGCTGGCCATCTATGCTCATCTTAATCACTTTTGCTAGGGAAACACAAAACTTTGTGCTCAAGAAGCTTAACACCTAGCTGCATCTTCTGTTGTTGGCTTAATGACAAAATCAAAATTACAGTGGCAAAAATTATTTCTGCCAAACAGCTGCCTGGTGTGTGAATTTCTCCCTTTCTCTCTACTTCCATCCTTGTGCTGCTCTTCAAAGGTTCAGTCTTTTTCTGGCTTTACATTGTTGAGTTCTAGATAAATTTCAGAGCTCTTTTGCTAGCATTCATTATAGCAAAGGGAAGTGCAAAAAGATTCAGACTTCAGTGTTGGCAGCTCTACAGCACACAATATTGTTACCAGTACAATAACTGGCCTTATGTTAGCAGTCGTAAAGCTGGACATATTGCTGTGATTCACTCAGGCTGCTCAGAGAGTTAATGGATTGCAGTAATTACTTCAGTCATCTCTGTGTTGGTAGTATTCCTTGGTGCCCTATTCTAATGCTGATTAATGGTGTTCTGGAGAACTGTAAATGGTCCATGTGAGTGGAAATAACAGGAAAGAGGATACAACTCCTTCAAGTTTCAATGCTGAAGATTACGTTTTTTCCATTAAAGACAAACAACTATTATTTCAAGGAAAATATTAGAATTTGTGAGGAAGATAGAATGAAATGTTTTTAATAACAATTTCATTCCTCTGATTTTTTTTTAATAATTCTATTTTATAGCAACAGCTTCCCCATCCTTTTCTCTTTCTCCCCAGTTCTACTAGTGAAGAGGTATTTTCAGTTTCTGTGAGTGCTTGAGAAGCGTGGATAGTCAGTGAAAGCTTGTACAGTGCAGCAATTGTATTGAGACATGTGATTGTATTTCCCATGGTTTCAACCAGGCCAGGATGTCGTGTGTAGAAGAGATAACCATGGTGCTTGCTTGCTTTCCAGAGCACAATTTTGATGCTTTAGCTTTGAAAATAGTCCTATTAAAGCCCAAAATGATTCTTTTCTAATAAATCTCTTTCAACAACTCTTTGCAGCCATCGTCACCATGTGCTTCATGATCAAGAAGTTGACAAGAGGATTTGTGTTCCCATGAATCACCTCTGGGAGCAGCAGGCCCCCTACACTGTGTGCAACAGCTCCCTCTCTGAGTACGGGGTCTTAGGTACGTCTCAGTCTGCCTGGGGTTTGCTAGGCCTGCTAGGCAAGAAGCAGAGCTCAGCAAGGAAAAGAATGTGGAAGGGAAAAAAACTGTAAAATGGTCATATGTGAAACAGGTATCAAAGCTCTTCCTCTCAGGTTCTGGCATCCCTTAAACAAGCATCCTCACACTTTACAGTTTTGGGATTCAGTTAAAAGCATCCATCTGCTATTGGTGATCTTGGCAGTGCTGGAATGTGCACCTGATGCTTTCTGACAAGAAAACCAGAGATACTTTGTCATAGAGATATAAAAGTATGTCCTGGCTTTATCTGAACTGCTATTCTGAATGTGCTATTTCAAGAAAACAAATTATTTTTAGTGATAGCATTAATCATAGTGAATTGTTTTACCTTCAGCCACGGAGAATGGATAACCTTACTCTGACATGATGAGGGTGGCATGAGGAATGTGGAGCATGAAACAAATACATCTAATAATTTATCAAAAGTGTTACTGATTCTATGGATAATAAAATATCATGTGAAGGAAAAACTTGAAACATTGTAGTAGATAAAGGTGGTAGTTGATAGCTGCTTGTTTCAAAGTTCCAGAAATATTTGGTTACTTAGTCATTTTTGCAATGCTATATATTACCTATTACTAATATTAAAACTAAAGTGGTATAAAACTGTAAAGTTGGAGCATGGGCTGAAGACCAGATTTTTTAGGTATTTTTGTTAGCTCTTTGGCAGAATTGGTGTGAACAGAATCACATTTTTGTATCACTAACATGTAAAGGTAAACTCTTAACTAGGAGAGTGCAAACAGGGATGTGTATAAATGGGAGAAAAATAATTGGCTTAGATAAAAATCAAGCATTTAATTTCAGAGAATGATTGTTTCCAATTTCCTATTGTTTCTCACAGTGTGTTCTGGGTTTTCTTAATTTGAGCATGTTTACAGTGTTGCTGTAAGTGGGTCATAGGTTTCTGGATTTTTTTTTACATTCCAAAAGAACTGACAAATATCTGGATATGGTTGAAATCTGATTTTTTTTTCAAGAATAACACCTCAGTAGGAAGCCTAGTGTTGATATGGAGTGAAGGCAATTCAATCTGTCACAATTCCATTCTTTAAAAACTAACCGAGTGAGCTCTCCTTATTTCTCTTCCTTGATCTCATCCTGCTCACTGTTGCCCTTCCACCATACCCAGCAAAAGATAGGTGAAAGTTGGTTTAATAAAATTCATTGAATACAAGCAATAGTGTTAAATAGAGTTTTGTTTGTGTGCTGAAAACTGGAATACCATTTCTGTGTACTTCTGCTTCAGCAGATGGGATGGCAGGTTCTTCAAAATGAATAATATTGATACTTCTAATTTTCAAGAAATTTAAATCCCTTATGTCTGAGATGTTTTCTGACAGTAAAGGAGATTAACTTGATACAAATAGTTAAGTGATGTGGCTTTTTGTGTGTGTTGGGTTCAGTTTTTTTCAACTAAAAATGCCGTGTTCTGTCTTGAAGTGAATTTATAATGAAATTTTCTCTCTTGCTGGCTTTTATTTGTTGACCTTTTCCAACATGTTTACTCTTGTGTATTGCCTCCATAAAGAGGCAGTTTTGGGATAAGCAGCAGTGTGTGAGCATGTCTCTTCTAGTTAAGGCTCTGAGTCAAAGAAGAGCTATCAGAACTTATATTTATTTATATGGTAACATCACTGGGTCTACTTTTTAATACATGGATGAATAAGTGAAAGCTTGTAATTCATGGAATTGGTTCTTCAGGAGAACTAGAACCACTGAACACTTTATTTTCTCTGACTGTTTCTACTATCTAATTCTGTTAAAAGAAGCAGTTTAGAATTAGTGCACTGAAGGGTTTGGTGGCTGTAGGGAGAATTGTGAGATAATATAAGGGGGAGAAATGGTGAAAAAGTGTTTGGAATTTATTTTATGACTGTGTTAGCATGCAGCATCTCAGAAGCATTTTGGGAATTTCCTTCGTTTCTGTGAGGGAGAGCTAAGTAAAAATGGATTAAACAGCCCAGCACGATGTAACTACAGATTATTTCCTCAGCAGGTACATAAGCCAAGAGCTGGTATCTGTTCAGAGCTGTGAGCTTTGCACCAAGATAGCGTTGAGGTATTTAGGAACACCTGGGGAGCCATTGCTCCATTGAAATGATATCTAGCAGGATTGATTTCACTTAGAAAATAAAAGCGGTCTTGTTCAATTGTAGTTCAGACAGCTCCTTATGTTTTGTCTACAGGAAGCTCTGGAGTGGGTGTGACCTGGGCATTAAATCAGAGTATTCAACAACCTCTGATAATTTTGTTTGACTTCCCATATCTACTATTTTTAGTTATACCCAGATTATTATAATTTAGTTGTGCATCCTCTTGCCTTGCTGTAGTTTTTCCCTTGTACTGAAACTGAATATCTGGAAGTGTAAGTGATGGCTGTGAGAGGTCATTTAAGCAAAAGATATTTGTCTGAACTTATTTGCTAATTAGGATAGAGGAGAAAAATAAAAGTAACTTACACATGCTCCATTCTACCTCTTCAGCATTTTTTAAATACTTGAAAGAATTTCCTGTCTTTCTTTATGGCCCTCAGAAAGAGTTGTGTACTGTTGAGTCTCTTTCCAAGAGGTGAGATTCTTTGTCAGATTCAACACTGCCTTTGAGAGATCTTGGGCTGGGGCATCCCATACTGGGAGCTTTCAAGGAATATCAGGCAAGATAGACTTGGAACTAGTGTGTAGTTCAGGAAATTTAGTGTATAGTCCTGAACCATGAGACTTGCAGTATAGTTTTTTCAAGGGAAAAAGTCAAATTTTAAGCAAAAGATGAAAGGCAGAAGACAGGTATTAATGTAAATTTTTTTTTTTTGCAATACGCACCTAGGATGTAATGTGTAGTATTACTGCTCAGTCAGAACAATGTATTTTTAATGTTGGAGATAGCAAATACAAATACCTGTCAGAAATTGTGTTAGGAACTGGACAGATTGTAGTAATCAATGGCATCTGCATGGAGTTCTGAGAAGGCATCAGTCTCCCTGTTTAATAGAGTCAGCCATCAGATGGCTATTAACTTCACTTTATCCTGAGCTGTGTTTGGGTTTGTGAAAGGATGCATATCCCTCTGTAGTCCCTGTGCTTAGAATTTCTGTTAAAGATAGCAAAACTCTGTCTTTGAACTTTTCTTCATTCTGACATAAAATCCTTGTACTGATAAGCCCTTTTAACCATTTGTTAACATTCATGCCCTAAGTCACTTCAAAATCATATTGAATTAAGTTATGGCTGTAGCCTTACTTACATTAATTGAAAAACAACTATTCTTATGACAATCATGAAAATGCTGTGGGGAAAACCACAGCATAGTATGCTGTGTAAGCTGCCACTTTGCTTGACAACGCTTCTTTCTGTGCCAGAGTGACGGAAGAACAGTGAGGGAGCACAGCAGGCACTGGACTAATAGAAACAAGCATTTCTGCTAGGTCTGTCATCTAGGGACCATAATGAACTCTGGCAATTGAAACATTAGTTTTGCAGCCTTAATCAAGTGCTGTGTATTTTTCTTCTGTCTCCTCAGTGTAAAAGTTTACCAAATTGCTATGCTGGTTCCTGATTCTCTGAGCCCTGAGCAGCTGCCTGCTGTTTGGAGTTGGCTGGTTGCTCTCCAACACTCTTTGGCTGTGCAGATTTCTTACCTGACATTCTTTGAAAGTTGTTTTGCTGCCTGATTGCCTTGGATCTCCTCACAGCTTCAACCTGTTCCCTGTTTCTAGCTGTTGTGAGAGTTAATCCTTTAAACCCACAAAATTTGCACAGGATTTTAAAGAAATGTTCAGTTCTTGTTTCTGCAGATGCAAACTATAAAGTTTGCAAGGTCTCTGCTGTGGTTTTTCTTTGGTTTTTTTTAATCCTTTTTTTTGGTCTGAGGTTGAGCCCTCATGAGGGATCTGAGTAGGAACCTGCTCCCCTGGTGTTCATGTCCCATCTCTAGAATGATAGAGACTTCAGGTCACTTTCCCTGATCTTGACTCTGGTGCTCCAACAATTCCCTTTGAAGAGAACACCTCACCCTGTCCTGGGCTGTTTACCTTGCATCTGTCTAGATCTCTTTCCACCAGTACTTTTTTTTTTTAGCAGTTCAGATCTTGTTCTTTAAGTGATTTTCTCCCCATAAAGGTAGTAGTAATAATTCTTTACAGACTCCTTAGTCTGTCAAGAATTAAAGCTATTCCACTGCTACGATCACGATTGGAATAGTTTTAATTTAGTAACTCTCATTGCCATTTCCCTGGTGGAAAATTGAGTTCTGGCATACCAAAGATGTGTATACCACAGATACACGTGCCATGAAATAGTAGTCTCAGCAACGTTGTTCTCAAAATACTAATCAGAATGTATAGATTACATTTGGATGTATTTTTCTAGACATTTTTGTAGCTGTCAGAAAGCTTGCAAATGATACCTGTGCTAAGATCACACTTTTCGAGGCAGCTTCACCTAGAACGTTTTTACCCTGTAGAGATTAGCGTGAAGTTGTCAACAAGATAGGAAATGAGAAATTATGCTTGTTTATCCATGTGAATTTTACGGGTGATCTTTCATGTATGAGGTAGAATTGTGTGTTCTGTGCCCAAATTTTAAGTGTGCACTGAGCTCCATACTCTTCGAAAAGCATTGTTTGATTATTGTTAACTCTGAGTAGTCAAGACCTCAGTTTGTGCTTCTCTAAAAGCTAGATTACCCCACCCTTACAGAGAGCAGCATATGCACAAATAAGTCTTGAACATATTGCATATTTTCTCAACCATGTCACCCAATCAGTAGAAATGGTCTCTTAATGTTTGTGTAAAATTAGAATGGGATTCAAGCCTATCTAGGGAAATCTGTTTTTCAGATACCTTTGGGAATATGATTGAAGGAGTTGTGTAGATTTTTTCCCCTGTTTTCATTGTGTTAAGAACCATGGAATTACACAAACAAGGAGGCCAGAGATGCAGGAAAGCTGAAGGAAAAGCTATTCAGGCAGTCAGGCCAAAGGCAAGGCCAAAAAAAATCATTCTCTTTGGTAATGACCTGTCATTGGGACTCGCAGACAAAGGGCCGTCTGTCTGGCTTTACAGTCGTCTTTTGGCCTCTAAGGTATCAGTTGCCTTTTGGTGGGACCATGAGCATCTGCTGGAGTCAGGGATGGACTGTTCAGATATCAGTAGTCCAAAAGCCAAGTGACTCAAAGATTTCTTGCCATGGGGATGGTAAACGAAAAACTGGGTTGGAATTACCAAGGAGTGGACTATGAAGACCCAAAAGTTAGTTAATCTGCTGGGGTAAGCTTCAGTGAGAGTATTCCCATATTGGAGTTCTGTATTTGAAACCAGATCATTATATTCTGTGTAGAGCTTCAACATGAAATGTATCTATCACTTAAATATTTATTCTCTGTGTGTATTGAGTCAGTTTTGCCTCAGTCAGAACCTCTACACCCAGAGCACTGATATATAGCTCTACTTTTTACTGAGAGCTTTAACCTTTTTGGTTGTAATCACTCCAAACTATAGGTGGAGAATCTGAGTACAGGTATTCATTCAGCACTCCAGGCTCTGGTATGTTAAAGGGTCAAAGGAAAATATGAAGAGAGATTAAATACTTCAATACTGAAGCAGAAACCTAAAGGGTCCTTGGCCCTGCCTAAGAAAGGATTTTTTTTTTTTTTATCCAGGTCCTAGATGTGTTTGCCATGCCGCTGTTACATTCAATTTTTTTGGAAAATCTGAAGACTAGGATCATGTCTGTAGATTGAAAATTGATGTCACCAATCATTTTCTTCATCATCTGCATATGAGGGGGGGAAAGAGAGGCAATGTTGTGTAGGGCTGTGGAAATATTAGAACTAATAAGTAACTCTTTAACTGGGCTGTAAGTGCATTTTTACAGGAGAAGACAGTAGTGAGCTCTTAGGGAAACCTTATACTAAAGTTGGAGCAGAGGAAGGGGGTTTAATTAGTTTAAAAACTCCTATGATATTGAAGTGTTTGAGGAAAAGTTTGAAGGATTGAAGTCAAGACTTGGAAATGGTACTATTGAAAACTGCATGATTTATAATGGGGCTTCAAAAATCTAGTTCATGCTCTAATTTTGGGTTTGTTTTAATTTTAAAGAAGGAATGAACAGGATTTTCAGGAAATCTGTTTATTTTCTATTTCTCCTACTTGTTTGCTTGTCAGGTTTTGAACTTGGCTTCGCTATGGCAAGTCCCAATGCCCTGGTGTGCTGGGAAGCCCAGTTTGGGGACTTCCACAACACGGCTCAGTGTATCATAGACCAGTTCATCAGCTCCGGCCAGACCAAGTGGGTTCGGCACAACGGGATCGTCCTGCTCCTGCCACACGGCATGGAAGGAATGGTGAGCGCTGCTGGCTGCCACGTGCAGGAGGGCAGTGCTGGCTGCAGTGCCTTCTCTGCACCTGGAACAGCCAGAGGTGGCTGGGGGATCCACTGGTGATAGGAACCCAGGGGAGTAAGGCACTGTTAAGCATGTGGGGCTGCATCAGTGTTACAAAGAAAAATGTAGATAGATTGACTGGTGAAAACCAAAAAACCCTGAGAAATATTTCTGAGCTCTTGGCTTCATGTCCTTAATGGCATGTACAACTTCCCCTCTCTTTTTTCCTTTTTTTCCTGTCTTTTTTGGTATCTTTCCCTAAGACACTGCCTTCTTTCCCTAGAAAGCTGCATTCTCAGTGTACAGTAAGAAAGAAACTATGTCTAAGAGTGCTTGCTTGGTTTTATTTTACATAAAGTATGTCTGTGTGAACTCTTCACTAAATTCTCTTGGCATGAAATGACATAAAACACCTTTAAAACGTCTTCAAAAATCATTGACCTTGGTTAATTTTGATATAATAAGAAACATTCCTCTCTCTGGAAAGAAAAATGTTTCTACTAGCTCTTGACTGTCTTTTATTTGGTGGCTAGTAGGAAGAACTAAAGGGAAAGGGTGTGGGCACACCCTATATATAAAGTCACATGACATTCATATCAGCAGTAGAATTGTTCTTCAAATATTTAAAATTATTTTTAAGATTACATGAGCATCATGTCAGGCAAGGTTAATTTTCTCCTTTTCAAATGCGTTAACCTTTGTTGCAAGTGTGTTTCTACTTTTCTACTTAAAAAAGCATGGTATGTGCCACAGTGACAATCTCCGTCTGTATAAGTGCTTTAGACCTTTTCACTGCAAACTGTGTCATTTCTGTTCTCACAAACAATTCAGTTTATTTCCATTCAATTATGATCCTGTCCTGATACACTGGGGTGCATTCATATCTTGTGAATGGCTTTCCCATATCCATTGTGCTTAAAGAATAAAAGGTCTGATGCTGTTCACAAGGGTTTTGATAAATTAATTTTTTTAGCTGTATCCTGAAGGGACGACCTGAATGAGCCCTCAGCAGGAGGTGTGGCCCTCTGCAGGGAAGCACTTGGCTTAAGGGGCTGGTTCTCTGCTACTTAGAATACATTTAATCTTTCTTTTCCCATAGCCACTTGGCAGTGAAGATTTGCACAGGTCTTCTGAAACATGCTTATTTTGCTACTAATGTCTGCTGCTTTTGGAATGTTTAAGAATCCCACCAGGCTGTTGAAATCTTGTATCTTCCCAGAGGACCTTTTCATTACAGGAGGACTAGTCTTTCTATAACTACAGTGTTGGGGACAAGATGATTTGGGGAGGGATTCTTAATGGGATATGGATCCCTTCACCTCTAGGTCATGCATTCACAGGCAAGTTGGCTGTGATTGAAAGACTTTGCAGCCTAATGTCTCCTTGGGGACTCATCTGAAAGTAGCTAATGGATTCAGTATAGGTCTCACTGGATAGGTGGTCACAGTAGAAATAAACCCTACCCCATCCCACGCAGTAGTTGCTGGCAGTCTGATTGGTGGTGTCAGCACAGAAACCGAAGATGGATGTGAACATTGAGGCTTTGGACTGAGGTTGTTGCTGGGGCAGTGTGTGAGTGATGGGGAAGCCTCACCAGCCTCTCCTGTAATTGTTTGCTGGTAACATCTCTGTTCCCAGTGTACTGACTGCAGTGTGAAGCCCTGGGTTTGTGCTGTGAGCCATGCTCAGTGCAGGATTTGATTTACAACAAACAGATGGGAACAGCAGAGGTGCTACACAGTAGTAGCCCAGTTTATCGTATCATAGTTTTGTGCAGTTTTGCTCCTTGCTCTCAAGTCCTTACCTGTCTGTGACGAGATTATTTGACACCTCGAAAGTGCCAAAGGCAGAACTCAAAGGAGCAGTGATACAAGGCACAGTTCTAGTCTGTTTGTGTTACACCTTTGTTGCCAACAGAATGCTTTTTCATTTGAATTCTCTTAGTTCATGAAGCAGACTGAATCACTGAGTCATAGAAGGGTTTTTATTGGAAAGGACTGTAAAGACCATCTAGTTCAAACCCACTCACCATGGCAGGGAGCCTTTCACTAGACCAGGAGTTGCTCAAAGCCCCATCCAGGCTGGCCTTGAACACTTCCAGGGGCAGGGCATCTACGACTGCTCTGAGCAGCCTGGGCCAGTGCCTCACCACCCTCAAAGCAAAGATTTTCTTCCTTGTATCAAACCTACACTTGCTGTCTTGCAGCCTAAAGCCATTCCCACTTACTTGACCTTGTAAAAAGTTGCTCTCAAGCTTTCTTGCAGGACCCCTTTAAGTACTGTAAGGTGCTGTAAAATATTTCCCTGGAACCATCTCTTCCCCAGGCTGAACCATCCCAACTCTCTCAGCCTGTCTTCCTAGGAGAGGTGCTCCAGTCCTCTGATCATCTTTGTGTCCCTCCTATGGCTCTGGAATCCTGCACTTGGAATTAGGAAGGATGATGTGTTCAATCAAGGTAGACTACCAGTTGTCAGAATAATGACTGATTTTGGAGATCATGTATTAAGATTTCAATAGAGGAAGTTACGATGAAAGCCATATAAAGAAAAAAGTCTCTTTATGAACATTATTAGCTTAGGAGACATGGAGAGAGTTGAGAGGTGTAATAGTTTGTCTTTGGGTTAAAATACTTAACAGCTGTGTGCAAAATGAAAGCCCTTCCTAAGGGCACCTGTCACTTGAAAAAGCCAAGGCTGTCAGCAATAGCAATACGTAGAAAAGCACATTGCATTCTCACACTCCTCACAGCTTTCTCTGATCCTTTATAAACAGGGACACGAAAAGGAAAAATAACAGATTCTGCTGCATTCCTTATTCCTGATAATTTCTGTGGCCAGCACAAATGTTTTGCTAATATAAAACGGAGCTAACGGCAGTTGTGCAATTCAAGTAATTGCCATGGGTACTGCTAGTGAGGCAGTGGATGGGAGCATTCAGTAATGCTAGAACATAAAATATCTCCTGAGGAGGCAGCAATTAATCATAGGTTAGTCTGGCAGATAATGTGTGTGTGTGTATTTTGATCCATTTTAGCTGAAGCATTCATCTAGGTATTTGGTCCAGTACTGAACAATAGTAGGAGAGATCCTGTGCCTTCTTTTGTTGCTAATACAGCAAAAGTAGTCAGCAGTTAACTTTGTGTTTGCTTCTGTTCAGCCTGCATGAAGTGTGAGTCACTGCAGTACTGAGGCACCCAGTGTTTCTCTTCCTGACATTCCTCATTCCTCGTGCTCCTGTTTGCTCTGCATTAGCAAGGTCATTGTTGTGCCCACATGGACCCACTGCCTTACCGCTGGTCTTCATTGTGCAGCTAGACTGAGGGTAAAAATCACTTGCAGCTGGTAGAAATGTTGGCAATACATGTAAAACCCAATCTCCTATGAAAACAGAAGTTGAGGAAATCTGTCCTGTGTTGTGTCCTCTCTCCCACTGCTGCTGTTAATGCCTTTGGCTGGGAGGCAGGTGTGCAGCTGGTGCAGACAGGACAGGAGGTACTCATGCAGTGAGTGATCTAGACTGATGTCTAACTGCTCATTTGGCTCTTTTACATTGTTTTAAATGATACTTTTAACAGGGTCCAGAGCATTCATCAGCCAGGCCTGAGAGGTTTCTGCAGATGAGCAATGATGATTCGGATGCCTATCCAGTAAGTAGTTTTGTCCTTTTGTCCTTTTCATATCCCAGAGATTTTTTTGTTAGTAGCATCCTTTTAGCTAGGTATAGCAGGTTAGGATTTAGCTGCAGGTCTTGGCGTAACATTAACTTGATCTCAGTAAAAGTAATGGAAGTATGCAGCGTTGTTGCTCATTACAAAGCTGAGGTCACATACAGTTAGTCTCTGGCAGCATGATCTTTTTTTGGTGGTTCGTCAGGGCCAGTGATCCCGCTTGTTTATATTGCTGTGTGTACTGCAAATAGGTGTCTCTAGTCAATTTCTAAAGGAGGTCAAGTGAAACTATCCTGGCTCTTTGCAGTGGACCTAAATTGTACTGCTAGGAGCATGAAAATAAGCAACTTCTAATTTTGATTGGGCTAAGACTTTCATAGATTGATCATTCCCTTCTACAGATAAAGTACATAGCTCTACAGGATGGGAGAGAGAGTGAAAGCTACCTGTACACTCAAAAACTGAATTATAGCTTAATGTTCTTTCAAAGCGGTTGTGGTTTTTTTTTCTTCCATCTGCTGATGTCCTAGTCCTCCTCAGTCTTTCTTCCTGGACTTCCCATATTTTTTGAATTAATGGAAACTTTTCATGTTCATTTGTGTAATTTCCTAAGGACCAAGTAGAAACAGAAAGGAATGATTTGTAGGGATGCTTCCCTAGCTAATAAAACAATTTCCACTGAGAGCTGCTAAATAAATTTTTTGAGGAAGGGAGTTGCTGAGAGTCAGAAATAGAAGGATGGCTTTCAAACCTTTTTTTTGATCGTTTAGACATTTTTCTAATGCCTTTAATGTTTCTCTCAGGTGTTCACTGAGCAGTTTGAAGTTTCCCAGCTGTATGAATGCAACTGGATTGTGGTGAATTGCTCAACTCCAGCCAATTACTTCCATGTCCTCCGAAGGCAGATCTTGCTGCCATTCAGAAAGCCGGTAAGGTTACCTTAATGGGCTTGATTATTCCAGGTAAATTAGCCCTCACACAAGTAGTGGCCTTTGCATATGACACACTGCTGAAAAGAATGAGGATTGCTGGTGAAAAACCTTAACTGAACACAAGCTGAAGTTGCCAGTTTGATGGAAAGAAGCTCAGATCTGATTTACTATGGCTCTAAAACTTGATTTTCAGCTTTGCTTCCATCTGGCTGTGCAGATCTTCAGATGAGCTTGTATTAGTGATGTAGCTTGTATGTTGCAGAACTATCATCTGCATGTCAAATTCCTGGCACTTCAAAGACCCAAGATACAATTGTTGAATGTGTTACTGGTTCATAGCCTGTGATTTGATTTTGTTGTCAAAAAGAAGCATAAGCAGTGAGTTTTGAGAACCTGTAACAGGAGAAGGCTACCTAAGTCTTCTGAATAATTTTGAAACTTTCATGGCTTTCAAAACAGGAAAAAATAATTTACTGTGTTTGCTATTCATATTAATTTATTCTATATCATATTCAGTTTGTGGGTTTTGTATGCACAGTGTTACAAAACATTGCATGTGTAATAGAGATAGAGCAGCGCCTGAGTGTTGGAAAAATTTCTGTCTTACAGCTGATTGTTTTGACACCCAAGTCACTGCTGAGGCATCCAGAAGCTAAATCCAGTTTTGATGAAATGTTGTCTGGTAGGTCATCTCAGAGTATTGTGGGGAAATAATTAGCTATACCAACTTGCATGTCAGACTGTGAAGAACAGAATCTGCTCTGCAGAGTTTGTTTTCTTTCAGCATAATTTCTGTGGAGCTGTCATAGTGAGATGTAGCAGGGACTTTTGCTGAAAAATTTGCTTTCACATATAGATTCTTAATTTTAACGGGTTTATCTTGTAACTAGCCATTAATATTAGTGGAAAGTGCATTCCCATCTCTGCAGGGAGTTTCCCCTCAAGAGGCTACTATATCCCTCTGCTTTTTTTCTCTTCATATAAAAATTTAGTTGTTCTTTGTACTGCCCATGCCTCCTGACTCCATGACTGAGGGGTAGGTTGTACAGCGAGCCCATTTGGAAGAATAATGTGCCCAGCTCTTGTTGCGATGCTTGGTTTGGGGCTGCTGTATCACACCATTGATCAAAAGTGAGATCAGTGAGTTCAGAGCTGTTGTTGGCATGCCATCAGCACCAAGAGATACACAGTGACTGCAGGGAGAATACCAAACACTGCGGTGCTTTTGTCCTGCCTTGCACTGGTTAGACTGTGTTGGAGTGGCATCAGGAAATGCAGTGACATGTAATGAATGAGGAATTAAAGTGGCTGTTCAGAGTAAGAATGTGGGCATAGGTGTGCTGGTCTTTCTCCAGTTCCAGTGAAGGTCTTGACTGCTGTCAGAAGAGCAACTGCTCAGTTTTTTAAAAGTAACTTACACTGTATAGGTGTGCTTAAATATTGTATTATCTTATTTTTGTAAGTGTGTAAAATTTGTTTCTCAAGCAAAGGCATTTGCTGGTTTTATTACTGTTTAAAAGCTTTGTAGAATGGGTCAGATTAGAAATTCTGTAGGCTTTGTGATTTGTCACTTTGTCTTGGGAATCTCCTCTGCTTCAGGCTAACCTCAGTAGTGGCCAAACTCCAAATTAACATTGAATTTTGGCATATTTTCCTGTTTCTGCTGTAGAGGACAGCAGGTAATAAAGTGTTTCTGACTCTCAGCTAACCCTTTTTGCTCTGCTTTTAATAGAAAGCTGAGAGGGAGGGAGACTGACTCCAGCTGACCCAATGAAGCACAGATTCAGTCTTTTTTAATGATGAATTCTGCTGTTCAGTGGGACAGGATAATTCTGACATAAATCAGTTCTTCTTTGATATGTTTGTGCTGTTGCTTTTCTTCCCTAAGATAAATGGTTCAAACAGGAGCTCCTGGTAAGTGAGTGTGCTGATTCAGAATAGGAGGTCGAGCTGCTGTCTGCTACCCTGCAGTTGTTTAATGTGGAAATAGTTCTACTCAATCGTATACGAGAGCAGAGAAAAGGATCTTTTAGACCATCAAGTCCCTCTTCCAGTATCCCAAGCACATTGTATTCCTGGGAGATGGTAGCAGCGGAGATATGCATCTGAAATTGTACTTGTACATTAGCATTTATACCTATGGCTCAGCTCTGTGCTAACTCTTGCTTTGGCTATTGCTGTTTTAGCTCTCAAACAGAGTTTTAAATCAAATATACAGCAGTAATATGTGTGCTTGAGTAAATATTTCTGCAGTTGCCAGATTTAATTGCATTACAGATATGTGTTTTGTTTTATAGAATATTCTGAAATTTGTAAAGCTGTATTAATGTTACATGATTGAGATAATCTTGGAAAGAAGAAAGAGTATTTCAGGTGATTTTCTGAAAAAAAACCCAAACTGGAAGCAAAGTTGAGCTGTCCAATCAATTTAAAAGTGAAGATGTAATGCACAGCACAAAGCTGAAAAACAGTCTATTGTTGATATGATCCTGTCTATTAAGTATGGTGAAAGACTGGATTATTGACAATCTTCTAACTTCTTGAAACAGAGCTGCTGAAAGTCACTTTAGCCAAGTTACCAGTCTGAGAACCTTTTAATCACTGCAACTTGCTGCTTGCTTAGTAAAGGATTAAATGACTGTTTCTTGGGCTGCTTTATTGAAATGTCTGGTCCACTGAGAGCACTTTTTATAATTTGTGCTTCAACTAGGTACCACTTTCCTACGTGTGATTCCTGAGAATGGACCGGCAGCTCAGGCACCACATGAGGTCAAGCGAGTGATTTTCTGCACAGGAAAAGTCTACTATGACCTTGTGAAGGAGAGGAAGAACCAAGACCTGGAGAAACAAGTAGCTATAACCAGACTTGAACAGGTGAACTCCCTGATCCTCAGAAAAAAGGGTGATGGGGGTTCCTGTGCTTTTAAATAGACACTCCTCCTAGAATGGATGGTGATAGCATTTCTCTAGCACTTAGCATCTTACAAGACATATTCTAATCCTTTGTGGCCTTGTGGAGAAGGAACACATCAATAGCATACTGGACAATGAGAGCCAGAAAGCTTGATGACTTTAGAACAACATAACAAAGTGAAGATTACAACATGATAGCACCTTAAATTTGCATATGCAGTCTGCTAGGTTTAAATGTTGTGAACAGTACATTTTGAAGCTATGTTGTCGTTCATTGATTAAGGACATGTTACAGCTGCTTTGCTAAAAAAGCCATAGGAGTGCAGGTAGTCTGGACTTCAACCTACTTCTGTTCATATTAATACAACTATAAAATACTTGTGTATTCATTTCTGAGCATTAAATCAATTAGAGAAACATGAGTCACTCTCCATGGAAAAGTAATGACTCACCATGGACTAATACCACATAAGAGAAAGCCTTGACAATTATCACCCTCCTTTTCCAGATCTCACCGTTCCCCTTTGACTTGCTGAAAGAAGAACTTGATAAGTATCCGACTGCTGATCTAGTCTGGTGTCAGGAGGAGCACAAAAACAGTGGATATTATGATTATGTCAGACCTCGTTTCCGCACTATTGTCAACCGCACTCGACCCATCTGGTATGAGACTGTAAACAATTGCTCTGTCTCCTGGGCTGATTTGTTTGCTTTTAAGTTTGGTTGGGGTTGTTTCCAGGTATTTATGGGTAAGTCAGGTTCTTCACAAATCAAAACCTCTGAGTCTGAGTTTTTGGGTGAAGGAAGGAAAAATCTAGACTACTATTTCTCAAATACAAAATGCACATATTGCTCCTCCTTGTAGATCTAAAAGATCAGTAGCAACTAGGTCTGTACTTTCTGCTACTTAGCACAGCACTTAGCTCTCTTTTGTCTAAGATTCTGTCATTTTAAGAATTTCATTCCAGATGTTAGGTTTCTGCAGGAAACAGCTGTTGTAGAAGCTCAGTCCAGGCACCTTTCCATTTATTTTAGATGATTGACTCTCAGATCTGCACGTGCAGCTGTCAAAGGAATGAGAGTCTTCATTGCCAAAAGCAAGTTACGTAATTATGAGACAGTGTACCTGGCTGCCCTGGGAGGGATGGGGACAAGGCACAGCTTAACAATGTTGGGAGGAAAGAGAGGGAAACTGACCAGAAGGTATAACTTGGTACAACTTAGATTGATTTTTATTTAAGAAAGATTGATGACTAAATATCCAAACCTGCCAAGCTGTCTTGAATGCGTTAAACAGCATGTTCTTATGCTTGTTATTGTCAAAATAGTGTCTCTTCTCACCTCAATTTTTTTTGTCATGAAGGTATGTTGGCCGAGAGCCTGCTGCTGCAGCTGCCACAGGCAACAAGAACATGCATCTGGTGTCACTCAGAAGGTTCTTGGATACAGCTTTCAACCTGGAGGCCTTTGAGGGAAAGACATTCTAACTGCAGGGCCCTGACCTGTCTCTGACTGGTAGTCTCTCAAACACTGCATCCAGAAGGAAAGTGGGGAGAATACTGGAAATGATGTATTTTTGCTTTACCAAATAAAAGGATCCAGCAGCTGACTTCATTACTCTGTACCTTGCTCCCCAGTTTATAAGGAAAAAACAATTCCAGCTTACCTTCTACCATTTTTTTGTCACTTGTCTATTTAAATTGGGACCTCTTTGACACAAGAAGCTTCTCCTATCCCAGGATGCAATGTGTGCTTGGTGAGGTTCATCTCTCAGTCTGTGGGCACTGTCTAATTACTGTGAGTAAGTAGAGCAGGCATAGACAGCACCATAGTTATGCACACAAGAGTTATTACCACAAGGAAAAGAAATGACTTATTTCTGTCTATATATCAGAGAAGAATAATGAAACTAAAAAGCAGAGTTGGTAGATTACTTTGGTAGAGAAATGTACCAGCTGTGTTTGTTAAAAGGAGATGGTAAGGTAACCTGGAGGTGTGAGGAGGAGGCTGGAAATAGGGAGTACATTACAAAGTTGTTCAACTGGAGGATAACAGTAAGTAGTGTGAACTACTTAGATATGAGGTCAAGAAGGGCAGAAGTAAAAGGAACCAAGAGATGCTGTCTGGGGATACTTGAAGAGGGAAGAAGTGTACATGAGACCACAGCTGACAGAGCAGTGGGTGATCACCAGGAGAATTCAGCATCAAATGACTTCAAAAGTAAGAGATGCTCCCGCTTCCTGGACTGCCTGCTTTGATGCTTTGTGGTGTTAGGGAACTGTGGGATCCTGTAAACATCCTTGTTTTGGATGAATCGTCTTTCCCTCACCATACTACTAAGATCTGCTTTTCCTTGACCATTACAAGATGGTGTTTGGATGAAAAATCTCTGGTTTTGCAACAAGCACTGGGTTTTCTGCTTTGTCCAGTGCTATTCCCTACCTCACATCTCCTTGCTGATACTAATTTAGCTCTGAAGTGGCTATTCCTGATTTACTCACTCTTTTTTTAAAGGAAGGTGGGCAAGCAACAGCTGCTGATTTACCAAAGGCACATGCTGTGGTTTTACACAAGTAGTAATTGATTTTTTTAGTCCCTTATGTTTATCTGTCAATTAGGATCTCAATTGCTATGTAATTCCAGTATGGACTAAAAGTGAACCTCCTCAAGAGCTGCTCTGTGTCAGGGGGCTGATGTACAGCAAGTGCTGGAGGGGAGAAAGCAGCAGGGGCTGTTTTCTCTTGCTGGGAAGTAGTGCTTGGCTTCTGGCAGGTGCTGCATGGCAGGGTGGTCTGAGAACCATTGCTTGTGCTTCCTCCATAGTGCTAGAAGGCAGATGAGCCCAGCTTTCCTCTCCCCTCTTGATGTAAGAACTTGTATTGTCACAAGTCCTGTTCCCTCTGCCCCAGGAGAATGTGGCTCTGAGTGGGCCTTGTGACTGCAGCTTTCTGCAGCACTGACCTATGTAGTGGCAGGAGACTTTCTGCCCTCCTTGTACTGGCTGGCAGAGGGAATGGTGAGGTGAGCAGTGTCGGTGGGGTGCAGAGGGATGGCCACGTCTGTGCTGGGGCAGGGAGCTGGAAGCAGCTGCACAAAGCCCCAGTGGTGCCCTGAGGGTCAGACTGGATGTCTTGAGCAGCCACCTAGAGACAGTGTAAGAAGTGACTGGAAAACACAGAGATGAGGCTTCACCCCATCTCCACTTCCCCGTCCTGAGCCTGCTCCTTGGACATGCTTTTGCTCTGGGAGTACGTTTTGCCCTGCTGCTGCTGCTGTATGGACTGTGACATAACAAAGCATGGCAGTTTATGTCTTATTCAAAGAGCTGGGGGATGCTGGGAAAGAAGAAGTCTCATCAAAATAAAAAGCTGTAATTAAAAACTTTAGCTATGATCAAGTACTACATACCCAGGCAGGTTTCCAAAAAGGCCTGTGTGCCTTGTACTGTCCTTCTATTTGGCTTGGATACACGGTGATGGTGAAGAAACAATCCTTCTGTCAGAGCATAGAATTGATGTGGTAAGGTACTTACCATGGAATCCAGAACTGAACTTAGTCTAATGTTTGTGAAACTCTGTAGCATCCTTTTAAATCAGGCTGGTTGCCCTGGGCTTTTTCTCTCACTGAAGCATTTAAGCTAATTCAGTCTTTGAAAACCTAATGAAGTTGGAAAGTACTGCAGTTGACAGCCACAAATGTTGTCTCCTATCCCTTTCTGTAACTCAAAACATTAAACTGATAGACAGTAACCGAAGTATTTTAATGCTTTTATAATGCCTGTTTGTGTAGCAAGAATTGAGTGCAGCTGAATATCTCTGGCTCTGTTTATTGTATTCTCAGTTTGCATAAGGCAGTCAGCGCTGCATGAAATATGATAAATGCACTTTTGCCACAGTTTATGCAGAGGTAGAAAACAAAATTAAAATAGAAATATAAATGGTAAATGACAGATTTTCACTCTCATTGTGTATCATAGATTGTGGCATAATAGTTGCATAAAAATTCCATCAAAGATGTAAAAAAACCCTAATAAAATAAAAGTATATAAGAAGAAAATTCTCTGTTATGGCTGTTCTTTTTGACAATTTCTCCTTTGAGTGGGGACACTAACATCCCATTTGTAAGAGTGCTAGGACAGTTCATTTTTCTGTTTTCTATTTGTTTCCTCAATGTTGGCTTACTTAAACATAGAAGCAGCGAGGTAGACAGCATTTAGACTAGCAAAAGATGGCTATTCAAAACCATTGAGTCAAAGTTGGCAATAACATTGAAGTTATATTAGAACATTTTGTTTTATTATTTGCTAATTTTTGAAGTAATACATTAATGCATTTTTATTTCAAGCAGTTTTTAAAATACTGGAACTAGACTGGAATTAACATCTCTAATTTTAAACATTGTAAATTATTTCTCTAAACATGTTGTGTCTTCAGCTTTGAGATGGTATATGATTGAAAGATTCATCTTTGTATAATGTTTGACAAGGACTGAAGTATTATATAGACCTCTTGTGAAAAAAGTTGGGACTGAAATTCAAATGACAGCTTTGCAATTTGGAAGAAACAGCAAATGTGAGAGTGAGTTGACTTCATCTACTCGAGGACACACCATGCTGTGCATTCCTGCAGCAGCAAGACTTGCTAAGATAATCAGCTTCTCTCACTGTTCTTCATTCCTGACAGACAGCAGGAGTGTGCTGATGGAAACCTTTGCTCTGCCCACGGTGCAGTCAGAGTCTGTGCTAGAGCAGAGGAGTAACCTGTTCTCCAGAAGAGAAACCATTCTGTTTGTTCCAGGAGGTAAAAATTAATATATGAGACTAGACAAAAAATAGGAATGTGTCTGCCTTGTTTGAGCTGAGTAGATGAAAGTGTGTGCCTTGGGGGGTGTTGTCTGTTTCTTTTCTTTGTTTTAAGTATCCCTTGCTAGACTCTCTGGCTGCTATTCCAAGAGCTCTGGGTAGCTCTTACCTGGGTTCACAACCAGCAGATGTGCTGCCTCTGATACAGAGCTGGGAATACCCAGCTGCTGCTAAGAATAACAACAAAATGAAAGCTTGGGAGCCTCTACTCTATGCTTTCATACATGCATATATATATATATGTATGTATGTATGTGTATCTATATATATGTGTGTGTGTGTATATATACATCTTCTTTTAATTGCTGTTGGCATAGATGACATCGAACATTGTTTAAAACGTGAAATAAAGGCACACTCAATACTCACATAAAGCCAGAAGGGCTGTAAAAGTGGATAGAATAGATTTGTAAAGTTAACAAGCTTGGTCAAAGATGGAAGAAAAGAGTCCACTGTTGTCTTTTATATAGGTTCAGTGAATTCAGAATGTTTTGATTTTCCAGGCAGCTCCTTGGGTTGGTGCTGGGCTCTGGGATGTGATGAGGGACATCAGGGCCCCTGCCAGGCTAACGAGCAGCCCAGTGCAGGTGGAGTTAATGAATTATGGCTGATGGGACTGGCCTGTGTGCTGTGGCGGTTAAAGCCCAGGTTGTGGTCGCAGCTGGCCCATCTCTCTCTCTAATTTGCTGTCCTGACCTAAATACCTCAAGCATTTTACCTTATTTCCCCAGAATGGAGGGAGGGCTGTGGCTGTGCCCTGTGAGGGCCCTGTGAGGCGTTGCCGCCATTTCCGCAGTAGGAAGGAGTAACAGAGTCAAAGTGTGGGGAACGAGGCTGAGGACGGCTGCTGGGAAAGGCTCAGGAAGGAAAAGTGGCCTCAGGCTCCAGATACTGGACTTTGTATGGGCAGGTAAGAGTCTGGGAACTGGGTGAGGACATCTTGTCCTCACTGGGTGAAGGGAACACTGAATTATTGTCAGAGCTGCGGAGGCCCATCAGGCCTAGAGTAAAGTACACGGCGTGGCTGTGGGTTTCTGAGGCGAGCCAGTGGTGAAAGCTGCTCGGGCTGTAAAGTACTGCCACTTGCAGTGTGAGTGCAGTGAGGCCAGCTTGGGAAAAGTGAGGGGACCTGTCAGTGGTAAAGAAATGCATTTTGATCTTTTTGCAAAAAAAACCCTAACAAAGTGAACCCTTAAAAAAATAATTCTCCTTTCTTGAGGAGAGGTATAGAATTACCTGGATTTTTCCAGGCTGCATCCCTCATCCCCAGTTGAGACCTGCTGGGATGGAGAGACACTGAACCTCTTCTTGCCCCTCTTTCCATGTCCTGTGGACAAAATTGCAGGTGTTGGAGATTTTATCAGTAGCTGTCATACAACCTTTCTGTGCTGATAAAAACACATCATTTTAGACACCAAAAAACCCTTGCAGATGTGGGTAATTTTGCGTGTATCTTTCTGCCCTTGTTCCTGAATAGCAAAGGTTACTGAACAGAGTAACTACAATATGGCATTCAAGATTCCTATTAGGTCTGATAAAAAAATTTTGTGGGTTTTTTTTTTCTATGTTCCTTTTGGCTGTTGAGTAGTTCTGCAAAGTTCAACTGTGTAGCAATAGAAGTCTTGATTTCATGGACTCTACTGATTAAAAAGATAATTGAAAGTTTTTCTTCATGTTTATACAGACCACAGGCAGAGATTAAGTGAGTACATTTTCTTAATCATTGGTGTAAGATGTCAGGGAACAGCATGCAGTCTAAAATAGAAATTTAGCATACTTGCCGGAAGGAAACAGATTAATATTTTTTTCTTTTCTAATTTGTGCTTTTTAACATTGAAACCACTTCTGGTTTTAGATACCTCCTAACAGTTACTTCAGGTTTTTTTAATGCCATTTTTTAAAATGTCACCTATTATCCAAAAGGAATAAAAGAACAAAAGGAGTAATTATTCAGGAAAAATAATATTTTAGAGAATTATTAGCTTTGATTGAAAATGTTTCATGGATTTCCTCAAAGTTTTCAATTATTAATAAGCGCACCAGGCAGTTCCTTTGTGATACTTAAGTGATTCAGTCATTAATGGCAAATGGAAATCTAATTTGTTTAGAAGGAAAAACAGTTGTAGTCATCACTAAAGATGCTGTGTGATACCCTGAATTATAATTTCAGAAATCTTTACTTCCTGCTCAATAGCCCATAAATTCACTGGTACTCTTACAAAAAGAACACATAGACACCTTCTGCCCATGTCATACACAGGCAATGTGAAATTCTCCTCCACTGCAGGATGGGGTGCATTCAGCCTGCCACAAGAGGAGGGGGTCAGTGTGAGAGCTCAGCTTGGCTCTCGATTATTTTCCTTGGGTGAGTATTAGATTATCCCTATAATGGGTTTGTTTTAGTACTGGTTTAAGTGGCTGCATTTCACTTGGAATTCCACCTGCAGCGGAATAACAGCTGTCTGCACATAGACTTGGTTGAAGGGCAGTGATGTTTAGTGTTCTCACAGAATTTCCCATGCTACCTGGGCTGAAGGAAAAAGTGCAGATCAGTGCTAGAAGCTGCCTGAAAACACACCCCTGTCACCCTGTGTCTGGGGCTTGGCCGTGCCATAGACGAGACCTGGTTCTTCTCTCTACTGGCTCAAAGTGGCCTTGCCCAGGCTGTGAGGTCAGTTCTGCAGTGCTGGGGTTCCCACTAAAGCTCCCTTATCTGGAGTGAGTCAGTTCCACAGGAGAGGCTGGGAAGTAGATGTGAGCAGCCGCTGTGTGCTGGCCAAGACTTTGCAAGGGTAAAGTTAATTAGTAGAAGCCAAAAGACGTATGAAGGAAGAGTATGTTTCATATACATTAGAGGAGGGATTATATTTCCCCAGATTAGTGTACCCTCTGCTGGGGAGAAAATAAAGAGGATAAAATAAAATTGTTTAATATAGAACATGACAAAATGACCATGCATAATTTCCCATGACTAGAAATAAATGTTTAACAAACTGCTCTCAGTAGGCTTGTTAAAGATGAAATATTTATTACTATATGTTAATTATAGGGTTTAAGCAGTACTTAAGTAATTTAAGGGGATTGGCTTCATCGTGCTTTCAATAACATCAGTTGTATGTGATTAAATCCTCCTTCATCTGTTGTTCTTTGTGCTACAGCAGTTTGCCCAAACATAACCTTAATTAGTCTGTGTTTGCAATGTCGGTTATTTTGTATAGGCGGATATTGGACAGTTTTCTTTGTGAGTTTCACAGCCCAAGCAAAATCAAATTCCATCAACACTGATGTTTTTGCGTGTGGACTGAAACACAATAACTTGTGAAGTCTAGAAAAATCTTATTACTATGGTAAAGTTGTATGTTACTCTCAGGATACTAGTCCCTGACACTACAAATCTGTTTTGAAGTCCTTATATACTTTTTTAGGCTGCGGTATGTAAGACAAATATATACTTAGCATTAAAGTTTTCCTCTTACCCCTGAACAGCACAAAGTATCTGTAAATATTTTGCACTTTTACATCTTAAAATACTGACTGGTTTGTGCCAACCCATTTTGCATAAAATTGCAATGAGTAAAATTTTTGGCTTGTCCTGATTTCAAACTGGTGTTGACAAAACTGTCATCTTAGAATTGATGAAGAGCTGAAGCTCTGTGTTGCCTAGGGACTCTTCATTGCAACAGTCTACTGCCTATTCAGAAGGAAAGATAAACAGAAATAAAGCAACTTAATCTCCAGTGATTCTAAACGGTTCCTAGTTACACTCTTAGATAATTAACTTCTCCTGTGATGTGCTCATTTAATAGATACCTGGTCATATGTGACCATGTTTATTTAATGTGCTCTGCAATATTTATACCACAATACACCCTTCTCATTATAAACCAGACAGTCTTTAATTTATTTACACACACATATTCTGAAGCTTTTGCTTAGACAAAACTCTACAGGCTTCAGGAAAATATATCTGAGTATGCATGTCAGTTTATGACTGCTCATAAATAGCTTCTGAAGGGACTGCCAGGAAAAAAAATACAATATTTTTCTTTCTTTTCAGCGTTACAGTTCTTATATTTATGTACATTAAAAAAATAGAGACATGGTATGTGGAGTGTGATTATTTTTCTTACTTCCATTTTTATTTCATTTTCATTTACCACAACCCTGGGGTCCCTCATTAGACTCATCAGTAAAATAATATTTGTCATAGTGAGCATAATATTGCACAGCTCAGGAGCTCAATAGATCTATGCAGATTTCAGCTCTGTGGTACCTGTCTCTGTAACAAAGCCCAAAGGGAAGGAGATCTCTGTAGCCACTTTCTGTTCCCCAGAATTAATTCCAAAGCCTACAACAAAGACCACTTGTTTGCAATGTTTCTGGCTATACTTCACATAGCCTCAGTGGGTCATTCCTGGGCACATTTGCATATACACCTATATGTGAGCAAATATTTATGTGCTTGAAAAGTGCCTGAGTGTTGATGCAGAACAACTCTGTCTTTTCTTAAAACTGCCTTGCAAAACTGATCAAACCTGAAGGCTGTAGTAAGCAATGGCTGCATTTCAAATAAATTTTAAATTAGCGATGCATCTTGTCTCTCACTTGAAGGAGCCTATACTGAGGATTACTATTGTAATTTCCTTCCCGTGCACCACTTCCATCTCCACAGAAGAGGTCTCAGAGCTCTTTTGCAGGTCTTTTTTTTGTGCTTGATCGAACTAGTGACCATAAAAGTCCGTATGTCTTGCAGCAATAACTGTGCCACTTTTGCATTAGGTTTCTGAAAATCAGCTGCTTGGGAATTAAGTGCCTGCTGTCTTTAATATGCTAATGCATGAGATAAACACCTAAAGGCCTCCCCTGGTAAGGGGAACTGTCCTGTTGCAGTGTATGGCTTGTGCAGCCACTGGGAGTGATGGCCAAGAGCAGTCCTCCTGTTTGCTGAGAATGAAGAGAGCCCATCAGTGGTGTCTTGGATAATGCCAGTTTGTTCCTTTTTAAATATGCTCCTCATATGAGGAAGAAGCTTCATCTTTCCTAATATTGTTTCAAACCAAACACCAATGAAGTACCTAGGTTAGGAGCCCAGAGATGCTGCAGTCTGTACTTCTTAGAGGTCTGAGCTGCTTTGTGGAGGTGTCTGTCTCCATCAGTTACAGAGGTAGCCCAGGGTAAGCCAGCTCCTTAACTAAGGTTCACTGAAGTGCCTGCAAGTAACAGCCAAAGCCAGTCTTTGGAGGTGTGTTCTGCAAGGGGGAGTGGACTGGATGCCACACGACCATACTGCCCTGCAGCCCATGCTTGCTGCAGTTGTTTTCATATTATCTAAAATTTATCAAGGTTTTAAAATTTGTTTCTTGATAGCTAATGAATTTTATATATTTTTTCCTTCCCCCTTTAAAGAAATTACTGGAAAAATTGTCAATTTTTTTCTGAGCCATTTGTAAAACACAAGGAAATGCACATGATGGAGCTTAATCATGTTATAAGAGATTGTTAGTGTGAAAGGCATAACTGTTTTAGTTATATTGGGTTATTGTGCCATTAGTACTGTTTGACTGCCAACTGTGCAGCCGTGGGACTCCAATCAACAGGAGTCTGTGAGCCTTTTCCATTGCAAGGAATGCCAAGGATAGGAGGGAGAGAGGCTCTTAGTGGTACCGTTTTTTCAGTGATTAATAATACTTGAGATCCATTTCAGTGATCAGAAATGTGCCTTAATGAGACAATTAGTCAAACCATAAAAGCTGCACAGCAATTTAGTTGGTGTTACTACTGGAATAATTTGCTGCGGCTGCTTTCTTCTTCCTGATTTGACTTTATCACACTAGTCTGGCTGAAAGTTGCTGTAGAGAAGACTTTGAGGCTAAATTCAGTTTTGAATGGCCATGATTATCCACAGGGCAGATAATCCCCTTAAAAATGAGGAAAAAAGTGAGGGGAAAAAAGTGAATATTTGATTATAAAAAAATTACATGCTTTTGTCCATGTGGCTGCCATAGTGCCTTTCAATATCCAGCTGTCTGCCAGTGCTGTAGCAACTAGCTGCAGGTAGTGTTTGGGGGCAGGTACCAGAGTGAAAGGGCTACTGCAAATGTGTGTTTATTTCTTCCTTCTGTAAAAAAACACAGTAGCGGGGCCTGAGTTCTCTATGTGGAGCTATGAGATCTCTTTTAGGTGCAGCTGATTTTTTGCCTTACACTCTCACAATTTGGTCATAATATTACTCTAAAGCAAAGTCAGAGCAGTTGTCCTCAACTCATGTTTGTCTTGAAAGCTTGCTGTTTCAAACCTGCAGCTTTGTGTTCCTCAAAGCTTGTTTGTATTTACTAAAACATGTTGATTTATTAAGGCCTAATATCTCCCTACAAAACTGCTGTTATTCTGACTTGGAGGTATGTCATAAATGTTCTCAGAGTGATGTTAAAGAAGGCACCAAATACAGCAGTATTAACCCACCCAACAAACAAAATAACAAACCAAAAAATCTACCCCAAGACTAGTCACACTGGTGAGCTCATCTGCCTGCAGTGTTTCCAGTGATGTTCACAGCTTTCCATGCTCAAGAGATCTGAGGAGTTTATTCTGCTATTTTTGGGAGTAGATCTTGCCCAGAACTAGCATTGTTTAAACTAATTTAGTCTAATTAATTTGCATTTACCTAAGAGGCCAATAAACAATTTCCTGCCAGAGCAAAGCCATTTGTTGGTGTCCCAGTGATGAATGCGGTAGGTGTGTTTGAGAAAGCCCTGCCTCTGCTGAGAGCTGCACTGGAACTGCTTTATGGGCAGGACAATCTGCTCAGTGGTGGCAGGGAGGGTCAGGGTGACAGCAAGGTATGAACAAACTCCCTCTGTCCAGGGTGCTGAAAAACCAGTTTGCTGTCTGTGTGAATGCTTCCTGCAACAAGTGCCCCTGGCCAGCTGTGCCAAGCTTAATTGTATTGATCTTCTCAATCCAGCTCAGTCTGAATGTTCCCACTTTCTAATCTTATTATATCAGAGTGGTAGAAAGCAAAAATGTTTCAGTCTTATAAAGGGACAATACAATTCCTGCTCTGCTTAGCTTTGAGTTTTGGTGGGGTTTTTGGTTTTGTTTGTTTGGGGTTTTTTTGTTTTTGTTTGTTTGTTTGTTTTAAAGATTATTGGTTTAATTTCTCTGTCACCTCGAGGAAAGGGGACCGAATCTGGACATAGTGATAAGTGTTATTTTGACACACTTTTGTGTTGGATTAGTGTTACTGTAAATGTGGTTTGCTATCTCCCTGCAGATTTCAGCTTTTTTGTTTTACTGAGTGACAGATTTTCTTTGGGTTTTAGTTTTGTGCTGGGCAGCCTGTTCTCCTGCAGCTCTGCTGGAAACTGCAGCTTTGCTGCCTGCTGCTCCTGGGCCTCAGCAAATCCTTGTGTTTCTTGGCTCAACCCTCTTTGTTAGTATACAAAGATTAATCACTTCCTTCTTTCAAAACTAATTATGGGCCAAACTGAATATTGCTCAGGGCACCAGCACTCTGGCATATGATTATTCTCAAACTGCTGAATTTACCAAAGTGTATTTTTTTTAAAAAATAAAATTGAAGTTGAATGTATGTTGACAAATAGGGAGCAAAAAAGAAGCTTCATACTCTAGTTACTTTTGGGATACATGGAATATCGGCTGTGATAACACCCAATCAGTTTTAACCCTGTTCTTATGGCTATGCCAACTTTTCTCTCTCTACTTTTGGGCTCCCTAATGATGCACAAATGTTCTATGAGATATTTGTGGCTAAGAGAAGAGCTGAACTTTAAACCAATATAACTGTAAAAAAAAGTATTATCAGCTGTGAATGACTTTGAAAGTATCTTTGACATAAGAAACTTTTTAAAGTTGAATGAAAGATATCCAGAGTTTCAGTCTTCTTTTAATTTAAGTCAAATTATTAAAATACTATACCTGAATTTGCAATATTCAGGGTAGTAACATACAACTGGTTCTGGAAAAGGTGTTCTGTTCTTATTTGGTTGACATGGGGGTGTAACAAGCTTATCCTCTTCATTAAGAGACCTAGAAGTGTAAAGAACCAATTGGTGGTATCTTTGCGATGCAAGTAAACTGCCTGACAGAAACCCAAGATTAAAGGGGAAGTGTCCCTGTAAATTGTTAAGCATTTAACACTGCTTTTCTGGCTTCTTCACAAAGTGGATCTAACTTGCCATCAGCTCCTAAAGGACAAAACTACAACTCACAAAATATATGCAAATAAATGGATTTACCTTTTACATTTCTGCTTCTTACCTCAACACATATAGCCCTTTGTGTTCTCCCTCACAGAACATGAACCCCATTTGGCTCTGCTCTGCTGAGATGGATTCAGCTCAAGCAAAAAATAAAAATTGCTATTTTGGAAGAAGATGGAAGCCCTAATACCTCTGTGGACCAAAACCTAGCAGGTTTTCTTGTGGCTGTGTGCCGGTGCATGTGGGATGGCCCAGACAGTGCTTTCCCAAGCATGGCCTTAATTCCCAAGCCATTCTCTGTTCCCAACTGTGCCTTTCAAACTGCCTTGAATATAAAGCAGTACAGAGCTTAAAAGTGTAAATTTTGATAGAACCTGGACCATTTATGCCTTAGGAAGTGCTCATTTAAAAATGCAAGTGCTTTTGGAGAAACTGCAAATAATAAAATTCAGGAGTTACCAACATGCAGGTCATAGATGTTGCAATGAAATACAATTTCCCTGTCAACCACCAGGTCTACAGCATTCCAGTTTGTGACCACTTTCAGAATGAGGTGATGTCCATCTGCCTTCAGGCCAGCTGGAAAAGGGCAAAGAAGCAGTGGCCAATACTGTATTTGCTTGGTTCCCAGTGAATTTTGAGTCTATCTAAGTTTTAGCACTTATGAGGACGAGAAAAACCCAGAGTTATTGTAGTTAAGTGCTGCACAAAACTCCCCACAAAGCCAATCAGCTTTAATTTCCATCTTCACTATTATTACATTAATGGTTCTCCTTTGAATGGAGCCTCCACCCTCTGCCCTTTCTAGGTCTAGGGGTAAAAGGCAGGAAATTAATTTTGTACTTGTATTTGCTATTAGCTGGCAGAGCAGCCGTAAGAAACACAATGCATGTATTTGTAAGTAACACAGAATAAGACTAAATTCAAAAGAATTCTCCAGTAAGCATTAAGATGGTGGTATAGAACAGCTGGAACATTAAGTGAACAACCTTGATAACCCAATTGTTCATTGACGCATAATTCATCTTTCTTCTACTCAAAGAGTAATTTCTCAGGACATTAAAGACTTGATATTTTTGTGAAGCTGAGAATCAAATCAGAATGGACAAATTAATCTCTTGATCCACATATTTTTTTAGATGAATTAGGTGCTTTTCAGGTTTATTATGGTACATTGTATGATGTTAAATTGATGAGAACTGGGGAAATAAGAAAACTGACTGATAATGCAGTTCCAGCAACACAGAAATGCCGAGTACTTGGCTGGGCACTCCTCAGATTTAAATTTGTTTTAATTCATCACTTTCTATTGAGTTGTTTTACACGGCAGAAGCAGATTCCTGTATAGTCAAACATTCAGGTTCTCACGTTTCCAGGTTTCTATCAGCTGTGTTAAGGCTGTACTGACACCTCTGTTATTCTGGCAGGTGGAGGTACTTTCTCTGTCCCAGTTCCACTGTAGCTGTATGACTTGCAAGGGTCAGCACTTCTCAAGCATTTAACTGTGTCCACCTGTGAAGGCTGTTTGCAGTATTTTAATTCAGCTTACTGAAAAAGTAGAAGTGGCTGAAGAAAGAGTCTGTTTCATAAAGTAGCATGCTTTCAGCTTCTTCTGCTGTTTTGCCATTCTCATCAGACAGCTCTCACTGCTTTCTAGGAAGCTTTGATGGTAATCTCAGACAATTAATTCACACTTACAAAATGGGTGAGAGAAATGACATCTCTGTACTGTGGGCTCTAAATTAAAAGCCCACATGATTAGTTTCCCTAGGTTAGGGCCATCACAGGTACACTGCAATGATCTACCAACCCCAGTGAAAAAAAAAATTGGAATAAGTTGCTAATAGCCCAGTTATTGCATTGACTCATGCTTTTTGTAAATTTTCAGTGTAAAGCAAATAGGGATTTGTCTGATACTGAGGGGTTTGTTTGTTTGTTTTGGGGGTACCTCTATGTTATCTGAAGCCTTTAAATTCACAAAACTCTACTTATTTGAATACTAGAGATCACATGCATGCAATTTGATTTGTCTTGCAACCTTAGATGAATTTTGCTAGGCAGAAATGGTTATTATTACAGCTGGAGAGCATTGGAGCAGAGGAAAAGTGTTGCTCATTCCCTCATAAACAGGAAATAGACTACACCAGTCCTTAATGAGATGAATGAGAAAAAAATAGCTACAACCCTTCTCTGTGGGCTATACATCACTGCAACTTTAGGTATGGATAGTGAAGTTCTGCAGCACCTGCAAACTCTGTAAAGCCCCGAGGCACTGCTCCTCTGTCACAGCTGCCGCGGAGCCATTTCAAGCCCTGCAGCAGTGCCCCGAGCCGCACACCTGGGCTCGGTCCCTCACCTGCGGATGTGGGAGGTCGGAGCAGCCCTGCTTCAAAACGTGGCACCCGACCCTGGGGGCACCTGCTGCCTGCCTTGTGTTGTTTGCTGGAAATAATAGCTGAGCTGTGAGCAGCAAATATAACTCCCAAGTACTTCACTTTACAACTACATTTGGGTTTAAATGTTTTCATCATTGCTTTATGTGTTTATTTCAGTCTGTGTTTTTAATGAGGTTTGTGTAACTGGAAAATATATACACACTGTAATGCAAGCTTATTTTAGCAAACAAAAAAGATTGAGGTGTTGATGCTTTCTGAGGCGTGTTTGAGGAGCAGCCCTTTCCTCTGTCACACACGTGGCACAGCTGCTGGACCCCGCTTCGCAGCCTGCTAGCCTTACAACACCGAGAGCCTCCGGTACGGTGCGGCCGCTGGGAATCCGAGCAGGCAGCCGAGGGAACGGCCTGAAGCTGCCTCAGGGGAGATTTAGACTGGGTATCAGGAAAAGGTTCTTCCCCAGAGGGTGGTTGGGCACTGGAACAGTCTCCCCAGGGCAGTGGTCATAGCAGCAGCCTGACAGAGCTGAAGAAGCGTTTGGACAACGCTCTCAGGCACGTTCTGGGACGGCTGGGGCTGTCCCGTGCAGGGACAGGAGCCGGCGATCCCTGTGAAACCCTTCCAACTGGTGGTATTGCACGATCGTACGGCAGGAGCCCCGCGGGCCGAGCCCCGCCCGATCCGCGCCTCCTCCCCGCCCGGGCAGGACAGGACACGGCGGAGTCCGCCCGCACACCCGCCGGGCGGGACGGGGCACGGGAGCCGCGGGGAGCCCCCGGCAGCTGCCGGGAGCCGTGGCGGTGCAGTCCCGGCTCCGGCTCCGGCTCCGGCTCCCTCCCAGCCGGGCGGCCCGTGAGGCTCCGAGCGGCGGGGCCAGGTGGGCTCGAGGGGTCGGGGCTGAAAGCACAAAAAGGCGACAAGGTCTTCCCTCTGATGGCTTTTATTTGTGGTGCGCAGCTCCGTCCGTAAACGAGCTGAATGCGCGTTACCAGCATACACTTCAGGGCGTATATATCGATATAGGCAGATAAATATATTTCAGTAGAGACAAAACATAACAGGAACAACATGTGCTATAAATACACATTTACATTTGTCATAAATATATACTTTTTATAAAAATAAAAGTATCACTAAAATATTTCTCTGTCTTCTGCAACCCACGCTGTGTTTTCACAGCCGTGTCCTGCCAAATTACCCGTGGCACAGGTGCTCGGCAGCACTCCTGTCAAAGGAGCGAGGTCGGGCTCTTACACCCTTGAAACACCCCTGTTTTGAAGTCGAACGTCTTTTACTTTTGATCACTGTGAACACGGAATTTAATTTAAAAATTTGCTTTTTAATTTCTGCACCCCAGCACTGCATATACGTACACCCACGGGGAGTGTGAAACAACTACCTTCTGAAAGTTATCTTGCTGTTGTGTGCCCCGGGTCCCACCAAGAGGGATCATTAAATCATAGCCACTTGCTACATTAATGTAATTACACTTAGTTTGTCAATCAAAATTTTCTCTTTTTTTTTATACTGAACAATCTCTTCCACAGTATTCTGGTTAGAAACATTTTAAAAGCTCTATGTTTGGTTTCCATGAGTGCATAAAGGTGTGTATTTTTAAACTTCACAAAGGAACTTCATCTGCATAACACAAATAATTTTAAATAAGAACTTGAGGAAACCTATTTTCTGAAATCCTTGATAGATACAGCATGGGATCACACCACACAGATGTAGGGAATTGTGTTAACTGAGAAGCAGTACAGTCCCCTGTGAAGCTCCTGCTGTCAGAGAAGTTTCTAATGCCTGTGAATTTTTATCCATCTGTAATTTAACCAGAACCCTCTAATTTAAACAGACCTGAACTGAGCCTGAAGCTTCTTGCACCAAGTTGGGTACCTTGCAGATAGTGCTTTTAGCACAGATAGTGGCAAAGGTAAGCCATGTACAAAAAACACTTCCTCTGCAGGGACTGAGCTCATCAAAGCTGCTCATTTCAGATATTCAGGCTGAACACTAAAACCAGACCAGTAAGATACAAGTACAAAATGGTTAGCTAAATAAATAGGAAGTATGGGTGGTCACTGGTCATCAAGTAAAAAAATATAGTGTCAGTATTTTCCACCACCAGTAGTTTCCAGAGCTGGAGAACGCAAAACACCTGTTACAGCAGCTGTAGACAACTAAGGAGCTCTTAATGACAAATCGGTATAAAGTATCAGGTGTGGGTGTAGATGCATCCTGAGTTGTCAGTGGCTGTGTTAAGCACAGTGTCTGAGCTGCTCTTAAGATTCCAGACAAAAGAGTAAAATAAGAAACAGGTAATATTTGCAAATAACTATCAGTACTTATGTAGCTAGGATTATAAAATAAAAGTATATATTTAATTAGAAGAAAATTAATAAATTATTAAATATCTATTCACAGTATTTTTTCATACTTAAAATATTACTACGATTTTAAACATATAATTCTACAAAAAATATGTAGTGCTGTGTTTATGTTAGAAATGCAGAATGCTTTTGTAGTGAAATGATATAAAGAAAAATTACT
>VWZV01012852.1:0-89014 GCA_013397155.1 Irena cyanogastra | reverse complement strand
GTACAATTTTCTTTTAGAAGTTTTAGTACTTTTGCAGATGAAGGAGTTGCTACAGTCACTACATACATAACAAGAAGGCTTTTTTTTGGCTCTCGAGATTGCCTAATTACATTAAAATGATAATCCTTTGGAAATGAGAAATCAGAAGTTCACATACATTCAAAGGCTGCCAAATTGTCTAAAGATGTGGCTTTCACTGAGGATAGTCCATCCCTTTGCTCTTGTATATATCAAGCAAACAGCAACTGCTCCATGAGCCACTGAGCAGATCCTTAGGCATCTCCCTTCAGTGCTGGGCTGAAAGGACATTGCCTGCTGATCCTCCCCTCCACAGACAAGACAGAATGGCCTTCTTTGAGTCTCCCAGCACTCCCTCCTGTGGCAAAGAACATGAGGAGAGCCAGACCTTTCTTCTGGTGGTCCTTTTTGTAATGGGAATAAGATCCTAGAAGCAGGGTTAGGAACAGATTCCCAGCATCTCTCTGCAGACAGACGGGAATACCACCAGCAAAACCTTTTTTTTTTTTTAAGGGCAAGCTCTTGTACCAGCATCCCTTCTAACACAGCAATAGAGGACTGTGCTGTGACTCTTCAAGCCCCCAGCCAGCTGATGAGTCATGTTTTAAGGAGGGCTAAATTTTTTTAAAACATTTCCCACTAAATTCTAAGGCAATAAGTCTAATTACACTTTATGCTTTAGCGCACTTAGAAGAACAGCATGATTTGGAAATGGCTCTTTTCAGAAAATGGCTTTGTAGAACACATTTGAAAGTGACTGCTTTCCTGAATGCAAATGTCTGAATTGCTCTAATTATCTAACTGGGGAAAAAAGGGCTTTTTTTAGACTGCCAATATCTGAAGAAACTATGAAAGGACAGGACAGTTTCTCCCAGTATTCCTTTTTAGTATGCTTTCTATTCTAGTTCTAAATACAAATAACCAGAGAGATTGCCAGTACTTTCATTTCATTATGTAGTAATTAGATGTCTTTTTTTTTAGAAGTTTCTTTTTAAAAATCACAATTTTAATTTTCAGCTTGTAAATCCTAATCGTGCTGATTGTCACACTGAAGTTTGGAGCCCCTAAAAGTAGAAGTAATGTCTTCAGGATTTCCCATTACCAATCTTGTCTTTAGCCTGACAGGTAAATAACATCCCTGTAGTAAGTACAACACCTGTTTGCATAAAAAGGAGTAATAGAAATTGTATTTTTAGTTTCTTTTTAACGTAATTTCACAGCAGGGAACTGAAAAAAGAAGCATCATGGCTGCATCTGATCTCATTTAGAATATGATTTAGAGACTAAACCAGCTTGTACCCTCCCTGCTTACAGGTGGGAGCATCATCAGGACTACTTCTAGAGACTTCTGCTTGGTGTTCTGGGGCGGGTATGGGTCAGGGGATCCACTGAAACTTTTATCTAAAACTCTGAAGCAAACATTCAGCTGCAGTAAGTCAGCCCTCAGCTATCTCTCTGACAGTATCAAGCAGAAAAAGATGGCCTGCATGTCCTTCCTAACTGCAGGAGAGGACATGGCCTGTGGGTATCAAGAAAATGGTCTCGATTAAATGCTTATCCTGTGGGTACCCACAAAGAGAAGGAGACACCTGTTCTCCTGATTTGCACTCATGAGGAAGCCCTGGTCCCTCAGCCAGTTCCCCAGATGGCTGCAGTAGGAATCTCAGGTACAGATGGGTCCTAAAGAAGCTGCCAATCCTGCTCCTATGTCTTTACCTTCCAGCTTCCTCTCTTCCTACTGTCACACTCTTGGCTGTCACCTGCACGACTGAGCTCTCGTTAAAACTGCCAGTCATCAAGATTGTCACAGCTGGAGACCAGGTCTCTTCAGGTCCCCAGGTAAATCCTCTCTGCTCCTGCTCCCTCATTATTTTGCAGCCAATGGGACAGAAGGCAGAACAGGGAGAGGTTTTCTCTGCAGCTCAGCGTAGCTCTGGAAAACACCTCATGTGCTGGGATTTGTTACAAGGGTTTCTTGGTGTGTAAGAGGTCTTCCCACACAGCAGTTAGTTGGATAATGGAAATTTGTCTCTACACCTCTGCATAAAGACTTAAGTAAATTAGGTTTTCCACTTGCGTTTCTTTCCCCATTCACTGGTTTGCTCTGGATTGGATAAGGAGGATGAACTAATTTCTACACGGCAAGGATAAGGGGAAGACCAAACCTCTGGATCACCCTATGCAGTCAAACTGGCATGACAGTGGCACTGGGAGCATGGGGAAATTCTGGTGTGTCCCACAGGAACTATGGCAGGAGCAGCACATGGGCAAGGCAGACACAGCCCCAGGCCTCCATGTCCAACAGCAGCAGGGCTGAGCAGGTGTTCCCAGTAGGCACCTGCACAGCCCTGCACTGACTAGCACTGGGGTTATAGGCAGGTCCAGAGCAAAGCCAGGCTCAGATCCAGCCTGGGGACAAGCCTAGCAGCAGGACTTACACCGAGACAGACCCCAGTACCCATGTTCCAGGTTCCCTGCAGGGAGATTGCAGAGGCACACTGTAAGCACTGTTTGCCTCATTTATAAGGTCAAGTTCAGTCCCAGGGGTGGATGCAGAGACATGGAAGTTAAGAGAGGGCTGAAAGCACCAGATCCTTCATATGCTTCAGTATAATTACTTTACTTTTAGTAACATTAATAAGTCCAGCTCTTCAAAATAGAGAATAGAGGCCAATGGTGGAGCACACTAATTTCACAATAAATCAGTGATCAAAACTAGTGATTAAAAGTATCCTCTGGTTTTCACAAAGTAAAGATTTGGGGCTCAGAAGATAATATAAAAAAACCTGAAGGAATAGTTATCCACAGTTCAGTGAAAAACATCTATATGCTTGTGCAAGTCAACAAAGTATTGTCCCTGGAAAATAAATCATTACATAAGTGTTCATTTTTCAATATATCTGCTGTTGTAAGTTCCTAAAAACATATCTGAAAACTGAAAATGGGAAGGAGTATTTTTTCCCTGACTCACTTTCTTGTGTCTTCAATAGCACTGCTGAAGATGTGACTTTTTTCTAGAATGGTTTAACATAGTTATGATATAACCTTTGGGTCCTTATTATCTCTAAGGATGTATACTCCTTGAGTATAACATAAAAGTTCCCTTCCAGCATGTGCTTCACACATGAATAAAACACAACATCAACTGATGTTGGATAGTGGAGTTTTCTTAACCTCACATTATACTACGAAGAAACCTGGAAACAAGAAAACTTTGATATAAAAGCTTCCAGAAGGGACTTGAGTTTCAAGTTAACACTGAAATTTCTAAAGGAAATACAAACATAGGAGAAGGGTATTTTTCCTAACATAGACTTTTCAAACGCTTTTCTCTCCATTTCTGCTTTCCTTTCCATTTCTGCCTAGTGAACTGTAAATTGCTTAACCCAAAACCCTTTCTTTTAGGATAGCAAGGGAGATAGTATATTAAATTCACCCAGAGACTACCGTGACTTCATCAACTTCTACTCAGAATAAATTTCAAAAATACCTAGTGACTTGGTAGGAAGCTCTATTTTTCTACTGGTACCCTCAGCAGTTAAATTTTAATCCCAGTATGCAACTGGTGCAAGTGACAGCACTCTCAAGAAATTGACATTGGTGGCGTGGATAGGTGCACCCAAAGAAGAATAATTCTTTCTAGCTTGAGTAAGAGTAATAAATAATGACAGAAATGTCATTGTGCTGGATGAGACCTTACTGAAGTAGTTCAAGAGATTATTGCCTTGAATCTGTATCTGACTTTAGCTTGATTTATCTACTCCATACCCATTAGCTGAACAGAATATGAAGTATCGCAGACACCAAGTATCAGCTCAGATTTTTTGTAAAACTGGGCCTGCATTATGGCATCCAAGCTAGAACTGATCATGTCTTTATTGCTCTCATTTCCTGCATTAGGTAAGTGAGAAATTGTGTGGGTATGCCTCCTCATATTTTCATTTGCTCCGCAGATTTCCCCGCTTGTTGTCTTCACCGATAACTGAACACTGTGGAAACAGAAGGGTACTATAGATTTATTCACTATTTTTGCATGCAGAAAATTTCTGAAGCATTGGTAAAATATTTAAAAGAAGGGTTTTAAAGCTCGTACTTTAAAAAAAAATTCTCCTCAAACTTTTAATCAGTTAGCATTTCACTGGAGGACAAATGTCCCTGGCAACACTCCGCATATTTTAAGATGCAGCATAACCCATGAAGATATGTAAAAGGATTTTGTACACATGCATTATGTTCAACTAGTAACTAGAATGCCCAGTTTTGGCTCACTGTATCCACTAAAATAAGATTATGATTTTTATTTCCCTTATATCAATTGCAACCACATGGAGATGGTGGATAGAGATGGTCCTTCAGAAGGAGTTTGCTCCATCTCTTGGGGAGCAAATGGCCTCATTTGGTGGGAAAGTGCTGGAACAAACAGGGCCCTTAGAGAGCCCTTTCACTGGGACAGCTTCTGCTTTCACTGCTGATATCAGTGTGAGTAGGTTGTGGCTGGAAAGATGGAGTGCTACTCATAAGCAGTGAAGGGGCAGGTTTGAAACCAGATGCACGGGCTTGTATCTGCTTTCAGACCAACAAACAGAATGATAGTCAAGAGAACAACCATTAATACAGTAAGTAAAATAGCATCACTATTTCATAAACTCACACTGGTTTGCTCACTTGAACTTATCTATTTTTGAATTGTGCATAGGCTGCCTTGTAGCTGTACCAATATGTTCCTTTGGCTGATAACAACTTTGGGAAAAACATTAAAGGACAATAAAGGGGATATATTAAAGGTTTCACCCCAAAAACAATCGTTCTATTAAAAGAAGATTTAAATTAACACTTCCAAACATAAAATAGAATTAATTCAGTTCACAAATAACTTCACAAACAGATGAATTCCAAATATAGCCAGAGAACAGCTGAATATTTCAGAAATAATGACATATTTGTTTAAGAAAAAGCGCTGTTGTCATAAACACATCTTACAGCATACAGATCAGCAGAACACCATCAATACACAGCTGCACACACGAGCTTGTGTAAACAAAAAACCACTGCTGCTGGGATTAGAGCATCTAGAAAAATATAACAGAGATGAATTCTCCTTTTTTGAAAGGAATGGAGAAGAAACTCCTGACATGTTTCTGAAAGTGAATGGATTTTTTACCAACATTGGGACAATTACTGTCCAGTATGGTTTCTGACACAAAGCTCCTTCATATCCTTTTAAGGAGGGACTCATCCTCTTGAAAAGATTATTTTCTCTTGAACTCTATAAAATATTGCCCACGTTTGATGAACCATCAGGCCTTCTTGCTGTAGGGTCTTTATGTCTCTAGTGGGATCAAAGAGCTGCAACTGCATCCTTGGAGCAATCTTCATCATCACAAGAAGCAGATACTCCATGCAGATCTGTATGGATAGAAGGTACCATAAACAGCTGCCTTTCAGTTCTCCATGTGCTGATTTCCTAATCTTGTCTATTTAAATGAATGAAGACAACGCTGAAGAATGAGGAGAAGGTTAAAAAAAATTGTTGTAGTAAATATGCTGCCTTAAAGGAAAAAGATTAAATCAGTTTAGTCACTAAATAACCAAAATATCACAGCAAATAGAGATTCATTTATGGCAATATTAATGAAGAAGGCAGAAACACCTGAAGGATTTAGTTAGAAAATTCACATCAAAATCTAATTAAATTCTTTACTGTTAAATAGTTGAAGTAGGCCACTTTAGGTCTTAAAACCATCATTCATACCAGCATGTCCTTATTAAACCAAAGAAAAGAAATGTGCTCAGCATCGACTGACTCAGACGCTAAATTTGTTCTATTTACACGAAAATTGAGATGCACTAAACCATGGTTTCTTCACTTCAGGCAAATATATTGTTCACTGACCTATCTTAGATGAATTAATTAAGTCAAGAGATCCAAGTGTTAATCTAGAAACAAAGTCTTCAAATTTTGAACAAAGAACCAAATTACCTAAAGAAGTGGTGGTGCACCTCCATCTCTCCAGGTCCATCAGCTGCAAGGCTGGGATTAAAATTTGACTGTTAAAGGGTATCCATGCGACTCATTCCTAGTAAAATTCCTGTGACAAAAAATTCTGGGGAGTGTTTCATATTAGCAGTGACGTTGTGCAGAAACTTTGATGTTTGCAGTTTCAAGAGACAGTACTAAAACTAGAAAATCCCGCATAAAGCCACTTCTTTTGATGGATTTTGTTGAAGAAAGAGGAAGCTAGAAATAGAAAGAAGCACATCAAAACTGCAGTCACTCAACTGATACTCTTCATGGACTTTAAATGCTTGCTTACTTTATCTGCATACCCAAAACCAAAATCCTGACCTAAAGTACATTCACATTTCAGTCAAAATATCTTTGACCGATGCCTAATCATTTTAATATTAGAATATCCTGGATACATTTAATATCCTGGGTGTCTCTCATAGGGACTCATGGGAGCCTTTTGTGCTATAGCTACTAATGCAGTTTAAAGCACAAAAAACCACTTGAGACAAGGTTTGTGTGGAATAATCCCTGCTTGCTTTGATTTACTACTGATATTTCAAAGTGAAAAACATTTCGACTTGACCCATGATGGATCTTAATCAGTCTTATTTCTGCCATGCTAAAGTCTCATCTAGGCTAAGAAAAAGTACGAAGTTGTAATTGTTGTGAATAGAAGGTGAAATGTGTAAGTAACACATCAACATTATGTTAGTGCATAGCGACCTGAAACCCTACATAGAAGACCACCACATGCCACCTAAACAACCACATCCTAAAAACCTCAATCAAGCAAGACTGACTATTGGAGATGATTGTTCTGGTCTGTGATTAAATGTACTCTACCAACTCACATTCTTTAGTTTTAAAAAGCTTAATTCGCTGTTAAAAATTCATTAGCTGACATTGAAGTACACCACAACTTTATTTCATTCTGGATATACAATCTATAGAAGAGGAACAGATTCTGTGGAAAGAAAAAAAAAATGCGTTCTATTTCAGTCATTCAGATTTCTTCCATCAAAACTTGGTTTCAAGCCTTATTTTACTAGAATTTTTCCAGGTCATTAAAATAAATAAAAACATTTAGCTCTGAAAATAAATGTGTGCATGTGTTGCATTGGGTGGTAAGGTTTTGGTGGGGGGTGGGGCTACAGTAATGGTTTCTGTGAGGAGCTGCCAGAAGCTTCTCCCATGTCCAACAGAGCCAACTGTCAGGATGGACCCACTGCTGGCCAACGGTGAGCGCAGCAGTGATGCTGCTGGCACCTCTAGGATAACATGTTTAGGGGTAAAAAACTTGTTTTACAAGAGCAAATGCTGCCAGAGAAGAGAGAAGTGAGAATATGTGAGAGAAACAGCCTTGCAGACACCAAAATCAGTGAGAAAGGAGGGGAAGCAAGGGAAGAAGGTGCTCCAGGCATGGAAGGGACCAGTTCAGGACTGGAGTAGTTCAGGAAAAACTGGAGCCCAGGGGATGAACTCACGTTGGAAAAGTTCATAGAGGACTGCTTCCCATGGAAAGGGCCACGTGCTAGAGCAGGGGAAGAGTGTGGGGAGTCCTCCCCATGAGAAGGAAGGAGCAGCAGAGACACTGTGGGATGAACTGACTGCAGCTCCCCTTTTCTATTCCTCTGCACCACTGTGGGGGAAGAACTGAGAGAAAATTGGGAATGAAGTTGAGCCCAGAAAGAAGGGAGGGGTGGGGAGGAAGGTTTTAAGACTTGGTTTTATTTCTCATTGTCTTACTCTGATTTGATTACATTATTTGAAATCAAATAAATTCATCAAGTCAGTTTTGCCCTTGATGGTAACTGGTGAGTGGTCTCTCCTCATCCCTACCTTGATCCACAAGCCTTTTTCTCCCCTGCCCAGCTGAGGAGGGGAATGACAGAGTGACTTTGATGGCATCCAGTCAGGGTCAGCCCACCAACTGCATTCAACATAGTTTTTCTTTTTACCAATACAAGGCTGCTCTTTTAGAAAGCACAGACTTCTTCTGCATAAAATTTCTGACTTCCCAGAGGAAAATATATGCATGGGTGAGGAGAAATTTAGGTTTAGAGCACCATGTAATCAAGTAAGGGGGAGAGAATTCAGTGAAGTCTACTAAATAGTGATAACAGCTCTTTCTCCCTGTCATTTCTAAGATTTGCTAAAGCAAATGCAAATTTGAAAGAGAAATGTGGGGAAAGAAAATTAACTGGAAATCAGGAGAGAAATAGAGGGGGGGTATTACCTTTGATTTTATTTTTCACATGCACAACTCATGTAAATTCTTGAGACATATAAGGTGTCTTCAGTTTGAGTCTTCTGGTGCAATGTATCAGGTTTAAAAAGAGAGACACCTCATCTTCCCTAGGTGGTAGCTACACTCATCCAAAAAAATAATTATGGAGAAAATTATTACAGCAGTAACACTAATAAGACAGTTATATCTGCAGTTTTCATCTTGAGAAAGCCGTATATAAATGAAAAAGTCTTGTCATCAGCTACATGGATATTCACTGCTCTGATGTTGAAGAAGGTCCTTGACTCAGCGCATGCACCTTCATTGCTTCTTGCTTGTGGCTTGAACTCTGAACATCAATATCCACACATTTGAGATATGTCCTTTGAATGTCCTTCATTTTGAAAAGTGAAGTGAAAAGTCCTCCTTGTAACCTTCTGTTGTGCCACCTCCTCCACATGCAGCGCTTCCTTACTTGACTTCGTGTCGAGGTTTCTGTTCTTGAGCCTACTTCAAGAATGTCTTATTTCATTATTAATTCTGTTCACAGGGAGATTCTCATTATTAAGTGGATACCATCTTCTAGTAGACCCTCATCTTCACCTAATGAAGTGCCATGATCAAAAAGAAAAGCTTTCTAAAGATGTCAGCTAGCTCACCCCTGCAGCAGTAAAGGCTGGGCATAATGAAATGAATGTCAATTTCAAATTTCAAAAAAATTAACTGTTGTCACTGTAGTTCTTCTAGTGGTGTGACTGCATTGTGAAATCTATGTCAATTGAATGCTCATGGAAGATTGTGAAATTACAAACTCACAGACTGGACCTTTGTATTTATTCCCAGAATGGACTAAGTATGTTGCTGAGAATCAATGCACATTTTCATTCTTTCTCTAGAGGCTTAGATGAGCCATTCAAGGCAAGAAAGTGAAGATAAGTAACATCCCATTTATAATATATTGAGCCTTTTGCCTGTGTAGTAGGCAGAAGTGTGGTCACTAAAAAGCAGATACAGAATTGTAGCGATGTTCTCTCATTCTTGATGTTAACTGAGGTTAATATGGCAGCTGGGAGATGAAAAAATATGAATCTCAGTTTTCATTTGAACAATCAGATTTGAAAGGCTGTTTTCACTGTCCTGTAGTGAATGAGATTGTGTGAGATGGAAAATCTAAGAAAAAGGAATGAAACATTTTGCTTGGCTAAAATACTCTTTCTCAATGTCACAGTAATGTGACATTAGTCTAGTACCGAGTGATAGAAATTCTTTGGCCTTACTGATTGCAAAGTTTTTAAATTATTTTTTTAAATTGTCTTGATAAAAATAAACATGATCCGGATATCTGTTAGGGATCTAAATTATAACCACAGTCATTCATTACTAGTCCACTAAATTATCACTTTTAAAAGAAAAAAAATCCATATTAAAAATTAGCATGAAATTTATATTGAAATTAATACATCAAAACACAGAATTCAAACCTTTGCTTGGCTCTATTTCTTTGTGTTTTCCTGCTTTAAAACATTTGCTGAGCCAAATATAGGATTTGCATATTTCATTATCCAAGTTGTTAGGATGGTAGCTCGGGAGAACAAATGGGATAACATAAGTATGATTACAGCTTATCAAATAACACTGCATCAAAAGAGAACAACCAAAAATTTCAGTGCAGCATAGTATGCACTCATCTGCAAAATCAGTTGTGAAGCCTTCAGGTTGTTTGTCTGCATTGAAACCTGAAAACAAACAAGGTATTGGACTTCCAGTCGTGTTCATCTTCCTTACTGAGCGCGTCATTTAGGGACCACATTCTCTGCTGTTGTTTGTAAGCTGGGGACACTTTACCTTTTGCTTCCCCCAAAATGAACAATTAATTTTCCTGTGAATCAGTGTAGCTACCAAAATGCTGCATAGAGACTCCACTGGCCCCATTGAAGGTAGCTGGTTAGACACAGAAGGAAAAATACTCATCCCAATCAACAAAGGGAGAGAAGAAAAGTCCGTGTTACTACAGCTGCTTCTTTGTAATTCAGCTTCAAGTAATGGGAAGACACTAGTGTCTTCTAGTCATACCCATTATAAAGTGTGATGTAAATCCAAAACAGGAAAAGATGATAAGGAACACACGGGAAAGGCTTCTCAGTGCTGGGGCTGGAGAAGCCTGAGCAGCAGCCATTACTCCTCATACTCAGTTAATAAAATTCCTCTGCATGACATTGCCCAGTGCATGGGTGGCAATGGTGTGCTGAAAGACATGTTTGTGCCACAACTCTTGTTAGAAGACACTATGGTCCTGGTAAAATGGGAATCTTGTGGGGGGATAAATCATCTGATTGGAGTAGCTAAAGCACCATGTGGCTTGCAAACCAAGGAACTTAAAGCCTTAAAGGCAGCAAGAAAGAACGTTAAAATAAACAAGGTAATTGTGGCAGACATGGAGGTACAGTGGCTGCCCTGGTGGATGTTGCAACAATTTTCCAAAAACAAGGCCGGTAATAAGGCATCTTCAAGGTGACAGGTACATTGTGCAGGCCACTGCATAATACCCAGAGACAACAATTTAGAACCATTTTTACAGCAGGCACACCACCTCAGAAGCTACAGACTGACTGGGAAAAGATGTTTTCAGTTGTTCTTTAAAAAAGGGTTTTAAAGCTGTATAACCTTTAACACTTGTAACTATCAGTGAAGCAAAAGCCTCCATCATAAAGCACTTTAACTGAGCACTCTAAACCAAATAGTGCACGACACTTTTTGCTACAAAATACATTATCAGGCTATATAAACACCTATAACCATAGCTGCACTGTCTGCCAGCTCCTGCTGCTGTGTGTTGACACAATCAGGGTTAAAATAAAGACTGACCACAACAAACACACTTTGTTTTTGGAAGTCGATTTAAAGTAGAATCTGCAGCCCTGTAAGTCTCTGATATTTTAATAAACCACACCAATATGACAGAAGCAAATTGTTACAGGCATCCAGCCTTGTAAATGAACTATATTGGCCAGGCTAGCCATGGTGTACCTGGTATTCCAAGCATTCCTGCTATGCCATGTACTCTGTATATGAAGGAGGTATATTCCATATACCATGTGGAATTCCATACATTTCAGGTGGAGAAAAGCCAGACATTTTAAAATGCTTTGGGAATTATAAAGTCACACGTTCAAAGTCTCACTCAAGGCACTGCAGGAAATATGTTTGGATGAATTTCCAAGCCTCTGTTGTGAAAGTTGGAAGTAGCAGAAAATCAAGGAGGGCTTGTGGCTTATTTGCATTCACACGAAAACTTTAAAAGAAAGACAGATTTGTCATGCCTTCTGACATGGGGCAACCTGTGTCTGTCCTTTAAAAAAATGAAGACCGGAGGCATGAGACAGCAGTCTGTCTGTGAGGAAGAAAAAGAACAACCCAGGCCAAATGGCACAAAAGAAATTGAAAGCCTAAGGAAAAAAATATCTGTTCTATGACTAGTAAAGGAGATAGATAATTTTAAAAGGGATGAGTTATATTTAAGGCTCCTCAGAAACAGTAGTACAGCAAATCAAAGCTGGATTTCTCTGAAGTATTGAGAAGGTGACTCCACTTTCCACCAAGGCAGTCTGCACCTCTGGGCTTCTCCATAGCCAGGACTAGGGAAGATTAGAGAGATCTGGACACATGTAAAAATTAGGCTCGTGCAGCAAAATCAGCGTTTGTTTGATGTGCTCCTTGGCAACTGGGACCTGCAAGCCAGTTATTATCCACGGCCTGCTGTGTGCGAAGAGAGCGTGGGTGGCACACAGGGCACCTTTAGGACACTCTGGGACTTTACACAGAGCCAGCATTGAATACCTGGTTGACCAGGTAGACATGAAAGAATTCAACAAAATGGGCAGGCAGCCATGCCAGCAACCAGGAAAATTTGTTTCTGGGACAGCTGCTTGAGTTTCTTGTTATTATGGTCATAGATAACAAGGCCTTTGGCAGTTAATTATGCTTAGAACCCTTTCAACTTCAAACAGTAAGATATAAATTTTGTGGCTCTATATGTGGATGATGAACAAACCCTAGTGAAACCAATGCAGCTTGACTTTAGAAATGGCTGTGGTGTGAGAAAATACTTGCAGCTCATACAGAGGATTTGCAGCCATAGGAAAGACCACATTTGTTCTCAGCCAACAGAGAATAGTTCACCCCGGCTATAACCTGTTTACCTTCAGCCTGTCTTCAGATCAGTATTGTGTTGGTCCCTATTCCTTGAATAAAAGAGAAAAAATTAGAGCAGAAATATATTTTGCAAGGACTTTGACTATCACTGTTGATATGATTGTGTACAGCAATACTTGGCAATGTGATAGAGACAAACCAGAGGAGATGCAAACCTTTTGACTAAATGTGAAGATGGACACCAAAGAGCTCTCAATATTATTTTTTTTTCAACAAACCACTATGCCAGAGAATCCTTTCTAGGCATGCACCCAAGATGGCACATCCCTGAGGGCACTAACAGATCAGAAGGTACAGGTCACTCGTCAGATGGTGGGATATCGTGTCTAAGCCTGCCCTGACAGAAAGGCAGGATGTTTGCCTTGGTCCTTCCTCTTTAGCACCAAATGCCAGTAGCTTTTTCAGTGTGTAAGTAAATAGATGCACTGACAGGAAAAAAATCAGTTCTTATACTAAAAGCCTCTTATTTCTATATGTGGCTATTGTCTCTTGTTCATCCATGGTAGAACACCAAGAAGAGTATAGCCTCATCTTCTTCACATTCTCCCATCCGGTGTTTATACACACCTAGTACTCTTAAGCCTAATCCTCTCCTGGCTGAGCAATCCCAACTCTCTCAGCCTCTCTCCATATCAAGAGTCACTAATATCTTCAGCTAAATCACCCACAAATTTAATTACAAAAATATTTGCAGAGCTGTTGTGGGGTTTTCTTTTTCTTTTTTTCTTTTTCTTTTTCTGTTTGCTGTTCTGATACAACAGTTGCCAGCAATTTTAACTAAACATGAGGTTGTCAGGCAGAGCAAAAAGCAAACAGTTGGCATTCTTCTGGACTTTTCAAAAAGCAATTTTTTCCACAGCTGCTGTGCCTTGTCAGAATACCAGTAAAAGAATGTTTTTAACAGTGACCAAATGACAAGTGATCCAAAACAGTTGGGAAGGCTGTCAATATTTTTAATTAATGACTACCTTCTTTATACATATTATCTCTGCATCTTCTGAAGGTGCTTTTCTCCTGTGGCACACTTCTTGTTCCTGACAATTCAGCATTGTTGCTCTCATGATCTTTCGGGGTGCATCACTGTCTGTATTTGTGCCATAGTGCACAAAGCAGCAATTCAAAATTAATGTTTTCTCTGTTTCATTTAGAGTGATGCCTTTAACTTTCATACACATTACAGACAGCCATGGGATTTGAGTGCTGATGCCACAAACTCTACAGTAAAGTGCTTGTCTAGCAGCAGCTCACTAATCAGGTCACCTAATCAGTCACCAAGTTCAGGGTGTTTGGCCCCCTAAACAATTCAATTCATGAAAATCTTCAGAGGCTGTATCATGGTAAAATTGGAGCCATTGGAGGGCACCTAAGATGTCATAAGGCTCTAAGCCTATGTGTGCAGGGGCAATGCAAGTTACCAAGATGTTGGTGCTGTGTTCTAGGTTGACACTTCTCTTGACAATTTGCTGTGCACATCCTCATTACTAAAACCACAAGTGAACACAGTGAATGTGAGAAAAAAGAGAAAAGAGAGAAAAGAGGCAGTCATACAATTTTCTTGGTTCCGTACAGGACGCGGTTGATTTTTGCAGTAGCCAGGAGAGGCCATGGCAGGGACCCAGAAGTTATTCTGTACTACCTCACATAATTTCCTGGGTGAGGAGAAGGGATCTCTTCTGGGTCGGTGCAGGGTAGCAGAGGAAATGGCCAGGTATTGTTTTCATGTGAATCATTGACCTCTTTCTTGTACCCTCTGTCGCTCCTATTGTGGCTGTTACTGCTAATTTTCTTATCTAATGGCTGTTTTCTGTGAATTGTTCTTATCTCAACTTGTAATCTTCACCTTTTGTGCCTCCAGGTCTCTTTCCAGCCCTCTACCTGGGAGAGGATGGAGGGAGGAAGGGAGGGAAGGAGCAGCACATGGTTTAGAGTGCTTTCAGTGGGAATACTAAATTGGAGAATTCCATTCCTAAACCATAACGACTTATCTGGTTCTTTCCCCATTTGTAGCAATAGTGTTTGCTTTCACCAGCCCAAAAGGCCATCAAGGTATTAGAACTTTCGGAAATAACTTTGGGATGTCCAAAACAGTATTGCTCTGTTGATGAAGTGGTGATGATTAGTAAAATGTAAATTATGTATCTTCTCCCCAGTCAGCTCCACCATATAGAAAAAAGGCCCAGGTCCCTCTGCCCAGAAGCACACCCCAGGGACCAGCAGCAGTGGCAGCTCAGCTCTTTTTGAAGATCACACATCTCCTCCTTACTAGCTGCATGACATGCCAAGAATTTTTCAGGGACTAATTTGTGAAAGCATTAGTAGTCCCTAATTCCTCCAAGCATATCCATGGCCTCCACTCATGTCCATAGCCCAGAGGCTCCCTTTAAGCCCAGTTCTGGGCCCTCAGTCCCTTCCTTAGCTATGTATTAAGTATGCCTGTCCCTAGCCTTATTTCTAGAGTCCTGCCTGTCTTGCCTGGCTTGACCTTGGACCTGTCTTGCTAACCTTGCCTGTGCCTGTTGCTCAGAACACAGGCTTGTGCCTGGTCAGGTTGATTGTTCTGTGGATCACCACTTTCTTGATGGACAATAATCTTCTGACTAGGTCTGCTACAGTCACTCCTAACTGCAGACAAACCACAAAACGAATATAAAAAAATGTTAAGTCCAATTACCAGCCAAAACCTAGCTCTGTTTATTTCAGCATCTGCATGTGGTGGTTGTTGTTTAGAGGTGAAGTCGTTTGGAGACAACAGGCACAGAGGGCAGGAGAGTGCACCAGTGTTTTTAGCTGCTCTGCAATGAAATGGTTTGGGGTGCAAATGCAGTTTATGGATGTTGGAACATTGTGCTTGCAAGGGATTCCCATTAAAATCAAAACAAGATGTTATTTCATACTGGCCAGTCTCAGTGAGATAAAAAAAGACCATTAGAGGCAAGTATAGAAGCTGTCATAATTTGCATTAAATGCATTTGGTATAGTAATTTAGGAAAAGACTGGGAATATGGGAACCTATTAACTGATGAGATATAATTCATGTTGAGGGCAAATAGAGACAATATGGTGCTTAAGGACTGTGTGAGACAAAGTTAATTTTTTACAGAGTTTTTGGTAAAAATGTACATGAGCCACATGAAATGAGGAAGGCCACTGCAACCTCACTGAACACCTTCCTAGTCAAATTTTATTTTGAAATGTGACTTTATACATTCACCTATTAGCACTACAGTCTTAGACATGAGAAATACAAACAGGAACACGCAGATGCAGCATTACTTTCCATCCAGTATTCTACTCACACATTTTCATCACCATGTCTCTCATAGCATGAGAGATGATCCTCACCATTGTCTCACTCCTGTAGTGTCTCAAAAGTTTCACCTTTTGTGGGATACAAGGCAGGCCTTGCACATCACATCAAAAATTTTCTCCTTCATTGCTATGGACTGTTCCAAGAGCTGCTTCTTCTCAGCAGACAACAATCACTGGGCTGTATCTGATCCTGATTACCCTCACCAAACTTGACCCTGGCCTGCAGATTGGCTTCCTGTCTCCACCTGGACCTGACTTACCTTATGATCTGGACTCACGGTTCCACCTGCTTTCTACCTCTGGGGCTGCCTTGCTCGTCTTGCTCACATAGTGCAGGGCTGTGATCCAGAGAGTGAGGCACCAGCCCTGCTGACTCCATTGTCTTGCTCAGCTCATCCTCCCTGAGAAATAAGCCTGTCATCGCTGCTCCCTGACACATACAATATTTTTGTTGAGGAACGGGTTGTGTAATTTTGGTTTTGAACAGTGTTAAACAAAGGGTAGAAGGAGGAGTGACACTCACAGGTCTAGGACCGCAGTGCTTGGAAATGGCTCTTTAGTTTCATGAATGGAAAACAGCTAAAGATTCTAGGAAATGAGTGCTGGGACTGGGGATTTCCATGCACGTGGGTTAGGACACCTTATTCTTGTGCCCATCTTACCCTTACAGGCACTTGGTAGGCAGAGCTAGCTGTAATATTGACAGTCTTAGACACGTTTGTACAATGAACGGAAAACCTCACAAAAACGTCTTGGCCCAAAATCCCTCCTGACACCTTACCCCTAATGATCACTATGTAAAAGGAGGAAATAGTGTCAGAGATATTAGACATGAGGACAGCTCACCACCATTTTTCCAGTCCCAAAAGGGGACATACATTAACACATAGCAGATATTCTGACAAGGGAATACTACTTTGTGTGCCTTTCCAGTTCATGGACCACCCCACCAGTCATGTAGAACTTCCGTACCACTCGGAGAGTTCTGGAGTAGTCAGATCTGTCACTGATGTGAGACTAGCAGCAAAACTGATTTTATTGTTCCTGTTACTTGTCAATAACCTTAGAATTGAGGATAGGCTGCATACAGTATCCTGAATACTTTTACAACAGCAGAAGTGAAACACAAGGCAGTTAAAAAGACCACCCTATCGATATGCAGATTAGTGACCCTTTTTCAAAATGTTTCCATATTCATAGTGCTTAGATTTGTTAGGGGACATAATAAAAAATTGTGCATGCTCACAATTTCAGGACGGAAGCAATTATCAACTCCATCTTCAAAGACTTGAAGTATTCCCCCTATCACAACCACTTAATAAGCAGTGAAACAATGCCTGATCAAATCTGTATTGTTTTAAATGTTCTTATTGTTCCTTAGCCCTAAAATTCTGAACTTCTAATTCCCACTGACACATATATTCCCTACCAACCATGAGCTATACTCCCCCCTTCTTCTCTCCTGCATTTTATGTGAGCACTGAAGCTGGAGTGTATCTGATGGGTCCTTAAGTAACCACCAGAGTGTGACAGGATCATAAGAAAAATTAGATCCGAAAGAGGAATGTGGTGGGATTTGGGAATCCAATAACTGCTACCCTCTGAGCTCAAACTTCAACCTGTTCTTTACCTTTCAAGACCGTGGAAGAGAGTGTTGAGAGCTTTCCTGAAGTTGTGAGAGATGGCATTCTTTGGTTCACCCAATTCCACACATGCAGTCATTCAATCACAGCAGGCGAGCTGTGGGTAAAGTACAACTTACCCTTGGAAACCAATTCCATACTCACTGTTTCCAGTGATCTTCTGCATGTTTGGAGAAGTGCCAAGGTGACTCACTCTGAGACTTTTACAGAATCAAAGTGAGGTTCTGTTTCTCTTTGTTGACTTTTTGGGACTTTTTGAAGTTCGGTGCAGCTTTTCTTCAGTTACATCAGGAATCTCCTCTGATCTCCCAAGCCTTCAAAACTATGGAGCTTGTTCATGCAAAGACATTGGCTGGTTGTCTTGGGTAATGCCCATTAGGGTCCCTTGGACTTATTGCAGCTGAGCTCTCACATATAGTCCCTGACTCAATCTTCACCTACTACTGGAAGTCCCTCTCCTCCTTGAACCCGTTCACTAAGCATGGAGGACTGGCAGACATTGCTGGCGAGGAGTGTGGCTTTGAGTACCTCAGCCTGTGTCTATTTTATTAAAACCACTGTGGGCCAAGCAAGTAGGCCATGTTTTGTTACTAAAGTAGGATTAGAAGTTCATGGTAGCCTTGTTGTCGTTCACTAGTTTCAGCTTCAGCTGAGCTTTGACTTTCCTAAACCATCCCTGCGTTCCTGGGCAATATTTCAAAAGCCATCCTTTGTACTCTGTAGCTGCTTCTTCTGCCTATAGATGTCTTTTTGCTCACAAAGCCTCCAAGTAAGCCTAATCCTTCTGCTGGTGTCTAATGATTCTCAGATAGAGGGGAAGAATAATTTTCTTCAGCCAACCAGCTTCTCTGCTGAGGAGCTCCTCTCCTCTTTCAGAGACCACAGGCTGCTGGCCTTTGCCACAGCAGCCCACCACTGGCTGATGTTGTACTTGGGTTACTAGTTTTATAAATCTGCTGCCCAGCTGGTAGGAGCCCAAACTCCCTTGTTCCATGGGATAATGCTGTTTCTGGAGCAGGGACCAGCTTTTACCTCTGCAGTTGGCAATATTCCTGTTGATCCATCCCAGCATCAGGGCAGCCTGCCCTGTTGCACTGCACCTGAGCTCCAGCAGGGCATCACCCAGCAGCTTCCTGTGAGTACCATCTGCCTCATCATCAGAGGATAGTCCAGGTTGGAGGAGGAGACAGAGGTTTGTGCAGTCGAACCTCCTGCTCAAAGGACAGCCATAAGACCAGGCTGCATTGCCAAGGGTTTGGTCTGATCTACAACATGACTTCAGAAACCTCCAAGGATGGAAGCAGCAGAGCCTTTCTGGGCTACCTGTTCAACTAGCTTTTTGTCCTCATGGTGGAAAAGCTTTTTCTTCCATCCAGCTCTCCCCTTTCAGGGGTACAATTTTTAATGAAGCTCTCCTGTATTCAAGTGTAAGCATTATTGTGATTGTAAGCAATATTGTAACTATTGTAACTATTGTAACTGGACTAATAATAACCAGTCTGTGATATTTTCATTAGGTTTTTAATTAATATCAAATAAAAGTGAGCTTGTGTTTGTCACTAACAACACTTTGAATGGAACAACAGCTGGGAAGGAGTGACAGCCTGTGCTGATAGAGGGTCAGCATGAGAAAGATGCTTCTCTGCTTCATCTATGGGAGTAGATCAAATCAAGCATCTGATGAGGGTGTTGCACCTCCCTATTTTGCCCTACCCTGCATGAGGAACTGAGACTGTCCATCTCACAATTCTGACACAAACCTCCTCACACAGCACATGAGAGGAGACACTGGGAGCCCAGAGAGGGCTGGCTGAAAAGTAGAGCAAGGGTACTGGAGGGTAGCAGGGATCTGAAGGAGCTGCATGAGGAAAGAACAGACAAAAACAGCTGAGGATGCTGCCCAAGGCTGCCTTGGGACTATGCCAAATCTGCAAGTTGGGTTCTGTCTGGGTGTGAGAAGACGGAGAGGGAGGGTATTTGCCATGGTAGTTCCTCCACTGGATGGAAGTACCTCTGCAGATTAGCAACACAAAAGTTGCTTCCAGGAGTGCAAAGGTGAACTGCTGTGTGGCCAAGATACAAAACACCAGTTTTGGTGGTTTAATGGTGTCCTGCATGCTCCAGCAGTAAAGGAGCTGGCTGGAGTCCCTGGGCATGGACAGCTATGTCAGTCTGTTTAGGAATACAAGCATCTGAGCATCTTTACAGATGCTGCATTATCATTTCTCAGGAGGCAGTGCTTCAGCCTGTGAGGTAGCTGGTTTTGGTTTATCCATAATTCCCAGCAGCTGCTGCTATGACTGCTGTGGTCACCATGAGAGATTGTCATTTGAGGAGATGGTAGCCCTCCACCACCCACAAAAGCATGTGCCAAGTTTCTGCATATGTGACCAAGCACCTGATGTTAGAAAGGCTCCATGTTCTAGCCCAAAAACAAGTATAGGAACCCCAGTAATGCTCACTGGAGCTCTCTTCTGGCTTGTAACCCAATGAGTGTTGGAGCTCTAAGCTGTTTCTCTTGTCAAAGACATTAAAAAACAGCCTCTGAGAACAGGATTTTCACAATGAATGTTGGAGTTGCAATAGCAGGTGGAAAATCACTGATAGTCTCTGTCTCTAGACTTCATACTGGCACTTCACATATACTTGGGAACATTCATGTGATGCTACACTCACCTTCATCCTCCCATATACACACACTCCTTGTCCATCTTCCCACACAGGGTCCTCAAAATGAGGATCTTCACTTCTTCAGGATCCCACATAGCTCTAAGCTGTTTCTCTTGCCAAAGGCTTAAAAAAAACAGGCTCTGAGAATAGGGTTTTCACAACACAATGCAAAGGGTGTTTTTTCATGACATGCAGATCTACATGGGATCTACAAGACCTAATGGGAAAGAGATGGATAACTGAAGCAGAGGGATTTTTGCCAAGATGGCATGATGTCATTAATCCTGGGAGCTAAGCACACTTCCTGGCCCAAAACGTGTCTGAGTATATTTTTAGTCACAGTTTAATCCACTAGTATAGTCAGTCTGAGTGTTTGTCCTCCCAAAATTATGTTTATATTCCCAGCAGGAATCAGTAGAGCAACTTATTCTATTCAATATGTTTATAACCAATTTAGAGAAAGAAATCTACAATGAAATCTGAGTTTTTGAATAATACTGAACTATTCAGAAGTTCAGGTGTTTGGGTTGCCTGTGATTGTCCCAAAATGGCCACCAGTGGTCGTATCTTGAAGGTGGGGGAGTTCACATCCCACAGCTCTGCACACACTGCTGCTCATCCCAAGCTCACTGGGATCTTGTGCAACTGTAGGGACTGGCCCACTTGGCACCAAGATTCATCCTCTGCAGATTCAGTGTTGACAGGGACAACCACATACTGATGCTCATGGAATTCCACATCACCCAGAGACGTTTGTCCATGTCCTCTTCACATTTCCAAGTCAAAATGGCATGGATATTCACTTCCTCTGTTTTATGAATTTGCCTTGGAGTTCCTTGCAATTTAAACAGTCTTTGAATACCAAATATATCACTCGCAAACTTTCACTGTGCACCACCATTTCTGATGAAAGTGATGACGATGACGGGCAAATCTCAGATCTTGGTCTAGTAACAACCCCTGAGATGGCAGTGCTGATACTTTTCTATCCTGGAAAATGACCATCAACTCTGCTTTTTTCTTTCTTATTCTTTAAAAGAGGTTTCAAACCATAAGAGCACCTTCTTGGCAAACCTGTAGCATTGTCATCTCTGTATGGGTATCTCATACTCCATTTATCCCCTACAAAGAAACAATCTTAAAGCAAGCCATCAGAGCAGTGTTAGGTTTTAGGTAGCATTCAGAGGGACAGTGAGGATGGAGTGCTGTATCCCTTCTTTATCCTCCAGAGCCAGAGCAGTCACTATCAGTGACAGAGCACCCAGCCCCAAGTGCTTGCTTTGCCAAAGGTGCAAACCAAAATGCAGCATGTCACAGAGTGCCCTGCTAGTTCTGGCTGTGTGAAGAAGGCAGTGAGCAGGTCTCTGAAATCTCATGGATGTAGTGCACGCAACGAGCAGTGCCCTGCCCTGTTCCAAATGGCATTTAAATGTAGCAGGTTGCCCTCAGTGAGAGACAGAGTTCCATACGAATTGACAATTAAATAAACACTCAGTGAGGTACAGCAGGACTGCTCTTTACACCTGTGACCACATTAGAGTCAGCACAGTTAAATGTCTTTTAGAGAAAATGTTCGAAACACTGCATCCTAGAGCATCCTGAACCATCCTCCTGTTGACATCATGCCATGAGTCTGTGAGACAGGAGCTTATCCTGGAGAACAAAAGGGCTTTGTAAAGGTCCATCTCTGGAACAGGCAAAGAATGATTTGTACTTTGGTTATCCCAAAGCAGTGTCAGGGAGCAGCACGAGTGGGACTGCTCAGAGTGAGGCAGCAAACCAGAAAATGAGGGTGGGCACAGCCCAGGCAGTGTCCTCACCAAAAGGGCACAGTCCCACAGGACCTGCACACACTGGGCAGGGCAGGATGCTGGTCATGGGCTCTATCAGCAGTCCCAGGAAAAGGAAAGCTCTCAGTCAAGTTTGGGGGTCCACTTAGGACTGGCAGGGCCACAGGCAGGAGTGGAAATAATGTTACCTGATGCATATGTCCAAGGTCTGTTCTGAGGAGGAGCTGGAGCCATTATGCCCATGACATAGCTCAGGCAAGAACTGAGGACCCAAGCTTCAGCCTAAATGAGGGCCTGGGTGCCCTGGTCAAAGAGGTTCCTTGGGTGAGGCTGGCAGGGGCCACTAAAGCCTACTGGTGCTCTCAGAGTTTTGAACATCCAAAATATCAGATTTTCCTGTAGCAAGGAGAGCACTGCTTTCTCTTCAGGTTTAGGTAACATTTTCAGACAAAATTATTCTACACAAATTTTTGGCTGTGTTGAGGTCTCTTAGACATGCATATTTTAGCAAGTGAGCTATTTAAAACCATCTTCAAAACTACTCAGTTCTGCCCTAAATACAGACAGACAGCTTGGATGATGGTAGGGTTACCACAAAATTAGCTTGCTTAAATTCAATGGGTTTTGACCATGGCTCTTTAGATGCTGAGAGCTGTGAGTGGCTCTACTACCCTCATACTTCAAGCTTGTTTCTTTTTAGAAGAGGTCTTATCTACTCATTTGTGAAATCTTTTCAATGAGGTTCCAGATTGGAAGTTGGAGGTGGTTTTTTGCAGCTTAGTCCCAAATACTTGAAAATTGAAGTATTAATTTTCCATTCTCTAGGGCTGTACAGGCAGCAACTGCATAATGAAAAAACAAGTATTGCTTCTGACTTAAATTTCCAGGCATACATATAACCCACAAGGAAGCCTGGGGCTAAGTGCAGTAAGGCAAAGTTATTTGTCTTACTTCAGGGACACACAAACAAACCCACTGTGATTTATTGCCACTGACAAATTAAATGAAATAGATAGGGAATATCCATTCAAGAGGTGTGAACAAGTGCAGGAGCCATACACAATGGGTGAATAATACAAATGGTCTATCAAAATTGACTGCATGATGTAAAGGTAATTTGTTATTGAGTACAGTTTAAAAATCCAAGTGCATTTTCCTTTTTTTCCACAGAAACTTTTCAGACTGAACTATACAAAAATCAGAAAAGAAATAAGTTTTTGTCCTAGTTATTATAGTCTACATATTCAATGAATTCTTTTCTGTTCAGCAACCCCAAATTTAGCCAAAAAATGATTACTTTTTCAAAACCAGAACACTGAACTCCATTGAATGATTTCTCTACTAGTTCTTCACTGCCAATACACTGTGGAAGCACCATGAGTACTTCCTTTAGGTATTTCACATCTGTTCACATTTTTCATCGTTATTATCCTAATTTCTTTTTTCTATAGAGGTGTACTTTTAAAAATCCACAAGCTCTGGCTGATGTTTCTAAAAAATATCTTTTATGGCTTATTTGGTTGTTCAGCTGTCCTATCTTCCTATACCCAAAATCACCACAACATGCTTGCCTTTAGAATACACTATCTTTGCTCAGTAAATTTGGTGATTTTTATCCTTTCAAAAATCTATTTTCCCTTTTCTAGCACACCCCAGCTGACATGTTAATCAAATAAACTCTCTTCCCAATCTTTTTCCATGAGAAGGTGGTGACAGACAAGCAAAGACATCCAAGAATCTGGACCTACAAAGTTAATTTTTGTCCCGAAGGCTGCTCCCAGCCAACCCAGCTATACACAGATCTTCTAAGTGGCATCAAAGGCCACAAGCAGTAAGACTACATGCAATGCTATCCAGATTTTCACTACAGAAACTGGGTGCAAAGAGCAACCTCAGCTTGGAGACACCACTGATTTGTCGTGTTTGATCCCTTTTATTTCTTATTCCACCTCCATTACCTCTGCCCTCTAATACCAGAGCCCACAATCCCAAATTTATGGGCCTGCCTTGATACTTCAGCCTTAGATCTGCTGCACTCTTTTTTAGAAAGGATGAGGGAAGATTTCCAGGTGATACCATTTAGACATGCAGAGGAGGAACAAGGAACTGCAGTATAAAGCTTGAAAACCAAGACAGTCAATCAAAATCTATTAAATTGCATTAAATTACAAAGCATAATAAATTTTTCTTCAATTTTAAGCCTTCCTGTACCTGATGATGACGTTTTTTCCATGCAAAGCTCTGAATGCTAGTTAGGCAACCAGACACTTGGGATTCAGAGTCCTATATCTTCAAATTCACAAGTGTTTGGCTGGATTTTGGGAACAATTGTGGCTCCCTTATTCCTCCCAGTTAAAAAATAAGAAATTTCTCCCACCTTTCTGGGTGGTTTCTCCCCAGTCACTGTTTATGGGACCAGTGAATCCATTTTAATGGCTATCCACTGTAATCCACAGCAGATACAATCCTGATCCAAGCACTGGTTCTGTACAGCACCTGTGAAACTGTACAAGAGGTGTTAGTCATGATGGGATTGTCATGATGGAATTCAATTCCTCTGGTTTGCAGTTTTTCTTGCTATTTATTTTTAAGGAGAATAAGTCCTCAGTAATTGAACTCAGCTTTTCTTGCTACTTGTACCAACTCAAAAGACCACTACACGCTACCCCCTTGTAAGCTCATTAGAGTTTATTTGCAGGTTTTCTTTCCCCCTCTTGTAAGGAGAAGTATGTGATCACTGTAGCTCTTTATTGAGGGCAAAAACCTTCATAGGAAGTGACTGCAATGTTAAAAATTTGTCAGTTTGATTTGGGCAACACTTGACTTTTCTTATGTGCAATAAATCTGGAATTCAGTGGTAGGACACAATGAAACACTCAAAAATGCCTCATTACTGAGTTCTGGTTTCTTGAAATAGATGTACTTCAGGATGCGTAACTAGTGAGGTTTTACAGGATTCTGGTTCAGTAAATTCTCAGTTTGTACAAAGCTGTATGTCAGAATGTATACAGGGGAAAAAAAATACAGCACAAAATTAGACAAGCTTAACTCTGGTTGTTATTAATCTGTAGCTTGTCATGACAAATGACATCTGCAGTCATGGAAGTTGGAAAATTATTTGTGGATACACGGGTACCTGGCATGTACACTGGAGAGTGACTGAAGTAAATCAGTAATTATTTTTTGTGTTTCTCTTGTCTTTTCTCACTGCAGAGCAAAACCAAAAGGTTTTTGTGGTCCTTAATAAGAAGTAGAACGTTTCATTTTAAGATTGAATAGTACAGTTTTTCATTTTCCCACTATTTTAAACGTTTATTACAATACAGTTTTTCATCTCCATTTGAATTTAAATGTACAATCTCTCAGCTGTCCGTTAAAATCTTACTTTACCGCCAGCTTATTATATATAATCTCTGCCATTTATGTCATCTTCATAACTAATAGCATACATTTGGAATCACTCAGGAAATTTACGAGTGTCAGAGTAAACACTGTTAACATTGTCCTCAAACTGAACCACAGCTCTTTCATCAGACCTAAGAAATAATATGTCCCTTGTGGATAAATAATAAAGAAAGATGGGCAAAGTCTGGGCAAAGTCAACTTCTGAGCATTTTCTGTTTGTGAGCTGAACAGTTGGACCACACCAACTCGATAAAGTCATGGTTTAATAAAATCACACCAGCTGTACTAAATTATTTGTGAGATACACAAAATAACAAATTGAATAGTAAATGAAAACATACTCTAAATTCAAACTTCTCAATTGTGGTTTCTCCTGAACTGTGATTAATGCACTAGAAATTCATATCTACTTTACATTTATATAAAACTTCAAGGTTAGTCTGAGGTCTGGTTCCAATTCAGTAGAGGTATTTTTACCAGATTTGCAGTCATTTGACATAAAATCCATAGAGATATATTCATGATGTTGAAATTTCCTTTCTTATTTTCCTAAATATAACTGCAAATTCTCCATATGCATTGAATTTCAAAAGAAAAAAAAGTTTATTTCTATTTTGTTTTTTGATGGATAACCTTCATGATGGCAAATATGATTTTGTCTATTTTAAGATGTCTTCAGTCTTCATAGTTTCTAAAGCTACCTCCTCCTCGGGCTTCCTAAGGTCAGCAATTTAAGAGCCTTCATTTCATACCCACCATTTGTCAAACTGATCATTTCTAAATAGACAAACAGGTGGTAATAGCTTATTCCAGAAGCAGATTGCCAAAACCACCGATGCACACACGCAAACCATGGCTGAAGCCTCCCTGCTGTTGGAATTTCCATTTTTGCATGGTGTTTGTCACCCACAGCGCGTCACCGAGAGGCCCCGTGTGACACCAGAGGTGGGTTAAGCAGAGAGGTGGGAAGGTAAATCCTCTACTTCAGAGTCACAGAAACACAGAATAATTACAGATGGAAAGGACCTCTAAGATCATCAAACCCAACCACTAACCCAGCATTGCCAAGTCCACCCCCAAAACGTCCCCAGGTGCCACATCTGCTCATCCTTTAAATGCTTTCAGTGATGGTGATTCCACCACCTCCCTGAGCAGCCTGTTCCAGTGCCTGGCCTCCCTTCCAGGGAAGAAAAGGTCCAACTCAACTGTCTGCTCTGCCCAGGCAGGGCAGAGAATGGTAGGAATGGTCCTTTCCAACACTCTTTCAACAGGATTTTGTTGCTCTTGAACTGGTTTTCTGATAGCTTTGGAAGCTTAAGCCTCTAGGATTTGTATCGTGGAGCAGTGAACAGATTTGTAGCCCCATATTATATCCCCCCCTGTGTTTGCTAGGCTGTCAAGTTACATGGTAAGTGAATAGAATTATACAATGGAAGAATGGTTTTCCTAAATATTCCCGTTTGGTTTCTATTTGGACTCTTACTGGATTCTGAGCCAATGTCTTCATGGAATCATTTAGCACAACCCCACCATCTGGCCCCTGAGCTGTGCAGATCAGCTCTGAGCCCACCAGTTTGCATTTGACACAAGGTCTATCTTCTCCCAAAGCCCATTGCTTCACACTTGCCTCCGTTGAATTCCATCTGGGTAAGCTTGTTACAAGACTGAGTGGTTTGGAAACATCCTCTGACACAGGATCACTACAACAATAACTGTGCATGCAGTTCTGCATGTATGCATATGTGCATGAATGTAAAATTGTAACAGTATGTCGATAAACATGATGCGGAATTTAAGAATTTCTTTTAATATTCTAGTATTGAATAATATTAAATTGTTTCTTATTAATTGAATCAGTAGTTATTGATTAATAAGAAATGACTGTTAAGTATTTACATATTTCTTTTAAATTATTAATTTAAAAAAATAATTTTAAAAATTCTGTCTGGAACTTTCATATTCAACTTTCACCCTTATAGGCACTGTCAAGAATCCAAATATCACATTAATTTTACAGGTGACAATGCAGAAAGAAAATCTACAATCTAAAACCAAGCTACTTTTCAGATATGACTCAAGAGATTAACTTCTGTTGTTACCCTTTGAAATCCATGTGCTCCCAAAGGTCATGGATTTTTTAATTCAGGGCAGCCACAGGTACCACTGTGGTGATAAAACACCCAGAAGAGAGCTATTTGGTCAGGGACATTACCCAGATCCTCACATATTTTAGAATAAAATTGAATTTGTTGGAAAAGAGCAATGACTTGAAAGAAATTGATTTAACAGTGCAGTTCAAGTCAGATGATTATTTTCTCCTACATAAGAATTTAGAGGCAAATATTCCCCTAACTAGAATTTTGCAAACTACATTTCAGATCTGCTATCCTAGAGTATAGCAATGCATATTGGCACAAGTAAATGCGTAAAGCTGACAAACTGCACAGAATTTTTTCAAGTAAGACTTAAAATAGAACTCTGAATATAAGAACAAGGAAATATCATGATAAAAAATCCTCTGAGATGCAGAATCTCCTCTCTTGCAACAATATGTTGCAAGAGAGAAGAGCTTTTGCTGGCAAAATGCTTTATGTAAGACTTTTCATTTCACTTCCTCTCGCTTTTATGAAAGACAGGAGGTGATTCTGGAAGAACTTTGTTGTCAGTACCAACACTGTGAAGAAGCAGTAGGTAAAGCCTTCCTTTGAAGATGATTAGTGCAGAGCTTTGCTTTGAACATGGTCAGTGCATATCGCAGAACAGGCACAGCTGCTCTGGTTTTATAAGCAGAGAGCCAGCCTCACGCTGCTTTTCTTCCCCCATACACAGTACGGGGACACGTTGCTTAGGTATGCCCACGTAAATGGCTGGTATAATACAGCACTTACAAAACCTCAAAACAACCAAGAATAAAACCTCAAAGTCTGTCAGCAGAGGTATTCCCGGTAGATGGAAAATCGCTCTCAGTTGTGGATCCGAGACTGAGGACCTATACTCAAGAAAGGCAAATCTTAAAAGGTATGTGGAGAAGGCCTGCCTGAGAGATGAAAGGCATGGGGAGTTATTTTAAGAGAAACTGTGAGAAAGTATTTGCTGTTGGGTTCCAAGCAATCCTCCTCTAAAAGGCAAGAAGGTATTCTAGCATTTATACCTATACACACAATGGCAGATATTTCAGTTAACATCAGGGAAGGAAATGAACTTTTATGCACAAGAACTAATGACTCTTAATGAGCTGTGAATAAAAACCTATTTGTAATAAGAGTAGGATACCTACACTATTGATGCAATCATGTTCTGACAACAGATTCTTATAAGATCAGGATCAAAAACCTCAAAGAGTTTAAAAATTGGTCTTAGTAAGTTCATGCTTGCAATACATCTGGACGGATACGGCCTCCCAGGGGCTGCTCACAAATTTCCGTTGAACAGGGGCAATCTCATTTTGGGTATGACCATAAGCCCATTTCATGGATGTTTCCCTGTCTGTAAATTACTTTGAAGCTGAAAATGAAATCATTTAAAGTCATGAGAATGGACTTCATGAAGCGGGAAATGAAGGAACCAAGCTGAAGAAAACTATCAGAAAATGGAGTCTTCCATTTGCATTTTAAAATATGTTTAACTACCTTTCTATTCAAAGTGTCATTCTATTTATAGACATCTGCATCTAAATTCATATTAAAAGTGATTCTTAAACAACATCTAGAGATAATTTTCTATTCCTGTCCAGCCTCATCCTTGCTCTTAAGTTACAGATTTCTATTCAAGTCCACAACTAGATGCAGCAGGCAGTAGCAGACCTTTCCCAGCAGACTCTCCCCAAGGCTATGTCTTTAACAAATGTTAATTGACTGACAAGATATTGAAACACTCAAAGCCTATCAGAGAATACCCGTGGGAATGGTTCTTCCCCTAGACAAGACAAAGAGTAAATATATAGTGACTAGAATGTACAGATAATCTGAAAATGCAAACACTAAGTAGCTCACCTGCACTCCTCTTAACCTGGTGTTTAACAAGGGCAAAAAGACAAAAAGAGAGAAAACATAAAAAGACAAGAGAGAAAACATTTTATTTCTGACACTAACAGCACTATGAAACCTTGACCTCAAAAGTAGTAATGCAAGAAGCTTCTCTTGATATATAGAGATGAGATGTTCTGAGATGTTCTCCAGCCGAGAGTAAAGAAGAGGTTGAATAAAAAGCACTTCAGGGTGTTTATACAGTCCAAGTACAGAAAGTACTGCTACAACTCAAGAACTATTATGCATGAGAACAAATGACTCTGGCATAATTTGCATCTTAAAGATTTAATGCTATATAATAGGCTTTTCCTGGAGCCTGACATCATGGCCATTAAGCCAAACAGGCTAGTTCATTGTGACAGAAGGAGCGTAGCATCCGAATGTGATGATGTTAGAAGGCAGCAAGTTACTATACTTAGGAACTCTTGTTTCTTATGCATAATTCATGTGGGAGGAACAACACATCTGAAGACACTGAACCAAATCTCAGCTTACCGATACAAAGCTAGAAAATCTGGAAAAAAAAAATTAGTAGTTTGACCAAGTAACCTGTTACACAGTTTTGCCATGGTCACTGAGAGGCCACAAGCTTTGTAATGAGTTTAAAACACATTAGACCTTAAGTTTCTCAGATATGTTCTGGCTCAGCTTTCCTGATCTGCCTATAAATTTGCTTTACTTGGTTGTACTAAATTAGTTTACTTGATTACCACGTGTCCATGGCTAATTTGTCTTACTTTCATTTGTCTTTGTATTGTACAACCACAGCTTTATGTAGCCAGTAGTAGTAAGTTATTCTAAGCAGAATGTGATATTTATGCCTGTAACATAAGGATGAAGTATAGAGAAACATACACCTCATAAGACACACATACACATAAGAATGTACATAAGATACACATGTACATAAGAACAATAATACATTTATTAGGAGTAATACATGTAAGACACAAGATGCAGCGAATGTTGATGTAACACTTGAGTTGGAGAAAATTTGAGAAAGACAAAGGTGTAAAAGTGTGTTAGAGAGAAAACAGAAGTGACCTCAAGTAGTTCCTAGAGGGAGGAAGACAAAACTATCCATGTGAACATCATATTCCTCCTGGCAAAGGGCATCAGGTGCTGACGACTCATCATAGCAGCCAGCATATCCACCAGGATAGAACCACAGACAGCAGGATCCAGAGGAGCAGGGAATGGGTATATAAAAAAGGATATGAAGAACAACAGCACTCACCACACCTCAGGAATGCTCAAGACAGGTGTAGCAGGTTCATACAAAAAAANAAAAAAAAAAAAAAAAAACTCAAAGAGAAAGCCACAGTCAGCCTCTAGGGCTTTTTCCATATTTAAATGAAGTAAGTAGACAAGAAAAATGGGGGATATTCCTAACCAGCTAAGCTGACTCCTTTCTTTTATGATTTGGGACACACTTGCAAGAGTGGCTGTAAAAGTAAAAAGGCTCTGTAAGGTGTCAGTCTAGAAAGCAGTAAACACTCCTACTATGAGAAAGAGTCACTCAAAGAGGATTAACCTTTAGTTTCTTATTCCTACTATGGATAAAATAGCTATTAGTTTAAAGACAAATTATATAAATAAATATTTGAACTGTTAAGTAGGTGGGAACAGAGAGGTTTACATCCATTGAAATTCCTTGGCAGAGAAACTGAAATACTAAAGCACAGAAAAAAGCTTTCTTAAGTTCACCCAGCACAGTCCTGTTTAAACAGGAAAGTTTTCCTCACTTCTCTTCACCTGCTGAGGGTTTAGGATGTGGTGAAGGAAGGGCTTCCCCTCCAAATATTATGAGCTTGATGTGAAGAAGAAAAACCAAATTTATACCTATTTTTATAACAAGCAAAATGAAGGAGTCTTTTTAAGAGGAAAAACACACTCCTGTTTATGCAATTCCCTATATATTCCATGCAGCTATCTCACAAAGTCAACCAAATTGGACAGAAAAATAGGGTCATAGAACAACACAGACTGGGAGGGACTTCAGTCTCTGAAGGTCATCTTACACAACCTCTGATCAACACAAGATCAGCAAAACAATCCCCAAGGTATTCTCCAACCTGGTCTTTAGAACAGAAACAACAGAGACAGACTGGGATGGATTAGTTCTGCTGCTCATAAAACAACCTGCTTCTATTGGGTTTTGTTTTCTTCAGATACAAAATTAATTCAAACTCATTATGTAAGATTTGTTTTCGCTGTTACACTTTGAGCATGTTGCTTCTGCATAAATGTTATATTTAATCACTGTTCACCTCTCTACAGTTAAAATGGAGCATGGAGCAGAGATCAGGTTGAACAATTTTACTCTCCATTGTTCAACTCAAATAATCAGCATGCCACTTTCTCAGAATTATGATTGTTTCCTGGCTTTTGAGAATAAAAGTAACTTCTGCAAACTGAAAAGAGTTTTTAAGAAAATGAAAATAGCTCAATTTCCAGTGAAAGAATACACAGTAGCTATTCCTGGTAAATTACAGTCCTGTGAATGGACATTTTACTTTCTGAGATTCCCTGAGGTGAGCTATATTTTTTTAAGAAAATCATATCAAATACAAAACAACTTAATTAGCAGCAGGATTTATATTCTGATATAAAGAATGTACCTGAGGCAACAAAGGAGACAAATTTAACCAAATTGTTCTCTGCTTCCAAATCTTAGTATCTGTCACACAAGAAAAACTGCAGTTCAAGATGCAAGGGTGAGATGCAAGACCCATGAATAGGTCTAAAAGGCCGTATTTTTTAGGGGAGTTTCGTAAGAAAACAAAGCTTAAGCAATTCCACTTTGTAGTTTTCCCATCTACATATCTTCTATTAGAAGATTTGATTCTGTTGGCCAACTTCAGACGGGCTCAAAAGGGTTGAACATCAAGATGATCACGTTACTCAAATCCACAGGGGTGTGAGCAGCCACACCTGATCACAGCAGCCTTCCTGGGAAGGGAAAATGCAGAACTCAGCTTCCACACACATTCCACTTATCAACTGCTGACAAGATGGTGACATTTAAATCCTACTATCACCCTTTCAGATTTTTATAAGGACTTACTAATTATTTCAGTATTTTACACTTCTCAAGACATTTTACAAACATTATATCCTGCATTCAAATTTTTGAGAGCCCTTTCTTAGCCGCTGTAAATCAGCTAATCCAACAGTGCCATTTGGACATGCACCAGCAAAGGAAGAATTCTAACAAAAAAAACCACTGCAGATAAGGAGAAAATAATTACCCTGATGCATTAAATAGTCTGATAATAATTCTCCTTTCTATACAGGGGTATAATAAATGCTTTTATAATGAAGAAATAAGTCATCTAGATTTCGTCTCTGAAAGTCCATGAATAGACAAAGTACTTTATGGAATAAAAATGCAGTCATGCCCCACATGTGAAATCATTGGAAGGAAACTGGTTTAGTGTCAGACATTGTTAAACACAAGGATTAAGAGTATTGTTGCATACCTCTGGTAAACATTGTGTAGTGTTGATTAAATACACAGAAAGAGGGGATATATTTATGGATAAAATCAAAAAACTCTTTAAAAGCATGACCAAGGGATTACCTCAGAGGTTACAGCAGCTCTCAGGCTGCCCAAACCTGTCCTCAATGAAAACAGACAACAGCCTAAGCCAGAGGGCAGACTCAGCAAACAACACTCCAAAATTTGATGCAATTAAAATAATCAGTGGTACATCGAAAGAATAAGGTACAGACTCATACTAAAGAGGCTTCTACACACTAGAGACAGCTTGTTTTCATATATATAAGTGCATTAGCCTTACTAATATTCACCCCAGATTGTTGGTGTGAATCCCACAGGTGGCCAGGAGCAGAGCTAAAAAAAGCCTTGGCCAGCCAGAAGTGGTGGCAACAGAGACAAGCCAGAGAAGAGAGGGATGGCAGAGAAAACAGTAGCTGGAGGCTGTAGAACCACATGGCATTTCGTGCTAGGTGGGCAGCTGGGGCACAGTGGACAAGCAAAGCATTTAAGCCCCAGGAACAGCTGCCAATTTTCTCTCTTTTTATTCTTCCACTTTTTCCTCACGAGTTCCACTTATCTCCTCCCCCCCCTCCACTTCCCCTCTCCAGCACCTCTGTGCAATCAGCTTATTCTGAATTTTTCTCTTCTCTCCAAAGCCCTTTACTGCTCTCCACCCTCCCGTACAGTTGAAGAAGTCACCAGACTCGTTTAATGCAATTTTCTTTAATTTAATCTTACTATGCTTTTTCCTGGATCCTTTTCATAGAAGAAACTCTTTTTCTCTTCTGTCCCTTTCCTTCTCCACACAAACCACTTTCAGTTTGTCTGAAGACAGTTTACCTCAACCTGAAGCCAGCCAAAGCCCTGGAAACTGTTGCCTGCCTTTGAAGGGGAGTGAAAAGAGATGCTTCCATCTGCACCACACAGCTCCTTTTCCAAACCAACTCCTTTGTAGCTCTGGTTGCTGTATCCAGAGGCATTATCAAACATTTAATGGTCCTGAATGGGTTTCTCTTCTTGGGATCTGTCCAACTGATCTTCAAACTCAAGATTTCACATACAAAAATCTTTCAGGAAAAAATTCTGCAACTAAACCAGGAGTTACAAATATTGTTCCCTTTGCTCTCTTTCAACCTGCACCTACATGATTTATTAGATGATGTTCAACTGCTGTCAGAAGAGACTGGCAACTATTACCTCACCTGACAGTTTAGACCTTTGTCAAATCTATCTTCATTCATCTTTTGTCATAAGTGAAAAGTCCTATCTGTGTATCCTATGCAGTCTTACGTGGAAACAATACAGTTAACATAGAAACTAAACAAGGTATTACTATTGGTGTCTCCAAATCTGGCCATATTTGAATAGATGGCTTAAATTCCTTAATTCATCTGAATTGAAGCGTGCATGTAATGACTGGGAACTATGTAAAATTATGTGGGGAAAAAAAAAAGACATCTGTCTAGGCTGCACTGCTGAAAGCTTTTTTTAAACGTATGTTGAATTCAAATTAAGATATACAGTAGCCAAACCAGAAATCTAAAATATTTTATGAACATTCAACATACAAAAGTTTGGTAAAACACAGAAGGTTTGACACACAGGACTGATAAACCATGATTTTTTTCTAAAGGACTACTCATTATACAGCATATGAAGTAGCTGGAGAGAAAAACACACTCTAGGAAAGATTAAGTCCTTCTGCTGTGGCAAAATAAATGCTTACTTCTGACAGTGAAAGCCAAGCTCTGCAAACACCCCTCCCATTCCTCACAGTGTTAATATAAACACAGGAAAATGAAAGTCTTAGATGCTCATTCTGAATGTAAGTCTAAATGGAGGCAATACCCCAGCAAATGGTACAGGAGAGAAACAGATATCAGGACTCTTATCTTTAGTATCTTCCAGGGAGAAGTGGGGTGGAAGCTTTTGGGGTAGGGAACCCCAAACATAAAACCAACGCCCAGACCTTGATTGAAATAATTCTGATTCTAATCTGCAAGAATGGACAACCTTGTGAACAAACACAGTTGTGTTTAAAAGTTCTTCAACTAAACATAAGAGCCTATTTAAATACAATGCCTACTGATGCAGCCTGTTTCACTTGCAATTCCAATTCTTCTTTGAAAGCACAAATTTCACTCTTAAACTGATGGTAACAGACTCCCTGCATTCAGCCTGAACTGCACAGAAGAACTGAATAAAGTTTTGGGTTGTGTGTTGTTGCCCTGTGTTAGAAGTCTTACTCCTATTTATTCTTTCCCATGCACAGTTAGTGAACACAAACCTGTTTGCCAGGATGATTGCTGACATTATGTTACTGAATAAAGATTTTGCTCTACCAATTCTAGTCTTTAGAAAAACATTATTAATGGTAAATTAACCATTGAACTAAAGCTGGGTAACACAAGGAACTGCGTTATCTGAACACAAGTACTGGTTTGCACAAATCAAAGAATCCCCAAACTGGATGATGCCTGGAGCTATTTTCAAGAGTGCCTTTTATATCCATGCTGAGTATATTCTATTTTTAGCTGACATCTTAAAGTTGAAGGGAGGGGAAAAAAAAAACCCAACCTGAAACAGCAATTTCAGGCTAGCTGGAGAAAACCTGTCAGTGTCCCAGTTCCATTTCCAAGAGCACTTAGGAAAAAAGAACCTCTTCTGCATGCTAAAACAATCAGGAGCTCATGCACCTGAGCTGGATGTGCGTAGTTAAGGGACCGAGAGAACCATAAGGAGGAAACAACAATTTAACCTCTGGAAGGATGAAACATTTTTCTATTGGTACAGCTGCACAGCACAAATCAAACGTGGGCTTTGCGAGTACAATTTTGACAGACAGAAAAACAACTACCTTGCTCAGACACCCATTACTGATTACAAGTAAAGTGTTCCGAGTCTTATCCGTATGAAACAAAACAAAATTACCTTTAAAGCTACCCTGTGCCTCAGGAAAGGTTTTCCCACAGCACCATCTCCAAACCAGAGACCGTCAAGCTGTTGCTTTTGCCGTGGGAAATAAGAGTGATGCAAGAGCGCACCCTCCCTGTCACTGGAGCAAATTGAATTTAGCAAATCGCATTTTCCTGATTACCAGCAGCAAAATCTTGTAATACTCTGTAGAAGATAAATTTAAAAAAAATAAATAAATCCTGTGCTTTAGTCAATTTAAAGTCTTATTGCTAGATGAGCAACATTCACTTCCAGGACTCCACAGGGACTTTTACTTAAAAGAATAATAATTTAAAAAACCAAACTCTCTGCAAAATGCACAGGAAAAAAAGCTTTATTTCCTACAGATTCAATACTCACCTAGAAAGACAAAAGGACAAACTAATTGTAAAGTAACTACCGACAGTAATCTTCTCAAACAATGCTGGAAAATTAATTCATGTTCACCACAATCCTCTTCATAAAACATCTTTAGAAAGATCCTGCTGAGCCTCTTTTTACCTCCTGCATCAAAAGGGTCTCTGAAATTTAAATGCATAATGAATGAATAGTGCATTTTGCCTTGGTAATTTAAATAGGATTCATGCTTGGAGTACTATGGTCCTCACAATCAGATGCCTTCCTGCCTCTCCTTCCCCATGGTCCTCTCTCCTCTCCCAGAGCCAGAACACACAGGTTTTTAGTTCCTACAGAACATAAAGGCTTGCAGGGAAAAGAAGAAGGAAGCTGTGAGGTGGATGAACAGGTGGGTCATCTTGAGAAGTGTTTATAAACCTTTTCTGTCTTTAAAGTTTGGCTACCATGACTGGTTACAGCCTCAGATACTCCAGGCAGCATCCTGGGATCTGCCCAGGCATTTCCAAGACTTCTATTAAATAGCTATCTCAGCATTGTCCTGCAGAATGCTGCTGTACACTTGGATGTTTCAGCATTTCCACAATGTTTGATGAAGGCACACATGGACAACCCATCTGGCTGTTCTGAGCCCACTGGAGGCACAGACATTGGTGGTAAGAACCACCAAAAATTCTGCTTCTTACATAAAGCTGTAAGACCATGCTACAATCTAAAGGTACATTGATAACAGATTTTTGTTTTAAACATCAAATTTAGAACTGCAGGGAATGTACAGAGGGGGGAAAAGGCCCCTCAACCATATCCTGCATAAATCTGAGAATGCTGAAGACTAAGCAGCAAGTAAGCCTAACAGAGTTGTCCCTTTGGGACAGTATAGACTGTATTAGGATTATACATTCCAAGTGAAAGCAAATACACTAAAACAGTGGAGATGAAAATTCTTTCACATCACTAAGACCAGACTGTACAAGTAGATGGGAGTGACAGCAACATTTATTCCATTTAGACACAGCAGTCCTCAGGTAGACCTTTTCCTCCCAATGGGAGGACCCTTCTCACTGATGAAGAATTAGCCATTTTCAAGCCATTGCAGACAGCCAGATGTCACACAATGAGAATTTAAATAGTTTTCATGCCTACAAAATTACATTCCTCAAAATGTCAGATGCCCTGTATCCCTCCTCTCCTTTCTTTTAGAGTTTGGGCCTATCTGTCCCAGTAGGCCAATGATAAGGAATGGGAAGCAAGAGCCATAAGGACCAAGCTAGGACGCTAAGCTAGGTCAAATTGTGTCATGAAATTGACATCCAATTTTATCCACTGAAGTGGTCAGGGTTAGTCGAGCGGTCTGAAATTTTGCACTCCTTTTTATTCCAGATACCACAAAAGCATCTAACAGAAAACCCAGAATAAAACCACACGTGTTTCTTAAACAAAATTGAAAAAAGAAGGCTGACTACCTCAGTCATACCACAGCCCCTATACAGACTACATCCAGACTGATCTTCTACTTGTCACCTAGAGATCTGAAGTGACAGCCAGCTAGCACGTTCAGCATCCCCAGGAGGTAAGGCACTCCTACACCAAAGCCAAAGATCAAAAGTTTGTCAATACAAGAACAGTGCAAATGGGTGCAAAAAGCTGGGTGATGATATCTGCCATCCCTAGTACTTCACAGCATTTTGACATGGCATCATAAAAGCTAGCTTGTGCTTTGATGAATCTCCAGCTGAAGCAGATTCTCAGGTGTCAGAAAATTCTTTAAACCTGCGTCTGTAGCTGCTGCCATAAAGAAATACCAATAAAGAAAACAAGAGGATTTTGCTTCTTTTCTTTTTTGTCTATTTCCTTTTAGCTTCCTGAAATGAAGAAAGCCACAGGTAAATTAAATCGTAAAACTCTGGACTTTCAATAAAAGGAAATCATTAACGCTAATGGAAACATTTCATCTGTTTGGTTCACTTATCAACTCTGTGAGACAAGCTGGTGAATTTAATCATACTGTTAACAAATATGCCCAGGTGTCTCTCCTTTTCGTAACTTCTAACCCATCAGCTTTGACTGTTTGGAAGTAGCTATAAATTCTCATTTTACAGCACTGTGCTTTATATTTCATCCCATATCTATTTACTCAGTACTACAAAACTCCAACACTGTGTACAGGCCACGTTTCCCATATTTGTCACATTAGGACACTCAGTCCATGCGTGGTAGTTCTTGTGTCAAGATCATTAGCAAACACAGATAAAATAATCTGTTTCCAAAGTTAATCTTCAACCACTCTGCACCACTCTGGCCCAAAAATTTGCACTCAGCGCCATCTATTGATGCTATTCGGGCTCAGAACACCCTGGCTCAGTCACCACCTAGCACTGAACCACACCACAGGCTTTACTAAACAATTTAAATATATAGATATTAATAGCAGGAATACTAGGCTAGGCATTTAAAACATTTGATAAATTAGTGTTAAAATTTGCCTCTGTTTCTAATTAGCCCTATTCTGTTATGTGACAGAAATAAAAATGAAATACTGGTATGAGTTTTCCAGAGAAGGACTTTTGGCATGTCTTGCCCTTACGAGAATCTTATGCATCCTGGAGCAGTGCTCCATACATCATACTTCTGTACAGCAGTAGCAGTAACAGTAGTAGGGGGTGATTAAGTTCTTATTAATAGATCTGCAGATTGGCATGTCACAATTCCCATTCTGCTAAAATGGTTATTTTATATTTCAAGTTAAATCATTAAGGTCTCGGATTCTGCTTCCTTTTTCTTGTTAGAAATTTTCTTTTCTACATATCCAGTCTTAAAAAACATTGTTCGGTCTCAGACTTCTACGGTGCATTTTAAGGAACAACTCTGACCCAGACAGATACAACCTTTAGTTATTTAGGTAAAACTTAGGCTAATAGCAACTTCCAAATCTTACCTCTAAAAAAGCCTTTTCATGATGATTTCTGCTCTATCAGTACTGTTTTACAATTTTTCAGGGAGTGTAAGTAATCCACCTGCTTCTGAATTGCAGAATAAAGACAAACAAGCAAATTTTTATTATCAAAAGTTTCCATGATCAATCTATGCAACTCACTGGAAAAAAACACTAAAGGACTTGGCAATTTGGAGTATTTTGCTGATGTCCTACACATCTTCTACTCCCACACACCTTCATTGTGTTACCATTGCAAATGCAAGTTGACTGAACTCAGAAGAGAAAAAATTGTTACCAATAGTAATCACCATCATACAGAGAAGATACAAAAAAAATTGTATTTCTTGAGCAGTAATTTATCACTGGGGACTACTCATTTCCAAGGATTATCAACTTCAGAAATCACTAGGTTTTTACCTGTTTCAGTCTATTGGTCCTAGAATTTGCAGATATATTTTCACAAGTGCAGGACAAAGCAAAAAACCAAACAATACCTACCTGACTTATGTCCCCATTAAAAAACTTCATAAACCTGGCAGAGAGAAAGTAAAATTTAAAAACAAAAAAAACCAGCTATCTTTCTTTGTGGTATCAGGGAAAAATTTAACAAGGAAAAGCCCTGCAGAGGTGAAATGGTCCAGCAGGACTGACTGAAATTAGAATGTGTTACCTGGGCCTTGTCCAGCCAGGTTTTTTACAACTTCAAAGGATGGAAATCTCATTACCAGACTTGAGCATTTGTATCCCAGTGCTTAACCACTCACAATTCCTAATGCTCACACCCACACAGCACATTTCCCACAACCTTCCATTCCCTGAAGATTCGTTTTTAACAGAGGAACGGGAGGAACACAGCAAATTATTTTATTCAACCACTGTACAAGGAATAGGTCAGAAAACTCTTGCACGGACCTGCTCTGCTACCCCCTAATCTGGGGGGCAAACACCCCTGCTGGGCTGCCTTGCCTCCCTCCAGGGCCCCTGTGAGGACAGAACAAATCCTGCACTTGCAGCTGGGATCCTCAACACTGCTCTTACAGAAGACTGCACACACATGTAGGAATGACTGATAGAATGATCTTATTTTCTGTTCTTAAGTCTCCTAAGAAATTTCCCCAAGAGAACAGAGATGATTTGTTGATCTCACCCACAATTACATAGTAAGTGGCACCCAAGTGACTTTTACAACCTAGATATGCAAACCTTAACAAGGGTAAGATTGTACCTACTCATTTTGGCTCCTGAAATTAGCCAGATGTGTCCAATGGCAATCCTGAAGGGATGGATGTAGCCCATCTGAAGATTCAGCTTTTCTTTTCTGGACAGGAGGAGCATGAAGCAAGGAATTTTCTTACAAAGATTTTCTCAACAGAACATCTAAATGCAAAGTTTTCACTAATAAAAGTGGCAATTTTAGCACAGAGGTTATGGACTTCCAGTTTAAATATCACTTTCATCCTCTCACACAGAAAATCCTGTAACAGGAGCTCCTAAATCCTGTTTTGGTTTAAAATTTGAAAATGAGTCAGTGAAGCATTTATTTGGAAGTCATGTTTTAGTAAATCCATTGATCTACCTACTGTTCAACTCTTCTAAATTACTGAAGCAGGAAGCAGCTTGCTGCTTCCTAAGAGTTCACATCGGAAGAGCATGTCACATTTTGGTGGGTAAGAAGAAAAATAACTGGTGTTGGATGAGATGCCCTTTGTCTTTCCTGACCTCACACAGAGACACACTTATCAGCAGTGTATGCTGCACATGGGCCATTCATAATTTCTTTTTATATTCAGGCAACAATCTGTCAGTACAAAAGGATTATGAAAAAGAGCAAATGCTTGAAGATTCCTTAATTTATTTGAAACCAAAAAGCTACTGCACCATAGGCAGCTCTAAGCCAGAACTTTTGCAGTAGCATAACACTGAGAACTGTGAGCAGAGCTTTAGACAGGCACTATCAGTTTAGGTTTTGAGGCATCCTCTGGTATTTCTCTTCACACATTTTCCTGATGTCCAAGATACTTCTTTTCAGGCTTCTCTTCTAAGGCTACTTCCAAAATCCTCCTTTTTTGGTACATCTGCTTTCCACAACACTTCAAGGCCCAATTGAAACAGTGTAAGTGCACAAGAGCAGCCACCTAATCGATAGCTCTGACATGTCTTTCAATTGAAGAACTCAGGTCATAACTTTGGTTTAGTCCAGGTATTACTAAATTTATAACCAGACTATACTGGCAGCAGTCAGCAAGCAGGCAGCTTCTCTGCTCTCAAAGACAGGAAGCTGACACATTTACTTCCCCACATGTATATACCAATTGATCAGTTGCCTGTTAGTGCACAATTTAGGCTTTTCTTTTTACTCACAGGAGGATGAAGGAGCTACTCTGAATATTGCTATGCCCATTCTCAAGATGCTGTTCCCATGGAAAGAAACAGTGCTGAACCAGGAGCACGGTACCAGCAGTCACAGTTCTGTCTTCTCACCCTGCCTCAGTGCACAGGGATGGAGTTACGGGGAAGGTCCAAGGCAACACCAGCATTGACATCTCTTGTAAACAGGAATAGATCACAACTGAGCTCTTTCTATGATGGACTTTCTGGTCCCACCCCTCCATTCAATTTGCAGCCTCTTCCTTCCACTTCTTAAGTCCATGACTAGTTTTGCCTATGAACAGTGTACAAAATAGTCACTAGGGCTGAGATCAAGGGGATTTCTCAGATTTTTATCAGAGAACAAGGGTTCAAGGGAGAATCCTAATGCATTAAATGCAGACTACTAACAAGGATAGACAGTTGAGCAGAATCTCTGGGAAGAATAAAGCAAAATCATCATTTGGGACAGGAAGAGGGAAAAGGTAAAGTCTAGGAAGTTACAAAACCAATGCTGCTGCACTTAATCTTTGTCTGCAGAGATTATATATCCCTCTGTCAGCCATGTCCCACTGGCTAACTGACTTGACAGACAAAATAACTGTTATTTTCCCAGCTGCTGCTGAGTCATTATTATTTTCCCTTCCCACTGGGAAGGGAACCTTCCCACTGCTTCTCTGCTTTTCTCCAGCAGATACTCATTAAGATTGACCAAGTATCCTCCCTGATTGCCAATCCCTAGCCCTGCATTGTTGTCTATTAAAAACACTTCAGTTCCCTTTCTCGGCATTCACAGATATATATATATATACACACACTAGTTCCTTCCAAAGACTCATTTTTAAAAATTTTAAATTAGAATCAGTTGCTGACACTTCAGAATCCTTTCAGAGGGTCCAATCTTTGAGGAGGCTGAAACCTAGATGAAGACTTTGAAAGGAATTTAAAAACTACCAGGAGGAACAAGAAAAAAAGTTAAAAGTTAAGGTATCTCAATGAATTAGTCAGTTGATCTCCTCTTGAGAATACTGCGGGCACTGCCCCCAGCTCCTCAGCTTTCTCATTATCAAGGGATCAAATCCACAACTACAAAAGAAACATTCATGCTCATTACTCCCTTTAGAAAAACATCACCATCATTTGAGGTCACCCGTCTACCTTCCAAACTCATTCTGAAGGTGCTCAGCATGAACAATTTAAAGCAGGTGTTCAAAGTGTACATCCAAGAATGGGACAAGGTCGAGTGTTGCTTCATCCATTAAGTATCCCATAAAAAAAGAAGAAGAATGACTGGTCTCCAAAGTTTATTAAAAATCAAAGAATAGAAAACTTTACATAAAAATATGTCAATTTTAGCTTCCACATAGTTGTCCACACAAAAAATTTAAACATTTTTTTAAACCTGTAGCACATAACCACAGTGATAGCCAGGCCAATTCATTTGGTTCACCATGACTAAAGTGTTACATGATACCACTTTTTAAATGAATTTTGCTTTAAAATGGACACTAGTATAAGACACCAATTAAAGCCTCTGAAGGCTCTTTAATGTAGTTATGCTCAATATTGCTAGTGTGTGAAGACTAAGCAGTACAGGCTCATGTAACAGCCCTTAGATATTATTTATGAATCAGCTCACAATTTTTAGAACTTTTTTATTGTGATGAGTCTGGAGCATTAAGACAAAATTTCTGCAAACAGATATGCACTACTCTAGTTTGGAATGTTGCCCTCTCTCCCCTCAAGGACCTGTTTGTGTTTGACAGATTCAGTAACAACATGAACTACTTCTGCTTCAAAGGCATACAGCATATTAAAAAGCTTCATGCTTGACACCTCCTTTCAACATTCAGATACCAGTTTTAAAACCTTCTATATCTGTACACAGTATAGATGTCCTGTTATAGGATTCTTCAGCTTTCTCTGCTAGTGGACTTACATAACTCACCTGTAGTTTTCTGTATAGCTTAAGAACTCTCACTTTAAAAAAGGGAAGTCAGAGGGCATGAGATGTGACCTACTCCCAGGACAACTGTGGTACTTTAAAAACTCAGGGTTAGGCAGGATGTACATTTTTCAAAAAGTTAAAGACAGTGTTTGTCATGGCAATACACACTTGCATAGTATACCTGTATGCATCTGTAAATTAAGTGCCAGCCACTCATACTGTGTACAACACTGGGCTGTGCTCTCCTGCAACACATTAAAAGATACTTCTTGTAATGCTTAGAGCAGCTGAAGTACTTTTTATATATTTGCTCTTAACAGAACTAATGCATACTACTATACAGATTCCTTAATGGAATCAACATATTTCCTTTCTCCACATTCCTTAAGCCGGGTACCTCTGTTCAATAGTGTTGTTTCAATCCAAACATTAACAGGTTACGTTACTAAAATGCATCAAAGCATGTAGTTCATAGCTTTTTAATTTCATATCAGGACTCGAACCAACCTTTTTCCCATCCCTTTCAAAAGTTTTACTTCTGGTACTACAAATGTTCGATTTGTTGTCTAGTTAAAGAAAATTAAAACTCATCGGTCAGAGCAAGACGACTGATAGAGGCCAGACAATGAGCTAAAAAACACAGGGTCAAAATGCTTTGGAGCTTAGTAAATTCTTAAAACTGTAAGCCAAATCGCACTTTCATTGTGAATCAAGAAGCCTCAAATATTACCAAATGTCATGTTTATAACACTGCTCAGACAACCTGCCAAAACTATGACCCCAACTTAGATAATGCAACCTGGGAAAGGATCTGTAAATTAAAAAACCTCTTCCCCTTAAATATAACTTATGTGATAATATGAAATTAAATTAAAAATTCCAAGTTATTGCACAAATCATACTTTCAATATTTACAGAGAAAAAAAAATGAGCTTTGAAAAAGAAAAAAAAAACAAACCAGGAGAGCAGCAAATTCACTTTTATGAATTCCCAACTTGATTTGCTGCAAAGAAGAAAAAAAAGTAATTCCAAGGGGCTGAAGTTTCCTTCACTTCTAAAATAAAAAAAAAGGACCAGATATAGCCACAGCAAAAAAGCTACAGCATTTGTAAATGTCCTTGCAGTTCTATTGTCAGAGCTGCTTCGGCACTGAATGAACCATTGTGGGAAGGCAGAAAACAAACTTCCACATTTAATAAGGCTTCACAGATAAGCACAACTACTTCTTGAAGATGGACTGAACCACCACACAAAGAAACATGCAAAGAAGTCAGCTGCAGATATTTGGCAACACCAATAAAACGATGTGCTGGACGCTGGTCTCCATCCCTCAAGTCGAGTGGCACTCACTCAGTTTGTCTGAACAGGGAAGGTCATTTTGGCATCTGCCATTATCTGCTCAGACTAATAGGCAAGCTGTCTCTGTGTTTTTTCCTTCTCCATATATTACGATTGTACTGGTGGTGTCCACGGTTACCAACTGGTTGCCTCATGCCTCCACTGCTGACAGGGCTGTAGCTGTTGCCTTGGTTATGAGTTCCTTTCATGGAAAACTTCATTCCACTGTGCTGCTAAGAAAAAAAAAATAAGATAAGCATTCCTTTAGGCATAAAACCAGCAAACAAAACATATATTACCAGTTGTATTTCCTCAACATGTAAGTCACTTCCACAAAACACTGCTTGAAGCAACTGGTCTTTTCATGCTTGTTTATTTGTAGCTGTGCAAGTCCCAAGGCACTAACAGCTTACTAAGTGTTTTCCAAAGAAAATGTCCTGCAAATGAAATGGTGTAGATTTCAAAGCATCCTTAAAACCCTTGGATCTCACTATGAAATACACTGTACATCTCCCTTATAAAGCCAGAGAATTTCCTTATTAGGTAATAATTGTGACAGATGTGTCTATTTTGAAACATCTCAGCATCACCAAGCGAAATACTTAAGTCTTTCAGAAACATCATGGAGAAATGTAAGGGCATGATCACATGAGCTGATGCATGGGGAGTACAAATCTGCTTTCCCCATAATCTCAAGTCAGTGACAGGCAAACTAAGTATGGCTTTTGAGGAGCTGGTAAATCCTACTGGTCTGATCATCAGGTTACACAGTTCCTAGACTGTACCTCATATGCAGACCAAGGCAAAACAAGTGATCAGAAATACAGTGTAACACTTTCATTAGGGATCTCCAATAACTTGAAACAAAAACTGCCCAGAAGGTTTAGTAGCAGCCTAAGTAAACCTACCCCACCATAAAGTATTACAGGCATCTCTTATCACTTAATGGCCTAAGGTGGCTTAATGTGCATGTACTTAAATTAGGTACATAAATTTCAGAAGATGAAAGTGAAAGACCTCCTAAACACTGGTAACATCAATGCAAGCAACCTTTAGACAAGTCTGAGAGCAATAACTTAACAGACAACTGATTGCCTGTAACAAGAACTAATTCTAACCTTAAGTGGTCGAACAGGAACACACAGCTAACATTTGGGACAACTGCTTAGAACACTGAAGTAGCTGCAGGTATTTCATATTCTGTATTTCCAAACGAGTGTGAAGTAGAAAGAAACAAGAACACCAAGTGACCATTACAATTATGCGCATAAAACAAAAACAGCTATTGAAAGCATAATTCCATAAGAAACATTTTACTGTCAAACTGTTACTAGAAGAGACACTGAGCATCCAGAAAGACAAACTGGTGAAGACCAGTGTTGGAGGAACAACCACAATTAACTGCAGGGTGGTAAAAAAAAAACCTTAAAATTATTTTTGATTTACAATGTCTTACAGCAACCTAATCAACCTTCAAAATGCAACTTCTAAACACCAAGTGTTATTCTCAGACTACCAGTGGCAAAATAATTCAAGGACAAACACAAAAAGGAGATGCAAGCCGAGAATTTTTCATTCTTAAGAGGCACTACTTCCCAAACATAATTTATTGATATATGTTTCATAAATAGCTTCTAGTAGATGTTTTAGCAAGTAAACAACATGAAACTAAAAAAAAAATTACAAAGTTTTATATTTTTGGCAAGTGGTCCTTCAAGCAAACACACCAGGCCACATCCCTTGTGCAAAGTTTTCTAGTTCAGTAAGTATATCTCTGACTCAATTATATATAAACATTTATTTGAAATGACATAAAAGTATTTAAAATTACCCTATTATAGTAAAACATTAAAAGTGGCCAGTCATCACAGTGACCCTCAACTATATGCTGAAGAAAGACAGAGGAAAGCTTTAGTATTGCTACTGAACAACCGGAACAAAACTGATGAAGGAGCATATAAACTTCAGGAAGCCAATCCCTCCACTTCAATTGACTATGTGAAAAATCTGGGAATTTCTTCCTCAATATGAATGAGGATTCACCAAAAAAAAACTACTGGGAGCAGGATGGCAGGTGACCCCAAGATCAGACAAGCAGCACAGCAAGTATGACAAGTGCATCTACCTGTGTCCTAAATGATGTCATACCCCCTGTTTGCTCAAAAGGTAAACAAACCTTCATAGAATGATTAATAACCTAGCCAGAACATGAACTTGAGCTTGTGATGAAGCATTCTGCAGTATTTTTAGGCCACCAAGATAAACACTGTCAATCTGTTGGAGCAGGATCCAAATCCATCAGTCTTATGACCAGTGGTCAAGGACCACTTCAGTCAGAGATGATACCTTTATCTTAACCAGTTCTCAACTACATTTTGCTCCCTAGTTTGTTAATTTTTTTTTGAAACCATCATCTTTTAGCATCCTGCATCTTAAGCTACGGCATTTCACAGCTTAAATGAGTATCACATTTAATTTGAGCCTACTGTGGGATGATCTATCAGTTCTTGGAGTAAATAATTTCTTGTCCTTCTGTCCTGTAACTTTTTCATATACTGCTGATGATGACACAGACCTAGATCATACACCTCACATCTTGTCGAAGTTAAACAATCATTCTTTCTCCACACAGAAGCAACTCCATGTGCTTGATCACTGTTAGCATCTTTCCTTATTCTCCTACGATTTGTGTTTTGACTTTCCTCTGATGAGGAAAGAAATGACAAAATTATACTCACTGTTGGTGCTCTGCAAGATGTCATCTTTACAAGAAACTATCTGCTCAGGGCCGACCACTCTCTACAAAGTTTAAATTACGTCTCTCCCTCTTGGTGCATCACCTTGAAAGGTCCTTCTGCATTCTTTCTCAGGTAGCCCTTAAGGTGCTTCACACCACCAGCAAACTTCACCAGGCTTCATCCACTGCCTTTTAAACATTAGGCAGCACAAACTCCTGCAGGGCTTTCCTGACAAACTCTATATTTTACAAAAACTGCATTTTTTGTTCCTCATTTTCCAATCAGTTAATTGTTTAAAACACGACACATATCATTCACTTAGCTTCTTTCAGGAGCTTTGATAAAAGAAATTGACTTCATGTTTTTTGAAATCTCAAGAGGCTGTATCAAACATTTTTCTCCTGTGCACAAACTTCTGGACATTCCCATGCTCAGGACTCACACAATCACTGAGAGATGACATCTGTAGCAGATGATGTCTAGAGAGATCAGATAATCCAAAAAGAAAGCCCTTCATCTGCGATATGACAGAGAAATCTTCCATTTAGAAGTTTCAACTTCTTTGGATCTATTTCTCTAGATTGAACAATCTCTCCCATCTTAAGGCTATTGATTCAACAAATGAATGCTAGAAGTGGTTTGGTTTATAGCTGTGTTGAATAATCTGCTAGATCTGGAGGGTAAACTAAAGAATTCACATTTAAGACAAGGCTGGGGGTGGGGTAAGGTGAAATTCTGCATCACATACCAGGTTAAAAAAGTTTCCAGGAAAAAAACTACATAAAACAGAAAAACAAACAGACCCCCCCAGAACTTAAAAGGAGAGAAAGGAAAAAAAAGGAAAAAAATGAAAAAGCCCCAGAAAAAAACTCAAGAAAACAAATCTGGTTGCAATAGAAATACCAAGCAATTATTTGCTAAGGAAACCGAATTTCTATTCTTAAATACTGGCAAATTTACTGTACAAAACTGCTGACATTTAAAGACTGCCATTACTCAAAAAGAAATTTTATAGCCAAAAATGAATCCCCTACAATTTGAAGTAACACAAGTAACATAACAGTGGTGAAGTCTAAACATAAACAGGCTTCTGAATTGTTTTGGTCTTTTGTTAGTTTTTTGGTTTTTTTTTTCCTGTTAGCATTTCTAAAGTAAGGAGAAAAGAAAGGCAGAAAAATGTTGGTAATAAAGTAACTGTGCTCAGCTTAAAAATAGATCATACATACAGTGCTCCAAAATGATTGGTAAGAACTTACAGAGGTAAAGGAAAAGCTTAGAAAAGGCATAAAACAGTTTTGAAAGATCACATATTTACTATTTTGTACAGGATTAAAGGCCATGCATGACTGAATCTAGTCTGCAGCTGATCAGACTTGTAATCAAACTTACACACCTCACAACTATTTCATGTGAAATACCAGAGTGGTATTCTGTATGTTAGTTAATGTAGCATTAACATTTTAAGTATCCCTTAAACAACCTAATCATGCATTCCCAAAACATTTCACTGACTTTCTGAGCATAACAACATCTGTAAAGACACTAAAAAATTTTACTACTTCTTTATGAAATAGATTCATTGTTTTGCAGAGAAATAATGGACAATGACCTAACCAACACTTTAGTCACAACTACATAAGTAATAAGCCAATTATTAGGCAACCTAGTCTCATTAGATTAGTTAACAGGGCTCTGCAAGATATTTGCACGTTCCACCTGGGTGTATTCTTAACCTATGTGGTTTAGAATTCTAAGCTGAAGTAGAGACAAACCAAGTAAGTTATTCTGAAGGCTGTTCAGTACTGGCAGTCTGGGGGAATAAGGCTCAAAGCACAGCAAACAAAGACACTCCTCTTTCAGGTCACTTTCAACTACAACTGATAAAATCTTGAGTCCTGAACAGATTTTATAAAATGAGCCAAAACTCTTTTCTGCTGTTACTAAAAGGGCAAAGTTATGGAGCCAACCATAAGAACAGCAAAGAAAAGAACCAATATGAAGACTAAAAAGAGCTCAAAAGCAAGAAAAATTTTAGATGTTTCTTACCTCCCAGCACAAGAGAACTTGGAAAAATAAAAGCTGCAAGGGAGCAGATTATTTCAATATTTCAGATCTTATTCCACTTCATTTCAGACTACTGGCAGAGCTACCACACCAAAGGTCAAGGATCTCTCCACCTTTCGCAACAAGTTAGGCAATACTAGTATGGGCAGCTCCAAGATAAATCAGTATTTGAGAAAGCAGAGGGCCTAGTCCCCAAAATGTGAGACTGACAGTAGACAGTACTGTCAGCATTGCAGCAAATACTGAACTATGTTATGGTAAAGAAAGCAGAATGACACACAAAATACCCTTTTTGATCTTGTCAGTACCCAAGTTTCAAAACTGAGGGGCAAGAGTCAAAACAATGTAAGCAGAAGACAGAACTCATACTGCAACTCTGCTGCTGTTGTGACACGGGCCATGAAGTGTATCTGCATATTTGTCACTACAGAGAACAAGAGGTAATAGCTTTTTCAGCACAAAGCTGACAGTTTCAGACCTTAAAGAAAAATTTTACCTCACTGAGAATACTCACTTTTGATTTGCAACAGAAAAACTATTACTAAAGTAAGAAAAACCCTTTTCCAAATGATGAGGTGATACCAATATAGTACATGTGAGAAAGTCCGCAGAGGAAATATATATGTGAATATTCAAATCAATCTCAGTTTGTGAACAAAAAATCTGATAAAATGACACTGGAAGATAAAGGAGTACTATGTTAACAAAAGGAAGGTATTCCCTAAGTCTTTTATTTATGGTGGGGTTTTTATGTTTCTAAGAAACTACTATTTAGACTTTGTTTTTCCTGCAACTCAGAAAGCACTCAGGAAGCAACCACCAATGCGGCCGGAGTCTTATATACATACAGTCCCATAAACATCTAGACTGGATGTTTATATGGAGACCTCTGGAGACCACTTAATACAACATTCTGTCGTAAAATGTCATATTAGGTTATCCAGGGTCTGGTCAGGCTAAGTCAGTTTCCACACATGGAAGGATAACACCACATAAAGGCTGTCTGTGTAAGTATAGGACAACCTAGGTGAAAAATCTCTAGTACTATTTTCAGCTGAACAACCTCTGAAACTCAGGTCCTGTTTTACCTTCTCTTCTTTCCTTAGAAAAGGAAATAAAACATCATCTTCTCCTAAGTTTTGCATCTGTTTAAAACCAAACAATGTTCTGTCACACACAGAACATGGGAGTCTGACATTCAGAATCAAAACTGCTTCCAAAGTAGACAACCATAGCCTACCTCCTATGAAAACACATGGACACTGAAAAATTACTCCAGCATAAATGAGAGCATTCTCAATAAAAAAATAAAAATGTCATTTGGTTGAAGAAGCCTTCAGTACCTAAACAGCTTAAAAATGCCATTGAACAAATCAGGTAATTTCTAAATTGAAGTTGACATACTGAAAACACTGAACTATCTCAATATACAAAGGGAATTCAGCATACTTCTGCACTGACATGAATTAAAATGTGTCTTTACAAACTTATCCTTTGTCCAAGTAAGCTACACTTTACCGTTTGCGCTCACCTAAAAGAAATTTTGACTTGAGTCCCTGACAAATTTTGTCTGCAACACTGCTAACCTTCCAGCAATCATCTCAGATATACAAGCAGTATCAGCAGTACTAGTGAGACAAAGCAACACCATGAACAATTGTTCTGGATAAAAGCAAACTCTGAAACAAAGTATGCTAGCCACAGAAGTGCCTGTAACACAATATAAAAAAGGAGTTTGTAAGTTTAAATGTTCTGCCTTATTTGGCGAAACTCAAAAGAATCTGAAAAAAAAAATCTACTCCTGCAAATCCCTTTACAGGTTTTGACTTTGGTATTTCAGCACTGACATTAAGGTTTCATATCCTAGTTGTCTCCATAGCAACAAACATATTCCAAATCAGACACCACTCATCTTTACTAGAGACTTCCTGAGACACTAGAAGCCAGCCAGTGCAGCAGAGGGACTGGTGATTGCTGGATTTAGATACTTTGGAATCAAAGCACAACCCTCTGGGGGAGAAAAAGAAAGCATTTAAAAAGTTAAATGAATGAGTTCTTCTGACCTAAGAAAAAAGAAGTTTCTTCTGTCTTCATTTTGGTAACCTAGCAAACAACAATCCAGCATGAATTAAACTTACCTCACAGTAGCAACAGGGAATGGGAAATTATCAAGCAATTTCTGCCCCCTCTACTCATCTGGACATGCATATCAACATCTGGTTTTCTGCTGATTTCTAATGGGCAGCACTGCCTCATAAACTGTTCTGCTCCCCCAAGTAAAATTTCAAAGTGCTGTCAGCAGAGTAGAAGAATTATTACCTTGGAAAAATGATGGATGGTGATGGTCCTGAAAAGCACACAGACCTGTGCCAGTAGCTTAATCACTCCCTGAACTATCTGGAAATTCTCCAATTAATTATGCAGTACATAAATAGAATTGGTAATCACACCAAACATGTTTCAAAAATGAAAACACCAGGAAGCATTAACAGCAGCAAACTTGCCTAGAAGGCAGTAATTTGTTAAAAATCCAGTTAAATGCTCTTGGCACCTCCTGCTTTTGAGAGTTGCACTCGACACCTAAGTGCAGCTTTCCAAGCTGAACTGAGGTGGAAAAAGTTGCCAGGGAGAAAGCTGAAGATGCCATGCAGACACATGAGTCCCTTTCAAAAATTTTTGATTATGAAAGACTTGCATTTAGAAGCCTTACACATGTTCAAATCTATCAAGGCAGGAGTCCTCTAAGATAGTAAAAATGCACCTGTTAAGAGTTAGAAGCTAGCTGAGTCTCATCAACTCAAAAGAAAAGCCATCAGCCTAATCTAGCACAGTCATGCTCCAGAAAGCTGGAAATGGAAAGGAGATATTTACAGTATTCTGGGTGAAATGATTTCATTTCCCACTTCTGACTCAATCAAACTTTATCAAAAAAAACCCCACTTCTACTTCACAAAATATAAGCTTTTGTTAAATTCAATGCAAATAGCCTATTATCCCATTCCTAAACTACAGGTAGCAAGAAATTCTTCTGACTTACTGTGATTCTCAAAGGCACATCTTTGTCCAGCAAAGCTACAAAAAAATTCCTGTTTTTAAACATGTAAGTACTATGAAACTACTAGCAGAACAGTTAATAATCACTTGAAAGGACAGCCAAGGAACAGAAAGCCATAAAGTGCTACAAAGCAGTTGTTTTCCAAGATTCAAAATTCTAGCAGACATCCAAAATTCACACAACACATTGTCTCTTCCCAACTGTGGCAAACACTCTGAATGCCAGCTTGTTTTGTGCTAAGAACTGCATGCCTCCTAACTAGCTCCAGAGGGCTTCTTCAGAAAAGCAGAGCTATTAAGGAAAGAATAATCTACACTAAGTTTGTATTTTAGATGAAGTTTAACTTAAAATAACTCTCTAGTTTTATTCTAAAAAAAGCTTCTAAAGTTTCACACTGGACTGTAGTCACTAGCCAGTGAATACTTAATTGCAGACATTATAATAGAATTATATTATTCTCTTAGCTTCTCACTAATGCATTTCCTGTGCAGGTAAGCTGGTGTTGCCTAGGTGGGACTGAGCAGTAGGGAAAGAAAGGAGGAGAAGAATCTGTGTAATCAGTTAGAAGCTTAAAACCAAAGGCAAGTCAAGGGAAGTGATCATTTCCCCTCTACTCAGCATAGGTGAGGTCACATATGGAGTGCTGGGTCCAGGTCTGGGCTCCCCAGGAACAGAGATATGGACACACAGGAGAGTGTCCAGTGAAGATCCACGAAGTAAGCGCTGAATCAAATTTAAAAAGGCATTAAGTTGAAAATGTCCTGGCCCTTGATTCCCAAGAATTCTGATAGAAGGACTTGGACAAGCTGGAAGACAAACTGACCAAAACTAAGTTTCAAAGAAAGCAGCTCACTATTTTGTTACCATAGGCAACCTACAACCCATAATTTGCATTAAGCCTCATGTGAGGCATGTTTGACTAATAGCTTTGATTATCAAGACCACAGGAGTGTTTTCCTGCAGAAAGATGTAATGAGGTTGTATCAGAATGGATACATTAGCCAAAACACTTTCAGCTCTCAGCATAATTATGCACACATTTAATTTTTTTGGTAAAAAAATCTTGTGCACCTGTCCATAATTAATCTACTGTTCTCTACCTTTAAAATATATTACAGAATAATACAAGTGTAACCAAACCTAATAATTCAAAATCAAGACAACAAAATCGGCCTAGAAAGGTCAGTACTATTCCTTAAAATTCAAAAGCTATCTTACAGCTCCACCACCTATACGGTGCTGGAAATTAAAGAGCCTAAAGACCTACAAATATCCCACCAGTGGGCCACCAGGACTCTCAAACAGAACTTAAGCAGTCAGACACCTGACACTCCTCCTTTAACTTACTCCTAGGTGTCTGTGTTGTGAAGGGGCTCTTCTACTCCAAACCCTTTCCCACCCTCTGTTCTCCCACACCTCTGACACAGCAGGTAAGTACTTTTCTGACCACATGAAGCTCAGCACATGCTCTCTGACCGCTAGCCCCAGAGGCGCTCAGCTCAGACTGACAGCCCAGCGCGCATGACCTCCACCTGCGGTGCGATCGCTCGCTCGTGACAGAGTTGCTGGCTCATACCTGATTACTGGCGGCCATTATCAGGGCTCTCGCAGGCGCAGATTGGGGTTTACCACTTGGCAGGGGCAATGCGGGTGCTAAACTGGCCATAAGCTGAGTCGGTGCTTGAAGACTGAACTGGTAAACATTAGGAGCTGTGCAAGGTGGTGTATCTGATTCCTTTTGGCAGAGAAAAAGGGGAAAAGAAAAGCAACTTTACAGAAAGTACAGTATATACAGACTATGCACGTGAAAATGCACCCCAATATCAACGCAAGTGAATACTGTAAAACACAATGACTTTTTTTCAATAGTAAAGAAATAATAAAGCCAGCACTATGTTTATTTTATACATCTAGCAAAAGTTTAACTGAACGTCCATTAAGAAGACAATGTCAACAGGTCTATGGCAATCACAGGTCTGTTTCAGTCAGCATAAATCTAAAGCCAAATGTCTCTTATGTCTCTAGCAAATTCAAACTAGAAGATGAAAACTGAAGCTGGGAAAAGCCAGAATAAGAACAGCAACACTCTGGGTGACAGAAGGGCAAGAATTTTAGTTGTCGTGACAGATTCAGTCCTCAGAACAGCGTTCTGGAGTGCACTGATTTATATGGCAAAGTTACTCACTGTAATTGTTATGATCTTCTCCCACTCTACCCAGCAACAGCCAAGTTAGGGCTCCACCTACCAAGAAACAAGTTGATGCTCTGCTAGTCAGGACCAGTACACACGCACCACTGCTCTCGGGGAGTTCTGCTCCCCTCGCATCCATCTGAAATCTGAGGGACAGTTCTTCAGGGAAAGCAAGATGGATGCAGGATAACAGAAAAGATACCACAATGGAACTGATATCACTATTCTTCCTCCTTCCAGCCTGATCACCTGCAATCTCAGATGCATCCTAAGCAGACATATTGGTGATGCTGAAGTACTGTGTGTCTGGAGCACCTAAGAGCAAGAAGGCAAGCACAGATCCAGGGGTTTAAAGGAATTATTGAAGTCTGAAAACACCCAACTACCTGAGTTTTTAAATAATCAATTATTTTCTAGTTGAGAAGGACAGAAAGCAAGCTACAGCCTTTTAAAACAACTCTGAACACAAAAGCTATGGTAAAATTTATTTTTCAGCCATAACATAATAGCAGAAGTAGTTTCCCCTATGTTGCACTGTTGTTTTTTTACCACATTCTTACTTCCAAAGCATTCTGAATTTAAAAACAATGGAAAAACCTACTCTTTGTCCCAAACCACTAGTGTTTTTTCCACTGCCAGCTGTTAGGTTCAAAATGTAACAAGAGATGGGGGTTGGCCAATTAGCAGTTTAGAAGTTACCACATTAAAAGGCATTATTGGCTCAGGTCATCGCGGATCTTTACTGCTGAAGTAATTACTGAAGTATTCTATTGCTCTGTCTCTAAAGATTAATCGTCTGAAAACAAAGACTCTTCACTTAAATCACATAAACTTTAAATAGATCTCCAGCACTATTACTTGCCCTCAAATGGCCTTGTTTTCTAAATTAGATTCTTTAGTTAGAGAATAGGCTGCTCAAGAACAGAAACAAGAAAATGTTTAAAAGCTTTTCTTGGAGAAGAAGATTATATAAGTGAGACTGACAACTGTGAATACTGAGCAGCCTAAGCAATGAGCTACTACAAAGCAAAACTTGCATCCCTGCTGAATTGAATACTCACAGTAGAAAGAGTCCTCAATAAAACCAATTTGTTAGAACAACCAGTCTTTTATCGGTCTGTATAAAGTTGTGCTTACTAAAAAATAAGATCTAGAAAGAAAGAAGCTGCTCTCCTGTTAGTTCAACTAGTGATAAAAGCTACAGTATGCCTCTGTGAAGCAGATAACTGCACCATCAATTCACTAGAGACACATCATACTCGTAAAAAGAATCTGTGCAGCAAGTTCTTATTTATGAGATTGAATATTTATTCTTTAATAAAAACATTCATCATAGAGGCAAACAACATGCCGTAACAGTGACCAAAAATTAAGCTTAGTTGATGCCTGGATTAGATGGCATTTTTCTCCTTTGCCCAATCCTACAGTATCAACATTGTGTGAACAGGCCAAGGTCTCCACAAAGATAAGTTTCCTTGGACACTTTTGGTCATGGAATCATTAAAAAGCTAATGAAGTTGGGGAAATAGACAAGTTCTAAGCATGCTCACAAGTACCCGTGAGTTAGCAAATGGGATGAAAAAAGAAATCTTATTGTCTAGCCAAATCAATGTGCAAATCTACTGCAATGCAGCCTTCACAAACCAAAGAACAATTTTTGTGTCTCCATTCAAAGGATCTCCCCTTTCTCTTCTGCTTAGATACAATTAGATCTCTGAAGGTTCACATACCTAACCCAGACAGGACACTACTCATTAATGAGATTTCTAAGGGGCTTCAGAGCAACAAAAAGTTGCTCGAAAGAAAAAGAGTAGCAGATGGAAGAGAAAAGAGCATCACATCACTTAACTGAGATTAGAATTCACCACAAATGAAGCTTGTGTTGCTTTATTTTGATTCTGTTAAAAGGCATGTTTTTCTGCCTCAAGTGTTACTTACTGAAACACATCTCATGCAGGAAGATTGTATCTTTTTTCTAAGGCAATCCTGGATTGCCAATGGCATTACTGTATGGAGTTGATACTGATTGACTTATATTACTGATATTTTGGTGCTCTTGACTTCTCAAGAGCATCAAAAGCCTTCCATAAAGAGCAGTATTACCCTTCTTAAACCAAAAGATTAAACTTGGATCAGAAAATTGAGCCCAATGTGAACAAATCTGATTTTCCATAAACACAGCCTACACTGAAGGATTAAATCTTTCTAGGTCTTCTGGACCAGATTCTTAAGTGTAACATGCAAACTTGAAGCACCACAGAAGTTCAGATTACCTACAAGTAAATACATGGAGGTAACACTTTCAACACGTTAGGTACACATCTGGAAGACAAAAGCTCTGACCACTACTAGGGTTAGGGCTACAGAGGTCACATTAAAAAAGATAAATGTTTACTAATTGGGTAAGATCCCTCAATTGATTTTAGCACATAATGTAGGGATTAAACTACAAGACTGCACTTCGTAGTAGTACCTCATCCTGCAAGGAAACATCTTCTAAGGATATGCTTTTGGAAACCAATAATGACTAACAGATGCAGGTTTATCCTCTTGGGATGTTTCCATTTTAAAACATGCTCTTTAACCAGTTTCAACTTCCTGATTAAGAACTTGGTATGTGGACAGAAGATTTCTACTACTCATAGCCGTGATTACTGTGGACTCTACTTTAATGCTGGAAAAAGAGAAAGTATGGAAGATACCTGGAAACTCAAGTGTTACTGATGAACTTCTGCCTAGACAGAAACAGTGAAACACTGCAGTCATACGAAAGATGAAAAACTGAAATCCAGACTTCTCTTCCTGACATAGGACGAAAAAAAAGTAAAATAATTTACTCTTCTGCAAAATGTATCTCCCGTTATAAGAAGAACCAGGACCCCATCACCAAGAGAATATTTACTCGCCAAAACCTCACTACTAACTAAGTTTGGCCATAAGAGTTTATTTCAATTCCATTAATAATTCAAGGCTTAAGATACCTGGTAACTTCTCAGTTAACAACACCTACCATTTCAGAGCTTTCCATTTTCAAGACAGTATGCTTTCCTAAGAACTGAAGTTGCCTAAGATTCATTCACGACCCCAGTGTGTTTAAATTTGGCTCAATGCTAAAGGAGTCTTAACTATCCTAAAGTCAGTACAGAAATAAAAACTTAAAACAATAGCATGCAAGTTTCCTGATAATGTGATGAATTTGGGTTTTCAGCCCCATCTCCAAGAATGAACTACAAAAGTCTTGGCAAAAAGATCCTTATTGTTTCCACCCTCAAAATTTCTTCCACTAATTAAACAAATTTTTTTTCTCTTTCCCACAACATTCAGGAGCTGGAAGCTGTGAAAGAACAATGACCATTTCAGTAAAAAACTCTGTTCCATCTTTGAAAGCAAAGAACTGAAAATTGTTGTTTATAGTTAACACTTTACACTCTACATTTTTAAGTTCCTCTCCTTACTTACAATTACAGTGATTTAACAGATGACTGCTGCCAGTCTTACTCCTTCTGCCTCTTTTTCCATTCCAGCCTTCTCCATTACACCTGCATTAGCATCTGACATTATTATGTGCTAATTCACAGAGGTGAACCACAGAAACAGTAATCACCTTCTTACCACTTTCACTTTCTGAATCAGCTCACCACAGGATTAGGTGAACACCAGGGCAGAAAAGCAGGAGCAGCTAGTAACAGGAAACTTGGCTAGCAAATACATCCTATTACTGAACTGGCTTAGTAAAGGGCAAAACCACATTCCTTTGAACATAAAGCAACACCAGAGGACTTCAGACATTTCATAGTTTGGGGCCATGTGCAGGAGAAGAACTTCAATGCATGCTCTCACAGGAATGGCTCTAGCCCCAAACTACTTAACTGTGCTTGATAAACCACCATGCTTCCAGAGGTGACTGTATCACCACCCCCTGCCCTTATCCCATTTCTTCCAAATTGTGTGCCATTTCCTTTCTTGGTAGGTGGAGCCATAACTTCAACTATGGTGTAAATGAAGTAGAATTGAGATGAACAAAATTTCTACTTCTATGGAAGGTCAGAAAATAATTTGCATCAATATAGTTGCTCCACTGCCATTGGCCAGTCTATAAACAGTACAAGTCTTGAGTTAAGGTGAAATTGGTTTATTTTTCTGCCTTTCATTGCAAAAAGAAAATATCTTGGTCAGTGTGATTACAGAAGGGGAGAAATGAAAGAATATAGGATACACAAGCAAACTGAAAAATATCATCCTCCAAAAGCATTAGTGTTTGTTTTACAGAAAGACAACTGAAAATATTATCTAACTAGTATGTACCAGATTAAATACAAACCCAGCACCCCTTCAACCACACCTCATTATACCCTGAGAGGCCTGACTGCAAGCTTATTCCATGTTTTACCAATACTCACCGTATTTCAGATAAGCCATCTCAAATAAAAAAGGTCCCCAAAGTGCATAATTTAAAACTTCCTTTGTTGCCCCAATACTTTTATTTCACAGGCTTTCAACTGGTTTGTATTGCTAACAATATAGAAATATTTCCACTTGATTTTCAAGTTATGCACTAAACTACAGGACTCATTATGAAAGCTGAACATGCACCACACTAGACTATAAATACTGAATTTAGGTTTTCTTCCATCCTAAAATGGCTTAGGAACCTCTGTGGTTTTTTTTTTTTTTCATCCGAGGGAATGTTTAGATATGGCAAGATTACAGCTTAGACTTTGGCATCAGAAACTAGTATGAAGTCTACTCTCAAAAAATTATGTGTTTCTCTCCTTACTTCACTGACCTCACAGCAGTAAAATCCTACTTTACTTGCTGAATTACAGATTCCCTCTATATCCTCTGCTGCTTAAAATAACTTATTAAATGACTTTATAATTTTGCATTCAAAATTGTGCCTCCTGCATCTTCACAGAAACTTACTCTTACTTCAAGTGGATATGGAGAAGAGACTGCTCAAGGAACTGATACAGAAGAACTGAATAAGAGCATAAGACAGTAAAAAACTCCACACTGTCAGAGATACAGGTTAAAAACCTCAGAAACAAACATGGGGCCATACAGTGAAAGAGGAAAACAGGAAAAAGCAGCACTGGAAATATTTGTTCTCCTCTAATCCGCAGGAAGTGTTCGTAATCTGCACAGCAAGAATAAGAAAAAAATAATGGCACTTCAAAGGATTTGGGGGCTTAAACTCTTAAATGCCCAAAATTAAATGTCAATTAATACTCTTCCCCAGCTAACACCAGGTTGTCTGTGTCTCTGCACTCAAGGCTGCCCACTGCTTTATTCGGAGACAAACTGTCTGCAAGGCAGCACTTACACCTCTCTGAAGACTAAACATTAAGAGAGTCTTTAAAGAACTTGCCTCTATTTGTTCAGGAAGGGGAGAAGCTTAAGACAAAACCTGCATTATTCTACACAAAGATGATCAACTATTTCTACATATTAGAATGGTTACTTTGGTTAGGACACGAGAATATACAGGCAAGTAGAAAGAAGAGAGAAAAATTTGTGTAGCTCCTGCTCTCAAGGCTGAAAATTTTATTAGGCAACTTCCTTTTGCCCCCACTCCTTATTCACACAATTTCAACTGCAACTCTACAAATTAATCAGTCATTACAATGGATTTAACAAGACTACAAGAAGAGCTGTTACATACTCTGAAGTGCCTGTCCCTCTACTGAAGATAAGCATGCCTCATATCTGCAAATTTAATCACTTTAAAAAAGCACAACATTTATCTAGACAAGATATGCCATATACTCTATCACCTCTCTGTGAATATGGAAGCACAACAGCTCCTGCTAATAAGCTGAAATTTAGTATGGCTAATAGGAAGGAAGGTGAGATGGTTGATAACTTTATTAGGTATGTTGAGTTCAAGTACTAAACCGCCATAACTTTAGCAAAGCAAGTAGCCATTCCAAAAATCAGTGTGGATCTTGTATGCATTCAGCAGAACTGAAAGAACAATGAGTCTTATTCTTATCAGTCATATTTATATATTAATCTCAGAATGTAAGCATCCAATCAAGGTACTGAACACAAAATACTTCAATACAGTGAAAAGACAAATTCACAGAACACTCAAGGTTCTGGCTTAGCAGCATATTCTCTAGCTGATGGGGCTGAACTGGAGGCAGATCAAACACTGACATTCTGATGAAAGGGTTACAGTTATAATTTCAAGAAGTGTCTGAAAGAAGCTATTGTAAATGTTAGAAAGTTAAAAAGAGGCAAGGATTGTGTCATCTCCACAACTAGACTACCTTGCTGACTGAAACTTTAACTACATTGGCATGACTGCAGAACTCGGAGGTCTTCACAAAATTATCTCCTCACAGAAGTCCACACAACACTATTACCAGAAACACTGAGATAAGGTGTATAAAATTTGGTAAAAACAAACTTCTAACAGACAACTTGGAGTTTCTGTGATGGACTGGATATGATATTATGTATCCATAAGACAACAGAAAAAAGCTTTAAGAATTTCCTATGAGCCATTTTATCTGCTACTGATACGCAGACTGCCACATAAAATCTTAAGGTTCATTTGGCATAACATCATCCGAACTGCAGAACATACTTAGCACCAGAAATCAGACCAAAATGAGACTGCAAAAACATACCTAAGATTATTTCTTACTTGGCAGAAACTGTTGATCAGGCAATAGATATTCTCTAGCACTACTCTCGGACTTCCTGAGCTAATGAAAAGCATTATTCCACAATGCTTAAGCAACAAGAAATCCTGGTCACCAGTTACAGAGTGCAGGTCCAGAACAAAAAAAAAAAACCCAACCAACCAACATAGCATTTTCAAGAGGAATTTGGTCACTGCTTGATTGTGAGACTGACATCTGTAACTACCCAAATCAAGTAGAGAGCTGGGGTTGAACATAGCTCATTCCATCTGGTTTCATATTCTCATAGCAATCACTTAAATCAGTATGAAGGTGAGATTTTTTTGAATGCCAGAGGCTTGTTTTTGGTTGTCAAACAGTTTGACTCTGGCTTCCATACAGTAAAAATTCACACACTTTGCACTGTTCTTAATGGCAAAGATATTTATAAAGCATGTTCCATTATTCACTTCAACATTTGCAGGATCATGTAGGAATACAGCATACTATACAACTTACCTGTTTGCAGGAGTGAGGAATATACCTGGATTTTTTCAGGGCAGCATAGATTATTTGATATCAGCAGAAAGCTTCACTGAGAGAAGACTTACTACATAGATCAGTTTGATAATTACCATAATTGAGAAAAATATATGAATGGTCTAATATGTTCTGATAACCAGATTCCTTGTATTCGTAAACTTTTTTAATAACGTGTCCTTTAGTTTGCTCCTGATCACTAATATTTACATTCTTCTCAGAGCCAAGGTAACAAGGCAGGAATTTTAACACTCAGTATTTTGCACAGAACTATATTAGAAGTACTTCTGACTGAGTCAGAGCTCTGTATTGACAAGTACAGTAGGACAATCCCATAAACTGAACAGCTCTCCCACTAATAGTTACAGTGATACCCAAAGACAGGCTTCTCTTTCACAATGTCTTTGATCCAAAATTTACTGGCCCTTTGAAAAGCTGCCCTTTGTGATTAAGATTTTGCAGTTAGCTAGAACACCTACTAAACACAGCATGGCTAGAATGTCATTGGCCAGAGAGTGCTAGACTAAGGCATTTCGTAAATACTTTTGCTACTTTGGGAAATCCATAAAAGGATACCTCTTGTTCAAATTACGATCTGGTCTCATTAGAGCCAGTTCTTAATTTTGGGCTGTGTAGGCACACAGTGGCCCAGAAGCGTGTTCTCCTGCAAGCTAGTCCTAAATGTGCAAAGATGAAAGTGAACATCCTCCAGAGTTTCAGATGGGATGCTGAGAAAAACCATATAAACCTAAAATATATAGGGAAAGAGAAGACTGCCCTTTAAGAAGACAGTTCTCTTGTTCCTCAGTGGTACTTAAGTTCTCATCTTTAAAAGGCTGCCATCAGTATGGCAAACTCAGGGCAGCAACTGTAAGCTCTTATTTTCTTCCATTTTTCTGAGCATATACAGACATTGAGAGGCTGGCTTCTAAATGTTGGCTCTGGTTTATGACAACCCAGTCTTGAAAAAAACATGCTCCTTGTTATTGTTCTGTTTTCCTGCTGCCAGAATAAATCTATAACCATTGCTTTAGCTGACAGACCCGTAAGTCCAAGACACCAGAACAATTATCCATTCAGCTACTGAGTCATATTTACAGATTATTAATGTAAAACCTGTAATGCTGTCAGAACTCCAAGGAAGCAAATCTTTAAAAACCATACAGCACGCTGTATTGCAATCAACTATTAAATTATAGGGTCTAATAAAAATTCTAGGATCCCTGTGAGCAATACTGCACTGCTCAGATAATGCCTGTACACTCAATATATAATGCCAATATTGTTTCCAGGACATGTTGACAAATATATGCAAGGCCCCCAGACTTATCACCAGCAAACAGTGATGTCATGACTTCAAAATACAACTGCTTCAGTGTATGGCTGGAGAGGGGGAATGTGAGGAAGTAACGTCACAAATTTTCAAGCCCATTTCCTCTTCCTTAACACAAGTAAACTGACTTTTATTATACTGGTAGGTAGAACTCAGAAAGGACCAGTTGCAGTTGATCACTATTACCAGTGAAACGTTAGCAGTAAACAGAAAAGCAAATACGCTATCTAGTGTCTACAATTTAACAGATAGGATCCTGCATCTCAAACAGCAAAAGATATTCTGCAGTCATGAAAATACACCTCCTAAAACAATGTCTTATTGTAGAGTTTGTGCTTAAGGTTAATAGTGACATAGGGAATAATATCTTGCTATTAAAATAAAACCTTAATTATTGGGAAGAGGTCAGCAAACTCTAGGGTCTTCTTGTCTCCTGCATTTTCTTCATAACCTATACCTTGCTTTCAGTCTTCCAGTACCAGAAAATTTAATTTCAGATAAATAATAAATAAATAATTTCAGATTATTTAACTTTAAATAAATACAGAATGCTTCCCGAGGAACAATCCTTCCACAAGACCAGAGGTAACACTGCACGTAACTCTAAAGTGATGAGATGCACCATATTCACAATTACCTTCTTCTGAAGCTGACAGAAAAGCTCACCACATCATGCCTATCAATAATGCACCAGTAGTTCTGGCACAAATATCAAGTTGTCACATGTGCCACATGTTCCTCTGCTGCAATCTGGGCACAGCACTATGCCAGATCATGGCATGGATCACCTGACTATGGCAGAATAGGCTTCCCTTCCTGAATTAGGTGCAGCTCAGGACTGCTCAGCCAGAACTTTCTCTTCCTCACATGCCCAAAAATGGGATGAACTCATCAGTCACTTGTCAGAAACCTGCCATTCCATTCCAAATTAAGATAACATGCTATCAATCTGCTAAGTATATAATGCCAATATATGACCTGGCCTTTCTCACAAGGACACAGTCATGGTTTTTTATTTTGCAAAAAAACAATGTAGCATTTCCTTTCACTTTGTGAATGCACAAGTTGATTTCAGTTCTATCTTGTTGAGAAATTCTTTTTCACTTTTTATTAATTTCTCTGGCATCAAGCAATGAAATTTCACCTTCAACATCAGGCTAAACAGGACTAAGGGGACTTCATAATAATTCACCACCCAATATTGTGCACTCTCAATGTAATAAGCAAATATTTGCATTTTTCATAAAATTTACTACACCAAAATCTTTCCCACTGATACACTTAAACCAGGAGCATGGCTAATAGTATCACTGCCAAGTATCATGCTGTTCTTTGCTCATTAGCCAGATGGTACAACTAAAACATTTGTCCTGTTTACTGAAGGTGGCATAAAAAGGCAATTCAACACCAAAAAAACAGTAGCGTAAAGTAATTACAGAAAGTAACCAGAAAATATACAGGCAGTGGTTGTCCCTCAAAAGTTACTAAATTTTTATTTACTAAATTTTTATTGAATACAATTCCCAATTTTTGATTCCGTATTTGACTAGTTTTTGACAGCCCTCAAGAAACAGGTATTTGGACCTCTTTTGGCATCATCCAGTTATTCATTGTCAGAGTTGACTGCATATTACATCTTGTTCTATCAATGCCTCTACCTATGACAAAATGCTTCCGAAGATTTACAATGAGCTGCTCATGTCTTGCTGTGCTTTATAATCTGCACTGCCCAACTCTGCACTGATTTAAGTTTATACCAAAACAAAACCACCTGGCAGCACCTTGAAGAGTCTGGGAACATACCTCAAGAGACTGCAGCCGCCTCTTCCAGGAAGTTATAATAAAGCCCAGCAATTACTTTAGAATAAGGATCCTGACAAGACTTTATGCAAGTGCCCTGTTACCATTAAAACATGAACTGTCTGCTTGGCTGAAAACAATGAGTATTATTTACCTTCACAGCATAATATAATGTTCATGTTCAATTTCAGGTATAGGGAACAAGGATCAGAATTTGACAATGGAAGATTCTGCTTAATGGAAGGATATATGAAGACATTTCTCCCTTCTACTTAATTAGCTACTGTTAAATTGGGTTCATTACATCTAACTACTATCACAAAAGGTACCAAATATTTAGGATGGACATAAGACCCATTTAATTAACAAAAAAAAAATTATTTCAGTAATTTTTCTGAGCAGAGGACATTACTGACTTGCTGTAGCAGTTTAGGGATAGTATCACATTAACTGCTATTGTATCAACTGAGGCATTGAAGATAATTTCTGCTACTTACTAGTTTAACCCATTAAAACAAAAAGCTTACAATGTCACTGCTGGAGAGCGATGACACAGAAGAGGCAGATGAACCAGAGGATAACTGTTGTGTACTGGCCAATGACAACGCCAAGTGCTGATTGTAAGATGGTTCAGAGTCTCTGTTCTGCTGCTGTTCTCCATTGCAGAGAGCTATCGAGTCTCTTATTTTCAACCTATTATCTGTTAACAGAAAACATAAGTATCATTTAAAAGCACAGAATACAAACGCATGGGCCTTGAAGTCTAAGAAGAGCTGCAGTTTAACAAGCTAATTGAAAAACAGGCTCAGAGAAAACTAATCTTGGGTTAGAAAGTTACAGGTTCCTTTTATTTTTTTCCTATATATCTGAATGATTAATTTCAAGGCATGAGTATTTTGAATTACATCAAATTCAAGAAAAAAATTTTAAGTTGGTTTCCTGCTATACCTACCAAGTTCAGGTGATAAATTAATTTTGCTCCCCCACTTCTTTTTAATCCAGGCCCTGTAGTCAATCACTTCTTGGGTCACTTTGATGATTCTACCTAATGTGCTAAAAAAATTTTTCAATTAAGTATTAAACAAAGACTGTTGGTTACATATTTGCAAGCATTTTAACAAGCTACCAAATTACACTAAAAGTCAGTTTAAGATATCCCTAACCAAAGAATCTTTTTGAACCTTCTTTTTCTTTCTGTTTAGCAGACCATTTAATCCACTGAAGCACCACTTATATTCATATTATTTTTCTTCTACCATACTAACATGCAAGTAGTGACACATAAGTAAGTTTTTTACTCTGTATTTCTACATGGAGTGCATATTAACTATAAAAAATGCACATGCTGGTAACAGTATATTTGATAAAAGTGATTTATGGCTCTTGCATTTCTCCATATAGGAAGTTTTTCCACAGAATCTGGATTATAAACAGGTATGGGACGCACAGAAGACAAAAAACATCCCAGCACCACAGCTGGCTGTGTGGAGACAGAAACCTTCACTAATCCTTGCTTCTGGACTTACAAAACAACTTATAAGGTGATAAGGCCCCCACAATTATAAAGGAAGTACCATGGATTGTGAGGTAGTGGAACAAGAAACAGACTGGCTCCAAAATGAGGTAGAATTTCAAAAAATTCATAACAGTAAGAGGCCCAGAGAAAAAGCTTACCTGGTCCTGCTGAACAGTGACCAGTTATCAACAAAGTACTGTTTTTCCAACACACTTTCCCAACATTCAGCTATTTGAATCGTACTTGAGTCTTCTCATTTGAGAGATAAATTTTCAAGCTTTCTTTTCATCATAGACTAGTCACTGAAACACTAACTATAAACCCCACACTCAAGATACACGAAGAAATTACTATCATACAAAAAATGGGCCGTGCAAAGTTACCACTGTGGAGCAAGTACTGTTACTTTTTTAATCTTCAATGGTTACATCAAGGTTTATTTTGTATTTCACATCATAAAGGTATCTTGTACCGGTACTGGAATTTTGTTTTGGTTTAGGTGTACAATGGGAAGGCAGGACATACAAAACCCTAATATATTTAGACTACCTTTACTAGGTTTCATAGTAACACTTTATGTAGCAATAATTCTCCTACTACCCTAGCAATTGCTATCTCATGCAGGACCAAATATCACAAGTTCCATGATAGTCTTCCAACTTTAAAGACATGTTGCTGTTAAAACTGAAAAAGTCATTCCAGCAAACATTGAACCAAGTAATATCATCTAAATTATAAGCCCAATAGCTGCAGATGGGCCACCAGGACAGAACACATGTCATCCACCATTCTATTTATGTAACATGGATAAAATGATGCATGCTGGAAAATAAAATCTTGAATTTTACATGCAGAATTAAAGCTGTGGTTGACACTACTCAGAAATTAAAGATTTGGGTTATAACAGATCATACTTTGGGAACCGCAGTACAATAGCTAAGCAGAGCACACTAAGAAAAGAACAAATAGATCAGAGGATCACATTTTGTTAATGTATACTTCCATGATGTAACAGCATTTTAAATACTCAGTGCAGTTCTGGTTTCTGAGTTCCATAGAGTAAGTTGAGCAAGAGGAGACAGAATGAAGACAGGGATGACCAAAACTGCAGACTCAGCTGTGGCCCTAAAGCTGCAGTTCCCAAGACAGCAATGCCACTACAGGACTCAAACACGCACCAAGTGGGTCTTGTCAGCACCAGGACAGGGAAGGAAATCTTGCAGATAGAAAGTTTCATCTGAGAATGCCTTCAGAAAGAGTTGAGCTTCTACTCTAGGACTTCACATAAATTTCACAACTACCACCAGCTGTGGTCTTAGAACCAGAAAGTGAATACGGGCTGAGTAACACAAGCTTATGAAGTATAAGGAGTTTGTCAAACCCAACACTTCTTGGAGTACTTTCCTGGAAGTAAAGCAAGAGTCACGATTTCATATAGCAGAAGCAAAATGAACAATAGAGGTTGGTATTTTTATCAGACTGGGTGACTGATATACCAACGAGTAGGCAAAATGGGTGAAGCGACTGCTACACCAACAATTGTGGCAGAGCTGCACATGCAGAATGGGGGAATATGTTCTCTCATCAGTTCCCTTAAAAGAGCACGGAGATCAAAGCTCTAAACTGTCTTTTTTGGTATAAAGGTAGAAAAAGGAAATTCACTAACTTATAAGGTCAAGAGTCCAAAGGCAGATCCATGCTACATTGCTTGTGCAGCAAAATTTAAAACATTCATTACGAGACATCAGAAACTGAAAGGTGATTAGGTTGTACTGATATATACTTTATAAAGCAGCAAAGAAAGAAGAAGTAAGTGTGATCAAACCAGGTATTGATCTCAAAAGAACACCATTTCCTATGTATGGGACTCAAGCATATCCATGGGTTCAAAGAACAATTTTTTAAAATAAGCATTTGAAAATTTTTCTTGAATTGGTTTTCAACACTGAAAATGCTTAGGAACAAAAAACCTTATTAATCTACCCTGTCTTTATTGTGAAAAAATGTCATGCTTTTGGGGCTTTTATTTTGACTGAGGCCAGAATTTCCACAGATGTCTGAGACAAACAATTCTTCAAAGATGCTTGTTTGGAAGACATGAAAAAATACTGTTAACTGGTCAGTAAAATCAGACAGGTCTCCTGAGGAAGATGCCCCTTTAAGTTTTTTCCCTTAATATTACCATATAGTAAGACCAGGAATAAGCTATTTACAGATCTAGTTTATTTTATAGTAAGAGCTCAGAAGCTTCTTCTTTTACATGCTGCAAGACCTCAGTTCACCAGGACACTTTGTAACTATCATTACAGCACAACTACAGGGCAAATCAATCTTCAGATCACTCTTAAAAGGATCAGTGATGACATCACCTTCAGCAAAATCAAATATGGAAAGCTCCAGCCAAGCTCCATATGAACAAGTAAGTAGCAGAGCCTGAAAAACATCAAGTCTGTGAAAGAATGGTCAAAATAACTAAAATATCCCCCAGGTATTAACAGTGCAATATAATCAAAAAGCACACTAAAGTGCACCTGAGAATGATCTCCTTGAGCATGAGGATTAAACAAAACCCCAAACCTAAAACCTTTACCTAACAAATACACTCTGTAAGAAAAGCTGGTATTACTGACACATTTTAAGGGACAGAAGGCATTCTAGTAAGTTCCCAGAGCTCTCAGAACTATTTTGGCCAACAAGTGGCAACCCAAAGCTAACAGATAGACCTGTCAGCAGTTAAACCAGTTGAGATGAACATTAGAAAGAGACCCAACAACTTTCCAATCACAGAGATGGAAATGGCTGGAACCTGGCTATGGTTGTTTTGAAGACTATCACCTGTAAATGACAACTCCAGACATGCAGTAGGAAACTGCCTAGGCTTTCTCAAGCTCTCACCTGTTGGCATGACAGTCTCTTTCCCTTATCCAGCTGCACTATGTCTAGCACAATACAGAAGATTCCCAAAGTCTAATTTGTACTGAAGGGTATGTAACAGCAAAACCACATCTTCCATTCCTCATTCCATATGACCTCCTCAGCTTTGCAAATGTGGCTACAGAGCTGTTTAGAGATGCAGTCTGAGCACACATTCATAGCCAAACTATGTGACAGACTGCAGTGGCTTTCGTTTGCTAATTTGAGATTTCACTAATTTTTAGATTTCTTAGCTAATGCACTAACTAGTGTGTTGGGTTCAGTGCTGGCTAATCACTAATGTACTCACTTCTTGTTGTGAGATGGGATTAGGAGAAAGGTAAAATAGGTTTAAAATTTTAAAAGGGTAAAAAAAAAATTTATTAACAGTAATTAAAAAAAAGAATAGAAAGAATCAAAAATTCTTCAGAACACTCCTCCTATAACTTTTTATTTTCTACTGACCATGTAAAGAAACAAAACTCAAAATTTTTAGTCAGTTTACTTCTTCTAAAATGGTCTTTCTTCAGTTCATTTAGAGAGAGAAGTCTTTCTTATTAATGTTATGGAGACTTTCTCATAAGAAAAAAGCAGCTCTCTTGTGGTTCTCAATTCCTACGACTAACAGCCGCCCAGGGAAATCTGCAACCATGAAGTCCCTCCCATTTTCTATAAGTTTTTCCCAGAAGCTGTTTTTATGGGCTATGTCAACTTATGGGGTACTGTTTTAAAGATGAGTTGTTAAAAGGTAAAGTTCTCATTATCTAACTCTAAAATTATCTTCATCTCTGGGAACAGAGGTTTTCTTCTCTCCCTAGGGGCACAGGGTTTCATCACTCTCTTTTTTTCTGTTCAAACTTCTCACAGATTATAACTACTTTAACATTTGCTTACTTTAGCATGGAGGTTTTTGTTTGACATTAATTTGAACACTTTCATTTCCCCATGGCTTTCATGTGTTACAGGGAAACAGTTTTTTTTCTCTACAACTCTCTAAAAATATTTCAGTCCTAAGATGAAGGTATCTCCTTATCCCTCCTATCCCAAGTCCTGGGACTTGACTTCTTCTTCACTCATCTTGATGTCTTCATGTTTCTTTTACATGCTTTAATCTTGTTCCTTTCTTTCACTCCAGGGAGGATTGAAACACTGAAAGAGTCAACATTTCATCTGGGGTCTGCAAATGGTACTTGCAGTGGGAACTGTAGCTAGGGTTGTGTCAGAATCAGTTGTATGGCTGGTCTTTGGTTTTCTCTGTATTCAATTCCAGCCGCAGGACGACTCTGCATGGGCTGCAGGGCTGTCTCTAGTCTCAGCTCCATGTGGTGGCCATGCTGGAAGGAGGGGACCTACTGGTGGCAAGATGTTAATAGCTACAGCCCAGCCCCTGCTTTGGCCAGGGCTCGGCAGCCTCCTCTGCCTTCTGGCTGCTGGAGCCCAGCCTGGCCAGACAGGGCTCAGTGAGCCCTCCAGACCCCTGGAGAAGGCGTGGCAGAGCCTGCCCGGCCCAGCCCATGCCCGGCAGCTGATGGGGAGGGGTGAAGTGGGGGGGGGAGTCCGGCAGGCACCCCAGGGGAAAGGGGCCTGGCCCCACAGCCAGACCGGCCGTGTTACCTGTTCCCAAGCCAAAAGCAAAAGAGTTTTCCCAGATTTTCATCTTTAACATGTGCTTTTCACAGAAGCATGTTCAGCTTCTCAGTAGTTCCACAGAGTCTCAGTTACACAAAAAGCTTTTGCATCACCTCCCTAAATTCCTCTCATGCAAAACCAAGACACAGACCAGCGTGCGAGCCAACATTCCAATCTGCAAAATTTAACCTCAAGATGGATTTTTGTCACATCCAGAGCAGCACAACTTAGGGCTGTGAAATGGTACAATACCACTCTCTCCCTCTTGCCCCAGATGTGAACTCCTGCTGCTTCTCTTGCTTCTGATCTATCCATCATCAGCCACAAGCTGGATCAACTTCTTGACATGACAGAAGCATTGAGATACTTGTTTTCAGTAAGACCAGAAAGTCCATCTGACTCACCTTCTGACTGCAGGATTGCTAGATCTCATACAAGGCAAGATTCAGACTGAGAAGGAAGGAACAGCACAGCTCACAGAAAACAGTACACAGGTACTCAGCCTAGGCAAGGCATAATATGAAATTACACCTTAATATAAAGGCCACGAACAATGTGGTAACAGATAATCCACTATTTAAATGAACACAAATCAATAAGCAAGAGCTTGTTGACAAATATCTGCGAAGGTTGCCTGTGGTTTATCAAGAAACAGAACTGGAAAAATGGTCACTGACTCAAAACTGAGTCCAAAGAAGGGCAATGAAGCTGGTGAAGGATCCAGTGCATGAGTCCTGAGAGGATCCAGGTTGTTTAGCCTGGGAGAAAAGGAAGCTCAGAGTGGAACTTATTCTCTACAACTACCTGAAAGGAGGTTGTACCAGGTGGATATTGGTCTCTTTTCCCAGATAAGTGAAAGCATAAGAGGCAATGAGCTCAGGCTGCACCACAAAAGGTTCAGATTAGATATTAGGAAGAATTTCACCAACAAACAGGTTGTCAAGCACTGGAACAGGGTGTCCAGGGAAGTGATGAAGTTACTGTTCCTGGGTGTACTTAAAAGCTATGTAAATGTGGCACTGAGGGACAGTTTAGTGGTGAACACAGTAGTGGCTAGGTTAACAGCTGAACCCAATGATCTTAGGGGTCTTTTCCAACCTAAATGATTCTATGAAAATATCACTCCTCACAGACTGAAGAAGTGACCTCACTTGAGATAGCACACTCTTACCCAGAGACAGGCTAGGGTCAAAGATTATATGAAAGCTGTTCAAAGCATAAACTGACACCAATCCTTAAGCAGGAGATATCCTGTCCATAACTGTATTTCACAGCCAGACTCATGTCTCTGTGGCCCTAAATATTAAGAAATCAATCACAATTTTCAGTCTCCTTGGCTGAAGACACAACACCAAACTTTACTTTGCATACAAGCTGTACAAGTTCAAAATGGAGCCATCTCTTTCATTTTCCTAAGAGGAAATTCCTTTTTCCAAGATGACAGGAACCTGCTTGCTCTAATAAAATCAAAGTGTCAATCAAGCTCTCGTAAGCTGTTCTTGGAAGGGTATAGGTGAGATTGACTGGGGACAAAGTAGTATTAAGGTGATTTCTGTAGCTGTAAGAATTACCTTCATGATTCAGCTGATTACTGTTTCCACTGAGAAGAAAGCTTTTTCCATGACAGGAGATAGCTTTTAATTCCCACTACACCTCAGGTGTTCTATTTGAAGCCTGAATGACAATGGTGGTAAAAGTGATGTGAATCTATCCCTTATTATTCTGTGTGACTTGCTACTACAGAACATGAAGAAAAAGGTCTACGCTGCTGAAGGACTACAATCTGACTTTTTTTTTCCCCCCATTGGGACTATCAGAAGCAGCAACAGCTCTTTAGAAAGCCTTAAATTAATATAGACATATTTTTGTATTGGACCTACCCTGGAAAAGAACTACAACAATCACCAAGAAAGATGTGAAATCTCCTGAGTGTCTGTACACACAAACCTTCCCTGGGAAGAGGATATATGAATTTAAACCCGGACAGGTCAAGAACCATCCCACTTAGGAAAAAGCTAGCCCCAATTAGGACAAAACTTAATAAACTCAGCCTGGGGAGGAGTTCAGCCTCGTGCAACTTCCTATCCTTTCAAATACTCTTCATTTAGTCTCGATCCCTCTGGTAGAACATAATGTTCTACTAGAAGCCAGTCTCTGGTCTTAAATGGAGCCCATTGTTTATAGTTACGCTGTAGTTTAACCTACCTACTAACAAATCTAGAAAAGGGAAAAAATGGATCAGGGCAAAGGGCTCCCAGGTGACCAGGCTTTAGGCCAGGCCACCAGAAAGGTCTTTATACAGAACACGGACCACTCTGCCTTACAGCAGGAAGAGGGATCCACAAATCTAGATTACCCAAGCACATCAGGTTTAAGTGAGACCAAACGTGGATGGTTGACTTCTGCAACAAACTTGTTACCACACAGCTTATCATCTACTTACAAGTCCTTTGGCATTGACAAGATTGGTGCTAGGGGAACTGCTTGTATACAGAACTTTGCTGAATGCTGCTCCTCTTGCAAGCCAGGGGCATGACAGATTCTGAGATTCAGATGTCACTGGCACAGACAGCCCAGAACTCACAGACAGGTCAGACATGACACCTGAACACTGCTGCTGGGATTGCTCCACAGGTCTGCAGTTGTGAACAAAATTCAAACGTTTCCCAGATACAGTAACAAGTCCAAGTCCATGCAAAGTGCACATACCGATGACACCTGAGGCTACCATTAGATGCTGTACAAATATATTTTTTGATGCCTGTAGTAAATACAGACACCTCATAAGAGAATGACTATATCCTTCAGTGAAAAACAGGGAAGCTAATGGAGGCCAGGACCCAAGACAAGCAAAACTTGAGGAATCCCTAGGTTACTCTACCTGTACTTAGGTTAAGAACAAAGTTTCATTCAGTACCAAGAATTGTCAGACAATACACATTTAACAGTAACCTTTAATATCTTAAGACAGTCTCAAATGTCAATGTGCACCACTCTGTACCACCCCTTTTGCACCTCCATCACAGTGCAGTCCCAACCTTTCTGAATTTAATACCACTGAAAACCTAAACTTTAGGCACTCCTAAAGTACTGTCAGATTTAAACTCACAAATTAATGACTGCATCCACTTTGATGTAAACTTACTACAGGAACCTATTTCACCTTCAAATGACACTAATGCTGAAAGTTTACATCATGACTAGAGTTTGCAGTTGTATTGAGATGGTTTATGTGACATCTTACAGCCATCCTTCCCTGTGATTAGCTAAAAAACCATTGGGATTTTAGGAAAGTCTCAGGGAAGAGACATCCTCTGATCCAGCCCAAATTCACACTGAGGGTTAGAACAAAAGGTGCTAGAGCAGATACATGAATGGAAATACCACATGGCTGCCATGCCTTCATTGTCTTTCTCCTCTCTCTTCCAAAGAAACAGAAATTGCAAAGGTGAGAGCTCAAAGTACTGGTTGTGTTTCTATGAAAGACACTAAGAACTGCATTAAAAATGGCATATCTAGAAGTATGCTACTTTTAATGGCATTTCTGGAATTATGATCAAACTGATTCTATCAGTTTCTTTAATACAGTACTTTTAAGTCTTTTTAAAATTCTTAAATACATATCAAGTCTTTTAAAACAGCTTATGGGGGCATGTATTAAAGAACCAGGGAAATACCCTGTTGTCTAGTTTTCTAATTGTCTAAACAAGTGATTTGATCACACACATTTCTTTCTGCCACAACACAGACATGCATCATACTAAAAATTAAACCAGCAAACCCTCCTCTGAAATACTTCAAGCAGAATGTTTGAGGAAAGACCAATTATCTTCTGGCTCCCTTCCACACTATCAGAATCTCACATTGGACTCATCCTAGGTTTTATCATACACTCTTCAATTTCAGTGCTGCACATTGAGGCATTGCATTCTCATATCCCTGGGCAGCTTAAATTTCTGTGTCGATTTCAATATAACCACAGTTAAACAATAAATAACAACATTCCTTTTATTGATCTAGACCCAAACATTCCTAACTGATTACACAGACAAATGGAAATTGAAAAAGTGAACTAATTACCTCTCAGAATCTCTATTTGGATATGATCTTGCAAGTGGTGATACTGCATGGCTAAGAACAATGTAGGCATAATCAAAAACTTGTTTCACTTGCATGGCACCGTAAGAACTTCTGCCAACGTCGTTTCCTGAAATAATGTGACAGTCATCAGATCATCTTTTATTAATATCAGTTACCAAAACATTACTCATACTTAAAGTTCAGACTCAGAAAGCTTAACTAAGTTAAAGCTTAACTCTGTCTAAACCGGTTATCCCATCCTAGCCACGTCAGGAACACCTAAGTGTGCCTATTTCAATAAAAAAAGTTGACCTTAGGAATGACACTTAACATTATGCATTTAATTTACCACTTCTAAAACACTCGCATATAGTGCTTGAAAGAAACAGAGCATAGAGATCAGCTTAAGGCTCTTAGAACTATCCTCAAGAAGGAACCTACCAAGCTTAAAGCATCGTGTCTCACTTACCAGTAGAGTTCCTGCAGGCCAAATTCAGTTTAAAATTTCAGTTGTGTAACCACATTACCTTCATTATGTCAGACAGACTCACATCAAACCCTATTTAACCTTATCAAAACTACAGATTAATAAACCAGCACATACAGATAATTATCTCCACAGGATAAGCCAGTTTTTCAAAAATCTATCATAGAAGACTCAAGAAGCTTTTATAGTACTGTTTTTTGATCAAGTTGGTGGCACTCTCAACTGCCCTACTTTAGGCATGAATGACATTTTAACTGGAACTCTTTCCAAATCTATTGCCATGTGAGGAACTGCAGAAGTTAAGAACATTGTACACCTTCTGTAACAGTGACAATGTACAAGAACAGATCTCCCATCTGATACCTAGAACAATCTTGCTGTTACTAGCAGAGAGCATTTGGAGGCTTTCTATGGATGCATTTGGCACCAGACATCAAAATTCACTGTCAGCGCTCTATTTAAGAAACATAAATAAAACTGCTTTCAAATTGCATAAAATACAGACTAGGTCTTGAGTGGGTAGAAAGCTGCTTACAGTGAAAGGTTCCCTCCTTCAGAATGATGTGTGAAATGCTGTGAGAACACTAGAAAGGGATGAACCACCAAATATGAAAATCAGATCAGAGCCCATGAATAAAAGAAATCAATGAAAAATCTGCTTTGAAAAATTGATGGGTAAAGGACAGAATCCATCCTTTGGAGGACTGAATCCAACAAGGTTGAATTTGACTCTAGAAGAACACTTCACCCTCCTGAGTGTTTTGTCCAGCAAGCCATTATAGACAAACACGCTGAGATCTGCCATGCAGGGGGGAAAAAACAGATTGCTTTCAAAATTCTCCAACCATAATGCCACTCTAACAGAAAAACATGATCAATGAAAACTAACTGAAAACATAAAAGCATTTTGGGAAAACAGAATTTTTCCAGTAATTCACATGGTCAAATAACAACTGATCAAGAAATACTTCCTGTTTACTGACATAACTGAGTATCTTGCTCTGAATGCACCACTGCAGTATACAGCAGCCACCGTGCTCAAAGTTACAGAAGCCTCTTCAAATGGTTTATTTACTATTGGACTCTATTCTGAAGTAAAAACAGAGATCAGTGTGGGCCTAGGACAGTGAATCAAGGAGGAAACACACGGTAATGCTCTTAACAGAGGACTTCACAAAGGACTTAGTCCAAAGGTGGCTGAAAAGTGACCAAAATATTTTAGTGGTCTCAAAATCAGAACACAATGTTAATTATACTAGAAAAGTAATGATTAATTCAGTATGGGCCTTCCAGAGACAGGACAATTGTGTCCAGCCACATAATGATATTCTAAAGCTAGATGTGTAAGAGAATTAACTTGAGAAGCAATACAGAAATGGAATACATACAAGTGGCTAAACGCACATAATTGCATCAATCACTAAATTCAAGTCCACCTATGGCTGGACTTGATGTTAGGGCTCTTCTCCAACCTAAATGATTCTATAAATTCACATAACACTAATTAAGAGTTCACACTCAACACACACTCAAAGAATCTTTATTAGTTTAGTCTAACCTAATGCTAGGCAGGTACATTTGGTATGTATCCTGCATAAAGTTATACCAAAATGAAGACAGAGATGCCACAAAATATTGGCTATTCCTTTCATCAGTTGTCACTACCTCCTCTGTTGTGCCAGCAAAAGAAATCATAAGCCTTCCCTAAACCTAATTACAGTAAACTTGGGCAGTTTAGTTAAAAGCAATGAAGTTGTGTTTGAATTTTGATTGAAACAGATTTGAGAACAGAGTCAGAATAGATCATGCCATACCACGCTTGGGTTCCTGGACTGCCTCATTCTGCACTTGTAACTAGTTCATAAAAATGTCTGAATTAACAGGTCTTAATCAATTATACAGTCTGTAGAGCTTTTTACTTGGGCTGCAGCTGGAGCTACTGTGAACTGCACCTGTCAAGTCTGCATAAAGACAACCCTAGCCAATCCAGAAAGCAACATATTAAAGAAGCCAGAAGACCACACATTTGCATTTGCTGCCCTGAATAGATTTTCTTCTCAGAGATCACCCTCATTAGAGAGCCATGTTCTACATAACTGAGCATCCTTCTTTTGTCACCATCTAGACTGATCAGTTAAAGCACGCAACCCAAATGCTGTCACTCTTTAAAAAAATCATACATACTTCAATCCTCAGATGTACATTAGCAGATAACAATGGTGTGTGATTTCATGTATAATTCAATCCTTATTCTTTCTTACAAAGCCTTCATCCCTAAAGGAGCATGTCCAAAATCTCCATCACTTGCTATCAGTATTACCATTCCATCAGGTAGCCTTCCTTTACCTGAAGCAGTTTTAAGAACACGGCCTGAAAAGGTAAAGGTAAGACCATGAGCTAGGACTGAAGCAGACCCATTTATGTTAAGCTATTAGCTAGTAAACAGCTTTTTGCAACATTCAGCATTAAAGAGGTTCTTACAAATGCTAACTTCAATGAACCTGTGAATTTTTATAAACACTTGTTTTACACACACACACAAACATACGTATTTGCAGGTTCTAATGACAAACAGCTGATACTGAAAAACTGCAATGAATAATTTTGGGCAGCCACTAAGGCTAGAAGAGATAATCTCACAGATGTTGCCAATCTCAAAATCTATTTACTTCCCATACTTGTGACCTATCAAGATGCAGAAGCAAGCAACATGAAGCACAATAAACCCTGCAAGTTAAAGGTTCTCTTTTTAAAGAAGACACATTGAATTTAAGGTTCAGAACTTCCATTACTGCCCGCAGCAATTCCGAATGAACAACAAACTTTCTCATGAATGGAGTGGCACAGGTGGAACTCCAAGTTTTAAACTTGGTGTTAAAGAGTAGCAATTTAGCTACTCTAGCCACTGCCAGTCTGAAACTAGATCAAAATTATCACTGTTCTGAGAATCAGAAACAACTGGAGGACCTTGATAATGACCTGATTCACAAAGGTATAAAATAACAAGCCCCCCAACAGCCTACTGGATAAGTGCCAAGCTTGTTTTACAACCACATATTAAAAGATTTGTCAACTGCTAAACAGCTGTCTTCCAAGACAGGATACTGCTAGACCAACTCCAGATAAACCTCTTCCAAGAGGTTTATCTGGAAGTTTATCACCATCTACCCTGCTCCAATATATTCCTGTGAACAAACTTCTGAGTGCCTGGCTTTGCAGTTCTCCTTAATAAATGCTTTTACTTTTTACATATTTTACAAAAAGGACAAGTGCTCTGAGAAACTGAAATCGTGCAGCTACAAGATGTTTATGGAAACTCCTTCCTTTAGACAATGCTAAGGGAATGATTTTCATCTCATTACCCTATCCTAAGACACTAACTCAAGATGAAAGATCTTAAACTATGTACAAAGATCAAGTATCAATGATTAATTCAAAATGCATCACTGCTATGTTAGTCTGATAACTCAAATCTGGACCCTAACAAGCTTCCCACCTCAAGTGTTGACTTCTGACATCTTTGTTGGAATCCTGGTTCTTAAATCACAGAAATTATCTTCTGGCACACAATGATCAGGCTCTGAGAATCCCTGAGGAAACACTGCAGTACCTAACAGAATCTAGGAAAACCCACTACAACCAAAACAACATGATATGGAACCTGGATGCCTGTTCCTCCCAAATCCAGGAACTAACAGAAGGTAATGAGCAGGTTAGAATGATGCATCACATCCTTCTGATGGACACCTTTCATCTCTTAGCCAGATATCACCCACCACTTCACACTGAATAAAAACCAGTTCCTCCAATTTAGATAAACTAATCCCACTAAACACATTCCTGTTCTCTACAAGACCGCTTTAAAGCTATTCTTTTGTGTTATACCCTTCAGTATCCCATTGCTGAACTACTGCAAGCACTCACAGGAGCGACCTTTACACTACTTTGATAATACTTCAGAAATTGAAAGGGAGAGGTTTTTTATCCCTGTACTTTTTGTCTTATTTTGGGATTAAGAAGCCATCTTTTCAAGTATTCTTCCAAGGCTTAACAGAAACTTTATAGACAGTTGTGATCAGGCTAAAAAACCTAAAAAAGGATTGAAAAACAAAATTAAAAACTTGTGCATACAATGCAAACACAGGTTTGCAGGGGTGAAACTCTCCAGCAGCTTAAGCTTATTTCAGTTGAGACATCTGTGTCCACTCTTTATGAAAATAACTTATTCCCATCTTCCTCATAGTACTGCCACCAACCCTCAGAGTCAGATCCACTGAGTAGATCTGAACACAAACTAATCAGACATGACCTGTAAACAGGCAAAGACGTGAACCATTGGGAAAGATTTTTGTGCTGGTACAAAAAGGAATAACAGAACTAAACTAAATAACGGAATTCTAGACGTTACTAACATACACTTGACAGGCCATTTTAGATACTGTAGGAATATGTGATTAAGTCTGGATCTAAAGAGGCTGTACTCATTAGATCTGATTCAAAGAGCCATCCTATATGTTCTACATAATTTTCCTTCTGGCTTCATCTGGCAAGTTCTGAAGGTCTGCAGTAGCTGCTCAAAAATATCCCTATATGACATAGTGGTCAGATAACTTCAAAATATGGTCAGTTTTCATTTCCATTGCCAAAACACCATCTCCTGTAAGAATTATATTATCTCACACCATACAAACTCTTCTAGAATTTCTTATCCACTCTTTGACAGCATACAGCTATTCCTTCTTCTAAACTACAGGTCTTTGTTTCTGCAAGATTAATGCTAGGAGGAACAGTTCAGAGCCCCTATTATATTTGAAAGGCTTTTTTTTCTTCTCCAGAGTACTATTAGCAGTGATTAAAACATTGCATAGCACACGCAATTTGCTCTCCTTTAGTCTCCAGCATATAGAAAGGAACAGAACTGGAGGGCAGTAAGGATTTTTGGCTCTAAACAATTGTAGCTCATACCGCTATTCAAACAGGTCTTCAGGCAAGTAAGTACAGAGCTCCCAAAGGAAATTTCAATGACAATGACAGTCCCAAACAATCACACCCTAACCTATGCCTGGCCTAGTACAAGAGTCATGATGGACACAAACTCAGTTACAAACATATCAGAGACATGGTTAGACAAATGACTACGACAGCCTGCACTATGAACATTCAGCATATTGAGTATTTAGAAAGGTGCCAAACTTCAGCTCCTGATCCACGGTATTTTCTTTTGAAGTGCTGTAAATAAGCAGTCTACACACAAGATGTGACAATATAGACTTTGACTGCCAATTATATTTTAGAAATATTCGTGCTGAAGTCCAAATTAACTGAAAATTGACTTTGTTAAAAAGCTGGTTTGGAATTTCAGCTACTTGTGATGGTCTAAATAGAATACAAACTGAGTACTATAAAGCTGGAAATTTTCCTGAGGCACTTAGCCAAAATTAAGCTCAATTATTTTGGGGGTTACTGAATCAAAACCAAATCTAAAAAAAAAAATTAAAAATACTATGCTAAGTACTTTCAAAAGAACATGCAACTCTAAAACTCTAACTGGCATTCCCTAAAGATCCCTGTGTAGCACAGAAGCCAGTTACACAAAGCACTCTCCACACCACCATCACCACAATGCAGCTGGTTTTTACAGATATCCAACCCTGTTCCATACAGTCTCTGTGGCACCACCCTGCAGGACAGGTTCTGCATCTGGGGAATTTCCTTCCCATATAGTGTGATTTATCTGAAGTATTGCACCAAAGACTGTGGCAGGAAAAGCTACACCTTCCAATCTCATTCTTACAGCAAGTAATGGAGAACTGTTCTGCCAACAACCCCGCTTCAAGAATTTCCTGGAACTCTTTCTTTCACTAACTCTCAGCACTGTCACAGAATCTTATTATGGACTCAACACAGTTGTGGATCTCCAAAGCATTATGCAACTGCACTGTTTGTGTGTAATCCAATTCACTCGGGCTAAGAACCTTGGGAGAGTTCAGGCCCATATCCCCTCAGCCCTCCAACCTGACTGTACCTCTACAGCAGCAACAGCCTCTTCCCAGTGCAGCTTCTTAACTCGTCTGACAGACTAACGCAAGCTGAGAGCACAAGCTGAGCGAGAGCTCTGCAATACTGCAAGAAGTGTACAGCCTTACCAGGCAGAAGAGGATCTTCAATACATAGCATGGATGGTCTGTATCCATTAGTCATGACTTTCATGATTTCTTCTTTGGCAATATAGGCACCTCCATTTTTTATTCTAATACCAGTTTTCAAGTAGTTAAAATTCCTTCCATAGAGTTCAAAAAATTCTATTAGAAGCATTCCAAGGTTTTCATCAGCTCTTCTGGCATCAATTCTTGGATGTAGCTGTAACACAAACCAGTTTTCGCACATTAAATATTAGTAGTTTTCAGACCATAACACAGGGCAACAAAAAGGTCTCATTTAAACAGCTGAGTATTTCTTAACATAAGTCTCAACTGAGTAATTCACTCTTCAGGTACTTAAACCCCTCTCACATAACCTAGAGGGAATGGCACTTCAGCAGTTATCTGGAAGCCAAAGAATTCTTTCCTCTTTCCTCATGTAGCTTTTTGATGATTACAGAATTCTTTTCTGTAAGTCAAAAGCAAGAAAGTACTGCATACTAAATTATAGCCTAGTTAGTAACAAAGTAGTACCCAGTTTTCCACAGTAAATCCATCCCTCAATGTTTTCAGAAAGTGGGTGGCATTCTAGTTGCCCCAACTGAAATACAGTTTGTGTCTGTATCTCTACTTATTATAATTGGTATACAAAATCTATAGTAATATTTCAGTCAACACCACCAGAAGCAGAATATACAAATTTTCCATTACCACTGCCGCTGAGAGATGGTACCTCATACCTTCTCATACCTGTAGGAGGCTCACTGTCACAAAAATGCATTAAGAGAAGTTGTAACTTGTTTGTAACATTGTAACTTGGCTATTTCATCAGTCAAGTACAGAATTTGCCAGTCTTAAGCATGTCAAAACCTAACCAACATATAAGTTAAAAACTAATTGACTGTTGGATTCATCATTTTAATAAACACTGAAATCAACTACTCTGCACATGCAGTATCAGTAGTCTGGGAAGCAAAAGACAAAAAGCATCCTGCAGATTTTTGAAGCACCATTAAGGTGATTCAGGAGCAGGCCCTGGTGTAGAGAGCAACTCACAGCCTCTATGCCTTTCACAAGGCTCCTGCTGCTGTTGCAGTTCACACAGGATAGATCCTGGATGTTTGAGAGGTAGTCCACAGGATCTTTCAAGAGTCAAACACTCAGAGACCTAACAGTAATGCTGCACATTGCAAGGGGCATCTGAAGAAACAGTACAACAAAAGGCCATAGGTACAGAACCCAAAATATTTTCAAGAACATAGAAACAAATAAGGTACAGACTTACCTGCAGGAAACTAATTGCCATTAAAATTAAGCTGTAAGAGCTAATTCCACCAGTAAAAACTTCATTCAAATCCCTCTGAAGGAGGAACTGTTTTAATACTAAAATCAAGTAAGGTAGCAAAGAATATTTCTGCAAAGCAAAACAAGTCTTGTCAATGTCAATGTCTACATTCCAAAACAAGAATTACACAATCTCAGCACACAAAGATTCATCTAATAAAAAAATATTTCCAGTGGTGTGCTATACAGTGTTTCCACGGGAAGAACTGAAACATTCTTTTTATTCTAGAAACAGATGAATAGACTTCAACTCTTATTTGATCAAAGACCTTACATAACAAATTTATTTCCCACCTAAACAGTAAGACTTTTATAATCCTTCTTTGAATGCCAGTGTCACTTACTATAGTCAAAGCTTTCACTCCAAATAGTACTTTTACTACAGCGCATAAAAGGAAACTTTTAAGTGTGTAGCTCCACAAGAATTGGTTTTTGACCATTTAGCAAGACAGTATTTATAATGCAGCATCATTTAAATTCAAGGTAAGCAAAACTCGAAAAGAGACTTGCTTCAGAAGAAAGTTTAGTGCCTATCTGTAAATCTAGACATGACCATAGAAGTCCTTTCACAGCGTACAGGTTTATTCACTCAAGCACCTAGCACTCAAAGGGAACATTAAATGGACACCAATAGATAATCAATTAAAATATCCATGCTTAATTAGTATTAATGAGAATAGTCTTCAGCAACAAATTGTCAAGCCATACCAAAAAAGGTTAGCTAAGCATCTAGCACATCCTTGGTAAGTAGCATAACATTCAATACACGGCTGATACCTTCATGTATTCCTTGATAAATCGAGCTGCCTTCACACCAGTTTCTACATTAAAACTGATGTCAACTTTCACTTCTGTCTCCTGGTCAGTGAGTTTTATTATTGGTACCTGAAAAGATTAAGACAAGAATGTCAATCCCCAGAAATACAACACTGGTGCTCTTCCCCAGCTTGTTCAAGACACATGGGTAGCAGTCCAAATGAATGCAACTATCAAGTCTGAGAGGAGTTAGCAATCCTAACCTGACTGATCATTGAACGCTTTCTAGGAAGGTGATTAATGTACAACCACATTAACTTACCATCACTCTGGCATTCTACCATAGCCATTAGCTATATGCCTTCATAGCTGCAATAGAAGTGTTTCATATGACAACTTAATTTAATGACTCATTCCAATTAACAGGAGATCTTCTAACCTCATAACCTGTGGGAACTGCATTCCTCTGACCCAGTATTGCACCATTCACTTACTCTGAACTATGACAGGAAACCAGCCTAGCAGAAAGTAATGCCTGTTGGTTTATCAAGATGAACTGGTTAATGCAGAGTCAAATGAAAGCCAGAAGAGATAAAGCAAAGCAGCCTTAGCAATATGACGGGAACAAATTAATATGAAATGACTGAATATGTAGTTTAGGTTCACATCACCACCTGGAAGGCAGCACCCTACAAAATCATCTTACAATCATAACCTAAATTTCAGCTGATAACATTTATTTTAAATTGAACTCATCATATTTTTAATCTGAAATTAAAAATTGGAAATTTTCAAAAACAAAAAAGAGCAGAAGCATAGCATCATTTTATACCAACATTAGAAGAAAAAAATAAGAAGGAATAGTAGAATTGTAAGCCTAGCCTAGTGACATTTTCTATCATTAACCAGTAATAAAGATTCTGAAAATCCCATTAGTTCTCAGGTAAACCAAAGACTACCAAAGCTACTGTTATGTACTGCTACTCTAATGAAAGCCATAGGAATATTATGAACCTAAATGAGGAAGGCTGTTTTAGAGACCACAAAACAGAAGCTTGCTAACAGAAGTCTGGCATACTCACCTTAGTCCCCCCCCGCAAAGAAAACATCACTTTCCCAGTAACAAAATGCTCATGCATTAAGTTTTTAACATATTCAACATGATTCAGGCTTATAAGAAAGATGCAAGAGATAACACACATCAGTCTCACAAATGACAAAGCTCTCAAGTAGTGTATTTTGGATGGGAAAACCCAATGTTAGGTTTGGAACACTTCGCCATGCCACCAAAAACAAGACACTCTGAAAACCATGTTGAAAGCTAGACAGCTCTAGTTACTGGCTTAACAAATTCCCCTCAAAGGTCAGTGGAAAAACATTATGCAAATATTTAACCTATTTTACTGGATATTTAGCAAATACTAACTTTCAGATCTTTATTGACAATGTAAGTATAAAGTATGGCCTTCATCAAACACAGTACACAGAATTACCAACGTCCATGTAAAAGACTCCATGCTATTGCTAAGAACATACAGATTCTGCTGAAATCTTGCAGAGAGTTTAAGACAACATAATTTGCTTCAGGAATTAAGAATACTATTTATCACCAACATCTGAAGAGGTCTGAAAGTTTTTCAGTTCAGTATTCCAAGGCTATTACTTACCGTAGCTTTGTCAAGTACTTTAATGGAATATGGCTCAGCCACATTGTGTTTTCTCAGTGCTTGCTCCAACAGCTGTAAAGGGGGTCGTTCCCACTTCCCAAAAACAACTAGATCAATATCACTAGACAAAAAGAACACAGCACGAAATCCATTAAGTCTGAAGCACAATACACTACCAAAAAATATGGTAAGACTGGGATTCTACATACTACAAGTCATACATGGTGATCATTTTGCAATTTGCAATGTAAGTTCCCGATAAGCTTCTTCTAGTAGCATTAAGCAAGAGAGTCCACAGTGTTTTACCCAAAGCAGTACTCCAGTTTCTTGCTTCCATTACTCTGATGAGTTCTTCTTCGAATTCCTCTCCCTTTTACCTTTCGTGTTCCCTCCCCTGACTTAAACAGTCCAATTCCATCCACCACCTATCTACCCATGTTGACAGGCATTTTAATAATCCAAAGAATTTTAGTGATTAGTATTCTTAGAAACAAGATTTCCAGTACTTTCCTTCTGAAAATTTAGCTGATGTAAAGACATCATCATCTTCAAGGCAGAGCTACATAGGTTTCTACATCCAATTGAACCATTAAGTGATATAAAATACAAATTAAGTACGACATTTTGCTCTCCAAAAAGATGAGAATACAGCACTGTGATGGTTCTTTTGACTTTACACAGTAACTCTGTGATAAGTGACACATTCTTAGTAATTTATCTTATTTAACAAAACAATCTTTACAAGGGAAATGCTAAACATTCAGTTTTGCTGTCTATTTAAAAAAAAAAAGCCAAAGACTAACCCCAGACACAAGGAAGAAATGGTAATTCACTGCAGGGTCAACAAGCAGAGCAGAGCAGTAAGACGATACATCAAATACTTATCACAAATCTCGAAGTTCAAAAGCACAAATCAAAAGTTCAAAAGTCACATATTAGATAAAAGTTTTACTGAAAGTTTCACACATTTGCACTTTCCATTCTAAACTCCTCTTTGAAATAAAAGAAGACAAGAGTAAACTATTACTTACCTAGTTGGAAGATAAAGCCCTGTACTAAAGCTGCCAAATATCTGGACCTGAAAAGAACACAGTAGGAAAACATCTTGCAATTATGAATGCTCACTTCCTTTTACTTTCACAAAACTTCATATTTTTCTCCAGTTGTTAAGTATATAGCCAAGTAAATAAGTTGCTTTGCAATACTGTTTGTACAAACACATCTTTTCTTACAGATGCAACTTTAGAGGAAATTTGGCTTCTTTAACATGAAATACCTACCAATCCAGTTAGCAGAGAATAAATTTAAGCACGTTCTTTTCATTCCTTATTTCAATTTAGACATAAAAGCTTTTATCAATTTCCTTCCCTCCTGCTCCTTCCTTTCCTTACAGGACAGCTTTACTGAAACTGGAAGAGTTTAAGGGAATTTTTTCCAAATTTTTAGGTTTAAAAGCCAGCAAGTACATCTAAACATATCATTCAGATAAATATGAATACTCCAGATTTACTGTTAAGAACAACTAAGAAGTAGCAGGAGGTGTTTGTGTGTGGAAAAGCAGGCACAATGAAGATACATCCACGGACCACATCAAATACTTTCAGTGAGCTTCCCATCTAAAGAATTGACATGTTCTTCCCTCTCTGATACAGCAGAGCCCAATTCACAAGCTCACTTAGTTTTTTCCCCGGGCAACACAGGCCCTTTTCAGTGTTTATATCAACCTCCACAAGGTAGAAAAATCTCATTGTGAAGGAAAAACATGGGTGAGGATGAAGCAGATGAGCTTTACAGTATTTTTAGCTCAGTGCTGTGGCCTGAGCCCTCACTGTCTGCCATGGAAGGCTATGAAATCACCATCATCTGAAACATTTTTCTGGTTGTTAATGACAATGCTACAATCTGACAATGATAAAGGTGATGCTAGAAATAGAATTTAGAACACATTCTTTTTGAACAAGCAGACTTATTCATTAGGTAACAAAGTGTTTGAAATTACACCAGCTTAGATTGCAATATATCTCAGGGAGTGCAATTTTCCCACTACAGTGAAGCTAAAGCAATTCCTTGAATGTCAAATTCATTAGGAGTACAAAAAAAAAAAATCTGCATTTAATTGCTCTTTCATAAAATATTTTGATTTAAAAATATCCACATGTTCAGGACTCCTTGCAGAAACGGATACATAGGTAGTCAGTCTCACTTTAATACTCAAAACTAAATTATACAGAGACAATCAATTTAATAAGCTTTCACTTTAAGAAATGCACTACTAAAAACTTCACATTCCCAGTTCTCAAAATGAAAAAACATTCAGTAGAACTCATTAACCCAAAATCTAGGTTTGAAATTTCCTCATTTTTTAAAATAAATTTCCAAATACTGCAAGAACTGTGATATTCAGTCAATTGCCTTAAACTTGAAGAGCTACCTGTTCATTTCTAAAAGAAAAAGATAATAGCAAGGTTAAGTGAACCAAGCTCTACAATTTACTAGAGAAACAAATCACAACTGAAGCTACACTCACATCAGCGGTAGGCCAGAGATCTTTGATGACTGTTTCTATCCTTTTCACCACTTCTCTTCTCATAGCTGCTTCTTCAGGACGAGGGGACATGAAGTCATAGAAGTCAATGATTTCTTCATGTAGTCTAATGGAGAAAGTAGGATCAGTTAAACTGACAATTGAACTATTTAACTATTACAATAAATTTTACAAGAAACATGCCACAGGCTTTATTTAATATTATTGTTTAACCAAAGAGCTCAAAACACTAACACTAGCAGACATTTACTAATTTTCTTACTGGCTCAACAGTGAAGGCCAAATTCAATTCCTGATTCTTAATGACTTTTCTCCTAAAAAAAACAAAGCTGAGTCTTAAAAACCACAGAATTATGCAAATCTCAAGCAGCACATGACCAGCCAAAGTCTTCAAGCAGGTTTATTCTTCCAGCAGTTCTTACTTCTGTCTTTGTGGCAGTTTACACAGACCACAAACAGGCCACTGGCATTAGTGAGTTTTTGCAGAGGACAATAAAAAGGACATTTGAGTACCTCTTGATGTAAAAACATACACTTTGACACTCAGGGCCTTCATTAGCCATTCATTCATATAGAAAGTGACCTCCCAACTGAACTCAAAGTGAGAAATGTTAAATATATTCTCAAGTGTAAAGTATTTTTATACCAATGTTACATGAAGAGTCCTGANATGTTACATGAAGAGTCCTGACACTGGAACTTTACACATCTATTAAGCCCTTTTGTTTCACATCTACCAGTACTATAGAACTTGCTGCCAAATTTGAGTATTCAGGTGAATGTCATGTTTGCCTTCAATGGAAAAGCATCAAGCCAGGGCAAACAAAAATGCAAATAACTACTGCTGTGACATTTTTCCAAAACATCTTTCTGACA
>VWZV01012844.1:1148-15758 GCA_013397155.1 Irena cyanogastra | reverse complement strand
TTAATATGAACACACAAATCATGTGATACATTACAGGAAAGTAGTATTATGTAATGCAAAACGACTCATTTAGGTCATGCAAAGAAGAAAATACCTGTACAGAGCCACCATGTCTGTCAGATGCCAGGTGAGCCCTCAAATGATGTGGATTGGTTTGTTGTGAGTCCCAAGCTGCCCTATGATCTGTTGACTATCGTTTTTAAATGCATTAGGATTTATGCAAAAGAAGAAAAATATTTTTAAAAAAAACAATTTGTGCATTGTCATATTTTTGAAAAGCACAGAAGCACTACACACTCAATCCCCATATAGACTGTGCTTCAACATTATCAACATACTTACACGTGCCTTCATATAAATTTTCATACAGAGCTGAAATGACTAAACCTCAAAATTCTTAGTAAGAAAAAGCACACTAACACAACCCTCCAATTTTGCTTAGGTAAACTGACCCAGCTCTGAATTCCTAACATTGTTACCACCTATGTAATTAGCTTGGTTTTAAAAAAAAAGTGAAAATGTTATACGTACATGTCAGAACAGAAAGAGAGGAAAGAGTGTATGGAAGAGAGACAGTGAATAAGTAAGTGTGAGTAGAGAGAAAATTCATTACTCATTCATTACACTGTATCAACAGCTTCAAACAAGCAAGTTTTTAGGAGATATTTATGGATCTCTGCATATGTAGACTTTACCAAAGATTGACTTAAGTCAAAGTGAAAACAAAGAAAACCTAGAGTCGATTTTATTTTCAAGTTCTAATAAAAACATAGCACAAATCATTAGAAAAAAGACATAGTAATGCTGATAATCTTACATGAGCAGTTTACCTGATTTTTGGATTGTTGCATTCTGTCTCTGTGCTGATATGCTTCTCTGTTCGAAGACACTGCAGGCTCTGAATGTATTGAACTCACTGGAGTAGGCTACAAATATAAATAATATGTAGCAACTGGTAAAAAAAATAAATTTCTAAGTCTCACCAAAAGTCACTGGTTTGTAATAGAAAATCTTTAAATCTGACAGTTTTAAATAACACAAAATTATCGGATTAAAGCAGAAGCTTCACTAGACGTTTACTAATACCAAGAAGAAAAAAAGCAAACCATGAGTTACAGAATGTACTGAAGCAGCAATTCTAAGTATTATCACACATTAATTTTCTGAAAGACTTTAGGCTGATACGTCTGCAGTTAGCAGTTACAACATTTTGATGAAATCTGATGAAAGGCTTAAAGCAATTTTTAATGCTAAACACTGAAAAAAATATTTTGCAATAAAATAAATGCTACAATTCTTTCAGAATCACACAGAGAACCGCAGAGTGAAGAGCATAATCTGAAACTGGTCAAACATACACATATTAGCCCTCCCTTCCTTACATAATAAAAAGAAGTGAAAAATTTGAAAAGCTGAAGAGAACTCCACCCTCTACAATTTCTCAAATTGAAACCTTAGGTGCACTGTGATGAAATATTCAATGAACTAGGCAATATTTTATCACAATGAACTGATAAACATGGAGTATATCTCAAATGCAAAGAAGTTACAGCTCTGCATTTTAAAAATACTGAGAAGAAAAAAATACATGCAGCAGTGACAATTACTTGCAAAATTTTAAGTTCCTTCAAAAAAGAATCTGAATTTCTACCACCTCATTTTGGATTGACCAGAGATGTAGCTGGATATTAACAGCACATTTGGTAAGAGACTGAATATGAAGCACTTAAGCCAAAAGATAATGCTAGAACATGCATCTGCAGATGGGCTTGTAACAGCAGCTGGTCACAGCTCTATTAGCAGCCTTAAGATGCACATATCTTATGAAACACAAAACTGATCACAGAAAAACCCATTATATTACCAACAGCAGAACTGCACTCACCAACTGTTTGCCAATCCAGTCGTACTCATAATCAAACATATAGCCTTTCCGATCAAGTAAATCTGTGAAGAGCTTTCTTAAGTAGTCATAGTCTGGCTTTTCAAAAAAATCTAACCTTCTTACATAACGTAGGTAAGTAGCCATTTCCTCTAGATAAATAAGAAATATATTGATATATATATATATATATATGTCATTATCTGTTTTAATGGAACTCAAAAAAATCCCCACCACTTTATTTCATTTTAAAGCAACTTTTACCTCTCACCATAAAACCTGAACAGTTGCTGACCATGAATCTGTGAATCACCAGAAGGAAAAGTTACTTAACAATGTTCTTTGAGATGCCACCATATTCTGAGACATACTATCACATTCCAAACATATCCTAGCAAGTGACACTCCACTAATTTTCCTTCATGTTACCTGTTGAGATCTTCCATTCAATGTTCTAATTCTAACACACGGTGTGCAAAAATGTATGGAGAGAAATGCCTCTACTTTCTTCTCTCTTTCCAACCAATTTTACAGAGACAAAACTAAGGAAAGGAAAGTGTATACAACATAAATCACCAGCCTTGTGTCCACAAGGCCTACTGTGTACAGGATTTCCTTTCATTTGTCATGAACTACTTTCAGCAAATCCACTTTGCCTATCAATGATATTCTGATTATCTTTCAAGGTGCTCACTTATATTTTGGCAGAATCATGTCCCCTGTTTCAAGCACTTTATTACAATTTTAAAAATGTCGTATTTCCTTCTGTTCAGTTTTCCAACACCTCATTGATTCTCCTTGTAGTTACAGAGACCTAGAAGTGACACCTGAAACTTACAAGTTCTTTTAAGTATTAGCTCAAGTTGTTTCTAATGCAGCTTGTCTTTAATAGGGGAATGATACCAGATTTCAGCTGAAAAGGTCTGCAAAACTTTCAGTGTGAAGATACAAATGCAGACTATTGATCACTGTAAGCACATATACAGTATTTTTTTAATGTTTCCTTTAGAATAACCTATATTTGAAGAACAACAGCATTAGCTTACAGCTACTTCAAAGGATAATTCTTCTATCTGTGCCCAGTCTTGTTTAACTTATCCATCAGTGATTCAGACAAAGGGGAGAGGCCTCCTCAGCAATTTCACTGACAACACAAAGCTGGGAGGAGTGGCCGATACCCCAGAGGCTGTGCAGCCCTTCAGAAAGACCTCAACAGCCTGGAGAGATGGGCACAGAGGAACCTTCTGAAATTCAGCAAAGGCAAATGCAGGGTCCTGCACCTGGGGAAAAATAATCTGGTGCAGCAGCAAAGGCTGGAGGCCAAACCTGCTGGAAAGCAGCTCTGAGGAGAAGGATCTGGGAGTCCTGGTGGACAAGCAGCTCTTCATGAGCCAGCAGCGTGCCCTGGGGATCAAGAAGGCCGATGGAATTCTGGGGTGCACTATGAAGAGCAAGTCAAGGGAGGTGATCCTGTCCCTGTACTCAGTGGCTATGTCCAGTTCTGAGTTCCTCAGTACAAGAGAGACATGGAGCTCCTGGAGCAGGTCCATCTAAGGCCTACTAAGTTGATCAAGCAACTGGAGCATCTTTCATATGAGGAAAGGCTGAGGGAGTTGGGCCTGTTCAGCCTCAAAAAGAGGCAACTGAGAGAGGACCTGATTAATACATATAAATATCTAAGGGGTGGTTGTCAATAGGATGGGTCCAGCAGTGCCCAGCAAGAGCAGGAGAGGCAACGGGCAGACACTGATGCACAGGGAGTTCCACCAAACACAAGGAAGAACTCCTTTACTGTGCAGGTGACTGAGTACTGGAACAGGTTACCCAGAGAAGTTTTGGAGTCTCCTTCACTGTAGATATTCAAGAACAATCCGGACACAATCCTGTGCCATGTGCTCTGGCACGGCCCTGCTTGAGCAGGGAGGTTGGACCACATAACCTGTGCTGCGCTTCCTTCCAATCTGATCCATTCCGAGATACTGTGATCTATTACACATACTGTAATTTTAAACACCAGCAACTATCTATACCAGTTTCATTTTATAAATTAATACACAGAGTTTTTATTAACAGCAGACATTACCTGGGAAGTTTTCACACAATACTTCTATAGGAGTTGCTCGTTTAGTGTCTCCAATTTTCTGGTAACGTTCTTTTAATGTATCTGCCTATGACAGAAGAACAACAAGCTTCTGAAGTTATAAAGCTTGCAGACAGACATTCGAAAAAACCTCTAACATGTCAATAAAAGCTGATGATCTGAAAACAGGACAGAGGAAGTATCAAAACCCACTACCTTTAAACCTTGCCACGGAAGACTTCCTCTGAGAAAATACATAAACATATGACCCAAAGCTTCCAAATCATCTCTTCTACTTTGCTCTGAAACAAAATGCAAATATTATTAGAAACTTTCTTCTGTGTAATTTTACATTATATTTAGAAGACTAGCTTCTAAATTATATAAAAATAATTGTTAGGTATAAAGTACTTGAAACCAAACTGAGCGTCTGGGGGCATTCCTGTGTCCTACAGACTACCTTAAGAACACAGCTAAACACAGAAAAAAAGCAGATGCAGACTGCAGGTATATTCATTTCAACAGCACTTTAAGCAAATTATCTTCTAAAAAAAATCATTCTTGAAAATGCAGAAGGGTGAGGCTTTTTTTTTGTTTGTTTTTGTTGTAGTTTTCTGGTTTTGTTGGTTTTTTTTTTCTCTTGTCACTGGAAGAACTTCAGGATTTAGGCTAATAAAATTTTAGGACCAAATGTTTATTGATGTTTATTGTTCTTGCAGTAAGAAGTTAATTAAAATTGATCTAATGCAGAATTATTTGTGGATGGTTTAGATTACAAAGTAGTCTGGCCCCTACAAAACTGATCCTTAATCCAGAACCTATGACAGCTCTGACAATAAAGTGCATGCATTAAAGGTAAGAATGGGGCTCTCCTAGCTTTATTTGAGCATAAGTACTTATTTAAAGAAATTGGCTTCATTTTGCCTTTCTATTCATATTAAGAGCAGACCTGCTTCATTCCCAGAAGAGTTTCAAGTATTCACTGTATGATAACTAACCTCTGCCTCTGCAATAATTAAGCACTATCATGAAAAGACCAATACAATCAAGGATATGGGTAGCTCCCCAGAGACCATCACAGATGGCTAGAATAGAGTAACTTGTACTTTCTGTAGCCAAATAATTTAGACAGCACTTTAACACACTGTTCTTCTGAATTTAGGGAAATCCCAAAATAATTACCAATTTACATATCCAGCAAACACAGAAAATTGCAGGACTTTTATAGATGCAGATTTTTGTCTTCATTAACCTCCCTGTCAGAATCTATTCTCTCTGAAATCTCACTTTCCCTTCCTGAAAATGAAGTGAACTAGAGAAGAAGTACAGAGTAATTTTACCACTAAAAGAAATTATCTTAGAGAAAGGCAGGGTACCAGGGACATGCTAGTAAGGGCTGCAGAGTATTTGTATTTCCTTCAAATAGCATTCGGAATAAAGCCATGTTATTCTTCACACAGACAAAATATCTTCTATTCCATACACAAACTCCCAGCTTGGCACAAAACTACCAGAAATCCTTGATCAAATATAACAAAGATCATTGACTACAGGATGTTCAGTAACTATGTATTTCCCATATACACCTTAAAAGAGTGGGCTTTGGTTATTTTGAGCAAGTTTTGATTACATATTTGAAAAGTATTTCTAGTAGCTATGCATTTGTTATGATAATTTTAAATACTATGGACCCTAAAACACACTTTTGATTCAAAGACAACATCCTTCCTTACTTATATGCACTAACGGATAAAATTACAGGTCAACAGAGACATATTCAAAAATAACTTATAAGAGAACGTGAACCTGACAGTCTCCCTCTTTACTGAAAGCACTTATTTTTTTTACAAGGGTCAGCTGTCAGACCATTCAAGCAGCTCAGGAAATTATCTACAGACTAAAAATACCACCCTAAAAAATTGTCTTATTACCACTATTTTCAGAGCAAACTGTATTCCATATGCCACTGTCTCTGTAAACGCAGAGCTCAAGGACCTTCAGTGCCCTCCATGTCTCACTGTGTGAATTTAAAAACATACTACATTTTTTGAGGAATATCACAGAACATAAAAAAAAAATAAATTGTTGGAATTTAATGATTCAGGCTCTTTAGGAAGGAGAGGCAAGGGAGACAAGGAGGCAATGTCACCCTCCATGGCAACAGCCAGCTGAGTGCATCTTCTCTGGAGATGGATGAGGAGGTGACCGAGACCTATTGGGGAAGGATTAATGGGAGGGCAGGATTAGAGAGCCACAGGACTCCCAGCCGGGAAGACTGAGCAGCTGAGTCCTTGGGGTGGTGCATCCCTCCCCCACCCCCTTCTAGGCCACACTGGTATCTGAAAAAAGCTCATTAGGTCTCAGCTTGACAAACAGCATCTGGACTCAGCTTTTCTTGAGTTTATCAGAAGCACTTTGCTCTCAGGAGCCCCTGCTATCTAACAAGCTCATGTTTTCTTTATGAATAGTTTTGGAAACTATTTTTCTTCCTTGCACAGCATAACACCCCTGTTCTCACACCTTCAACTGCATGTCAACCCACACTGTGGCCAGGATGAAACATTATTATGAATAAAGCCCACTCTCTTGTGACCCTATAAACAGTGGTCTAAAATAAGAACCTCTGAGTTCTTCTGGACTGCAGCAGGTGTGACCAGCGACCTGTCTCTGAGCTGGGTCTCTCAGAGCCCATGAACTCCCAAGTTTGCTGTACTCAGACAGTTGCTGAACAAAAGTGAATCATGGGCCAATATCCCCACACCTCAAGGCTCAACTCTTTGCACAATGAAGAGATGCAAAAACATTAAGAAGTTTTCAGGTTTTACATCTCTGTATATCAAGTTTTTTGAATGGACATATTCCATACAAGAAATCTTCAAGAAAGAAAAAAAAAAGCATCACCAGAGTGAGTATTTCACTGCCTTTGAGGGGAATTTTTCACAGGTACCTTGCAATGACCCTGCGTGCATAAACATATACATATGCTACAGCAAATTGTGGGAGAAATGCTGCTCTCTTAGATGTTCAAGTACCTTATGTATCAAAGTATGTTAAGCCTGCAAGTAAGGTTAAGTTGTAAGTTAGGTTAAATATTGTTATGTGTTAATTCCTATGTTGAATTGTTAAATTTAAGATACAAGTAAAGGTTTAAGCTAAGGTTAAATACTTTTGAGTGCTGTTAAGCTTTTAGGCTGTGTTCTTTTTTGTACTTGCCCTCACTGTCCTTCCGTCAGTTGTCACAGGCAACTAAACACACACACAGCCCTAGACAGTTCTCAGTTCATTTTTATTTTGATTGACTGGAGTTTGTTTGGATATTTTTTCTCTTTTTCCTTGGTATAACTGACTACTAAGTAGCAGAGTGAATCTTGCAAAGAACTTTGTCATGCTGTTGCTCAATATTAAGTCAGGTTTTTGCTGATACCCTTGCTGGTGATTTTTTAGGTGATCTCAAACACTCATTTGTAACAATTGTCTACCAATATACAGGAACCACCTCATATTCACAAGCCCTGGTCCTCATGGGGAAACCTCAATCACTCTGGTATCTCTTGGAGTGACAAGACAGCAAGGCATCAGCAATCCAGTACATTATCCGTGATGACAGCTTCCTTCTCCATGTGAAGGAGAAGGTAAAAAGATGTGCCATGCTGTTCTCACCAACAAGGAGAAGCTGGTGGGGAATGTGAAGCTGAAGGGCAGCCTTAGCTGCAGTGATCATGAAATGCTGGAGTTTGAGATCCTAAAGGCAGTGAGAAGGTAACAAAGCAAACCCAGTACCCTGAATTTCAGCAGATGCAACTTGGCCTCTTCAGGGATCTGCCTGGCAGAGTACCATGACATAAAAGTTCTGCAGGGAAACAGGGTCCTAAGAAAGTTGGTTAATATTCAAGTATGAATTCCTCCAAGCCCAGGAGCAATGCCTTCCAACAAAGTCAAGCAAAACACCATCAAAAGGCCTGTACAGATGAACAGTGAGCTCCTGGATGAATTCAAAGGGAAAAAAAGGAAGCATACAGAGAGGGGAAGCAAGGACAGGTAGTCTGAGAGGTATACAGAGAAACTGTCCGAGCAGCCAGAGATCAGCTTAAGAAAGCTAAAGCCCTGATAGGATTAAATGTGGCCAGGGATGTCAAGGGCAATAAGAAGAGCATCTCTAAGTAAGATGGTGACAAAAGAAAAACTAGGAAAAATGTAGGACCTCTCCGTAAGGAAACAGGAGACTTGGGATATGGAGAAAGCGGAGGCAAAAAGTTACTCATGTTGTGCCACAACAAAGTTTAGATTGGATATTGGGAACATTAAATTACTTTTTTGCCTCCATCTTCCCTGGTATGTATTCCTGTCATATCACTCATGTCACATGAAGACAAGGGCAGGGACTGGCAGAATGAAGAACACTGAAGATCAGGTTGGAGCCCATCTAAGAATCTGAAGGTGCACAAGTCCATGGGGCCTGCTGAGATGCATCTGCAAATCTTAAGGGAACCTCACGTGAAGACACTACTCACTACAACCACCACATCTAAGAAGCCATTACAGCCCAGTAAAGATTCCACAGACGAAGAAAAGTGAAAGACAACCCCCATTATTACAAAGGGAGGAAAAGGAAGGCATGAGGAACTACAGACTAGTCAGTCTCACCTCAGTGCCCAGCAAGATTACACTGTAGATCCTCCCTGTAACTATATCGAGGGACATAGAAAATAAGAAGGTGACTGATGATGGTCAACATGGCTTCAGTAAGGGCAAATCATGCCTGACAAATCTGGTGGCCTTCAACACAGCTACTGTGTTGGTGCATGACGGAAGGGCAACCAACATCATCTACCTGGATATGCACAGAGTGTTTGACACTGTAACACAGGATATCCTTGTCTCTGAACTGCAGAGACACTGATTTGACAGATGAAACAAGTGATAAGGAATTGGCTGAGTGGTCACGCTGTAAATTGTGGTCAAGAACTCCCTGTCCAAATGGACGCTAGTTCCTTAGGGGTCGTACTGGGACCACTGCTGTGTAACACCTTTGCTGGTGTCATGGACAGTGGGATCAGGAGCACCCACAGCTAGTCTGCCAATGACATCTGGCTGCGTGGTTCTGTCAACATGCTGGAGGGAAGGGATGGCACAGGGGGACCTGGACAGGCTTGGGAGGTGGGCCTGTGTGAATATGAAGTTCAAAAACAGAAAGTGCAATGATCTTCACCTAGGCTAGGGCAATCCCAAGCACAAATACAGGCTGGGCAGAGAATGGAGAGAAGCCCTGAGAAGGACTTGTGCGTGATGGTGGATGAGAGGCAGGACATGAACCCACAATGTGCACTCACAGCTCAGAAAGCCAAATGTGTCCTGGGCTGCATCCAGAAAACTGTGGCCAGTAGAGCGAGGGAGGGGATTCTGCACCTCTACTCTGCTCTGGTGAGACCCCACCTGTAGCGCAGCATCCAGCTCTGGAGTCCCCAAGGTAAGAAGGACATGGACCTGATCAAGCAAGTCCATGAAGACATTCAGGCAATGCCTCTCCTATGAAGACAGTCAGAGCTGGTGCTGTTCAGCCTGGAGAAGAGAAGACTTCAGGGAGATATTATAGCACCTTCCAGTACCCAAAGGAAGCCTACAAGAAAGCTATAGAGGGACTTTTTACAAGGACATGTAGTGACAAGACAAGGACTAGTGGTTTCATACTGAAAGACAATTAGTTGAGATCAAATATTCAGGAGAAATTCTTCAGTGTGAGAGTGGCAAGACACTCAAACACCTTGCCCAGAGAAGCTGTGTATGTCTCATCCCAGGAACTGTCCAAGGCAAATCTGGATGAGGCTTTGAACAACCTGGTGTTCCAACCTACGGCAACTGAATCTTTAAGAACTGATGATCTTTACGGTCCTTTCCAACCCAACCATTCTATGATTAAATAAGTTACCATTAGACAAAAATAAACACATCCTGTGTAAATATGAGACATGTAATCAAAATTCAGTTTGTTTTTCAAGTTTTGGTTTATTTTTCAAGTTTTAAATTTTGGTTTATTTTTCTTCAAAGGTTTGGGGGCAATCTTCATATTTAAGGAGGAGTAAAGAAATTATTTTATTTTAATAGTAGTTGTGCCACTGTTGAAAATGTTATAATAATCAGAAGTCTATCCTGCCTAGTGGAGATGAGAGCCCAGTGTCAAAAATGTAACAGCCACCTTAAGCTGACATCAACATTTATGCCTGAAAAATATAGTGAATGCTTCTTTTACCTGAAGGACCCGAGTTCCAAAAGTTAGATTTAGAAAGCTCAAACCTTACACTTGAGGTGCTGGAGTATGCCCAATAAAGAGCAACAAAGCTGGTAAAGGGTCGGGAGCACAGATTCTATGAGGTGCCGCTGACAGAGCTGAGAGGGTTCAGAAAAGGAGGTTCAGGGGAGAGCTTATCACTCTCTACAACTCCCTAAAAGGAGGGTGTAGCCAGGTAGAGGTTGGCCTCTTCTCCCAAGGAACAAGGAATAGGACAACAGGAAAAAGCCTCATGTTGTGCCACAGGAAAGTTCAGATTGGATATTGGGAACATTTGCTTCACCAAAAGGGCTCTCAAGCATTGAAACAGGCTGCCCAGGAAAGTTATTGAGTCACCATTTCCAGCAGTATGTTAAAAGCCTTGTAGATGTGGTGCTTAGGGACATGGTTTAGTGGTGGATTTGGCAGTGCTGGGTTAACGGTTGGATTCGATGACCTCTAGGACATTTTCCAACATGACTCCGTGGCCCTGCTTTATTGATAAAGCACATTATTTCTATCTGAGAAGTGTGAATGGGTTCTCATTTGCTGTATTAACAGTTATACTTACAGTTAAACTGTAAGTATTGTGCAACATTTTTATGATCAATTCAAAGAGTAACCTAATTAAGTGATTACCATGCAGTGATAAGCAACAGGTTTACACAAATTCTAAGGGGTCTAACTAATTGTTTTCAATAGAAAACCTCTCTATAGCTGGAATAAACAAAGATATGAGTCTTCATACCTTTTTCAAGGTGAATTTATTCATTCAATAATAACAACTTTCATATTTATATACATCCTGTAATTTCTTTAGCTTGCTGGCATAACCTTTAATGACTCTGACAAAGCCTTATTAACAGTGTAAGCACTAAAAAAAAAAAATCAAGAAATCAGCATAATCGCTAAGCTACTTTATTATTTTATGGTGCATTTCAAAGAGATCAGAAAAGCAAGGAAGCATTGAAAACCCACGTTATTGCAACCTATTGACTTTTCTGTATTTAATAAGCACATCTATTTCCTGGACACTTAACTCTGCCATGGTATACTTATAATGGGAAGGTACTATGCTACAAAAACTACACCTCCTCTTTCTTTTAAGGATAGCTAACAAAGAGGACAATTCCCAAGACATGATCATGATGATTAGAGATTCAAAAAAGATTACTCCGATAAACAGTATCTCCACCAGGACAAACTATATTTTGCACAATACAAAAATTTTCAGTTTTTAATGACTGTAGAGTGAGAAAAACTGTAACTTGAAAGAAAGATGGTTTATGACAAATCACAGCTGTTTCTGTACCTAAAAAGCACACGTACCTTTTCCTAAGTGTGTATTTATACTCATGTATCTAGCTGTTCCTGTAAGGCTCTTGTGTTCTCGATATGGTATGTGCTTCTTTGTTTCTGGATCTACATACTCCTTTGCCAAACCAAAGTCTATAATGTGAATAATTTGTTGGGTTTTGTTTCCAGGTCGTCCTATTAAGAAGTTCTCAGGTTTTACATCTCTGTATATCAAGTTCTTTGAATGGACATATTCCATACGAGAAATCTTCAATAAAAGAAAAAAAAAAGACAAGGAAGTTTAGTTTAAGCTTCAGGTTTTCACATTAAAACGTGTTAGAAGCTAAATATCTTTATACTGGCTTTGTACATAGAAGAAATCACCCCTCCTAATACCTTAAGACCAAAGCAATACCGTTCTTAACGAAGTATCTCCCAGGTAAAGTCAATGAAAATTGTACACTTTTCCAAAGCAGATACACCAACTGGTGTATTGGAAACTTTCACTCTGGACATTAGTCATGAATCTTGTAAATAAAATACGTTTTTGTCTCTCAAAACACAAGCACAGCACAAGTATGTTTTGTGTACATTAAAAGTAAAACCAGAAATTATGTCACCAAGCAGAAAGCAGCTAAGTTTGATGTAGATCTATTAGGTATTAAAGATACAAATGCGAGAAGCACTGAAAGTTCATGACTATGCATATAAAGTCCATTCTAGCTGGACTGCTTTCTAGCAAAATTTCCATATTTAGAAAAGAACAAAGCTGATCTTTGGTCTTGTGAGGACTTGAGCATTTCAAAAAAAGAACTTAGGCATTTTGGCTGTAATTAAGTTCAATGTGTCTGTATGTCTACAGTTGGAGGCCTGTTATACAATTACAATCATTTTTTAAACAGCTATTTTTAACCATTGCAGGTAAAAACATCACTATTTAGGGAAGTGGAAATCTGGTAAACATGCACAGCCTTAATTGTCCTTCTTTCCACTTCCACCCACATTGAAGTCAGAACCAAACAAGGAAATCTTCAAAAAAGAGACTAATTCTTCATTGAGTAAGTTTGTGCTATAATTTCTTGAAGGATTTGGGGAATTCTTCATTTTTTTGTTTGCTTTCTTATAAGAATGCCCAGGAAAAAATACTTATGCTATTTAGGAGTCTCACAATACAACCGCTTGTGTGGGCTAAAATTACTTTTATTTCTTTAAGGTTTTCTTTTTTGAAAGAGTATGTCAAACTAAAATTCATGGTTTTAGGCTGCGATGAGAAGTCAGAAGACACAAGTAATTACATTCATGAATTGACTTGAAAAACTAGAACAAAATAAATCAAAGTAATATAAGTATTCCTGCTTAAACTGTATCACAAGCATTTTAAATACCAGCAACACCAATTTGAAACATGAGAAGTGCAAACATTCTAAGTGAAGTAAGCATTTAACCCACTGAAGACTGATTAAGTTATTCTAGTGAACACTCAAATTAACATCTATTCTACTTACCAACTGTACGGCTATCATAAGAACGGTTTTAAGAGAAAATGTCCTACCACACAAGTCAAATAAATCTTCCAGACTAGGTCCAAGTAGTTCTAGCACCATAGCATTATATTTGCCACATGGGCCAAAATAATAAACCTGAGGTATTCCATCTGTAAAATTAAAATACAAAGTAATGATAAGTGGTTAAGTAAGATTAAGGTACACAGCAATGAAATTACTATCAACTCAAAACTGGGTAGGAACTTAAAAATACATTTTTCACAAAAACAAAATAAACCTCAAAAAACTACAGGTAAAAGACACAACAGGAATATTGAAGATAGTCACAAAAATGTTAATGAAAATGGTACTATTACATATTTGACTTGTATCAAGATTTTTATAAAAAATTAAAATTATAACATCTCTATTAAGTTTTGTAACCATAAATTAAAACAGGGTTTTGAAAGGCTATGAAAAAAGGTTTAAATAAGCTCTTGTAGAAAAAAATACATTTAAACTTCTTAAATTAAGGCTATTCCTACCCCCAGGAATAAAACTACCTTATTATCTAGAGAAATCACTTTTAAAAAATCAAAATGAGATTCATGAACCCCAGAGTTTAATGATACACTAAGTCTGGACTTTACAGTTATAAATGAACACCTGCCTTAGGAAGACAGGCAATTCATAAGTTTGAAAATATAAATAGTTAAAGCCTTATCATGCAATTTTACTTCCACCTTTTTGTACAATATGCATTTTATGTCTATTTAATTAAAAGCAACTTGATATAATTGCTTCTACTTATCTTGTACTTTTTTACATGCATGGGAGATCTTCCTCATTCAGCAGAATAAATTTTGTTTACCTAAGGAAGCTAGTTATTCCAGACCTTTGGTTTTTCGTTCTTTAGTACATATCCTCTGTTTCATTTATTCCAAATATTAATAGTCTGAAAACTTATTCTTTTCATGTGAGCTTTTTCTACAGCGTCCAGTGTTAAAATACTACACTATACAGAAGTGCCAAACCTATTATCAGAACACCTTAATGAAACAATGCATTTCACCTTCATTCTCTGTCGGTCAAATGTAACCCTAATTCTGAGTGTTTTCTGAAGTATACAAAGCCCTCAATTTTTTGTACCTTACTATAGTGACACTTAAACAGAGGGCGCAAATTTGCAATTGTATTCGCTACAGCTTTGGGTAAAAAAACAAAAACAAAACCAAAAAAAAAACCCCCCCCAAAAAAACAACCAAAAAACCACCTGTTTTAGAAAAATTAACATCAAATTAATGCATGTTTTTAAGAGGTTTTTCATTAACCTCTTTTCCTACAAGTCAGAATATTTAAGGAGAAACCCCTAAAAATTCAGTTTAACTGTTCAGTTTTCAGAAGACTTGAGCAACAATTTGTTTTTCAACATGTATCACCACACTCGTCACCATACTAAAATACTTAAAATGCATAATCATACCCACTTCAAAAAGACTTCACAAGAGTAGCTTATGGTTACCAATGAAGAAGCACTAACCATATTACATCCTGTATCAGAATAAGGCACGAGATAGTGTTCTTCAATTTAAAAATATCATCC
>VWZV01012843.1:0-157023 GCA_013397155.1 Irena cyanogastra | reverse complement strand
ATCCCATCCCATCCCCATGCCCAACAGACAGAGCTGTGGGGAGAAGGAGAAAGGGGAAACTTTCTGAATGATGGAGTTTTTCTTCCCAAGTAACCAATAGCAGGTAATAAACTCCAGATTTCCTGAGTATGGCTGCACCTGGCTGCCCTGGGGAAGTGATCTTTATCTCAACTCACAAGTTTGCTCACTTTTGACTTTCCAATTCTCTTTCCCACTCGCTGTGAGGAAGTGAGCTGCATGGGGCTGAGTAGCAGGCTGAGGTTGGCCAAGACAAACTGTTAATTAACCACGAATTAACTGGGGAGAGGTCATAATACTGAAAATACTTTCAAGTAGAAAAATACGTTTTTGAGAGTACAATTAAAGCCTAGCTCTGAAGGTTTAACAACTACTTCAATTTATGCATATCCTGATTTTATGGGTATTTGCCCTTTCTGTGAAAGCTACTTTTGACAGAAAAGCTTTATTCATATAAAGGCTGTTCTGGCAGAACTATTCAGAGAGATTGAATCCCTTTGAAGCATCCAGAGTAAAACAGGTTCCTTTCAGCAAGGTCAATTTGCCTTTCTGGCTTCAGAGTGTGTGGGATCCAACCAGCACAGAGTGTGCTGCCTCTGTCACTGCAGTCCTCTTCCAATCCAGCTCACAGTGCACGTTTAGAACAACTCTTAAAATGAACAAATATGGTGCAGGTTTTCATCAGAGCTGGATTGTTTTTTAAACTGAAGGAAGTCTGAGGAAGTTACCTATGTGGGAAACTTTGAATTAAATAGCTGCTGAATGTCTTCTGTTGCTGACAGGGATAGACAAACTCTGCTCAAGTACCCATTCAGCCAATGAATTTTTAGTTTGTAAAGTGTGTGCTTAGCAAAAGCCCAAAGCCTGAATATTTTACAATAGCCAACATTATTATGCAATTTGGCATTATTTTGTGTGCACGTTTTCAGAGTTAAAGATGTTAATGTGTAGCCTGCTGTAAACATTACTCTAGTTTAAAGATTATGCTAAAAACAAAATAAAAATTGTTGCAATTGCAATCCAAAAGATCATTACAGCTTAAGATCCTCCTATCAATGAACTTAAGGATATTCAACCTCCATCTCCACAGTTCCCCTCTTATCCATACAGGCTAAGGTAAAAATTTTTAGGTTGTCCTTGCCTTAGCTAGGTTAAAGAAAGCCCTTCAGAAAAATCAGATTTCAAATTCCACATGATTTGACCTCAGCCCTGCAGCAGCTCACAGGACAGTGCCAGCTTTGGGCACAACTAATCTGTGCTGTGTGCTCACCTGAGAGACTTCTACAGAAAGTTAAGGAAACACCAAGAGTGAAAACATTCATGGGTTAATGAGCTGCATATTGAAACTGTCTGGTGGTGCTTTCATGAACTGCTCTGTGAGCAGAGGTGACCTAAAGGATCTTGAGTAGGCAGAAGTCAAACACTACCTGCCCAAGGAAGTTTTAACAACACTGGTCAGGTGTTATTAAACAATACCTTCCTTTCAGAGAAATTTTAGATAGAAAAATTATAGTAAGGAACAATCCAAGGAGATTTAAGGTTTTTTTTTTTTTAATTTCATAGAACTCTGAGTTTGTTTGGGTTTTTTTATGTGCCATGTGCCTTTTTTTTTTTTTAAAGACTAAATGTAGCAGAGAAAACCTGCAATAATACATTGTATAAATGCAATGGGTGACACTATCAGAGTAGGAAATTAATAGCAGAGAAGCACTGGAAACAGATTATTCTCCAGTGCACACCTGCTGCTTAATTGATGGTGCAGTCAGTAGTGATATCCATAGGAATGGGTATGATCCTGTTATTTAACCTGTTTTCTATCCTATAAGATTAAAATTTAGGCAATCCTGCAAAACACATCTGCACATGAACTACTTATCCACCTTCTTTTTTAGAGGAAATTGAGACTACTGGCAATCCTAGTGCATAGTTCATCTCATCAAAATAAGACAACCAGGGAGACTTTGCCTCACCCTCTCTCAAGATTTAGAAAAGTTCTGCCTGGATTTATGCAACTAAAATGACAACATTCTGTGATTTCTGCTCATTTTGCTGACATCACAAACAAGTCAGTGAGCAGCTGTTCAGATGTTCCTTCTCCAGCTGAGCTGGTTGCTGCTGAGATGGAGACAAAAATCCTGCTGGATGAGCAGATGAAATTTATCCCTGATGTCTCTATTGAGCCTAAGAGCAACCATTGCTGTTCCTGTTCCCAGTGGATTCTGTTTGTTGGGAGATGCACTAAGGACAGTGGATAGTAGTTGCTAATTGCATCTCACCTCACTGATTTAACATAAATGGATCAACTCTTCCAAGAGACTTCATCCAGGGCCTCTTTTCAGACTACATGCAATGCCTACAAGGCTTGATCTCCTCAGCCATGTCTCTAGAAAAGCATTTCAGATGCTGAACTCACAGAATGGCCAGGACAGCTGCTCTGAGATTTACAGCTGTCTTGAGTTTGAAGTTATCGAGCAATTTAGTGCTGCACTAATTGGTGTAACAGCCTTGTCATCTTCCCCTATACAAAAAAATCTATTCAGTCTTAGGCCTAGTTCTAAAACAAGTAAAATTACAGGTGAACTTGTAATTTACACACAGGCATCACAGAAAATTCTTCAATGCAACAAAGTTCCTTTTCTGCACCAAGCTAATCTAACCCAGGTTTAATTGTACCTCAATGCTCCGTGGATCACAACATGAAGCCAACAAGCAGGAATTTTTAGGTGAGGACAAAGGCTGGGGTACTTCTGAACATCACTGAACTTAAATGTTCATGTTAGTGTTTTTTGTAGGTCCTCTTCCTAACAGTATGAATAACGCAGTGTCATAAGTGCTCTGAAAATTAAGGCAAGGAAGGGCCATAGAGGTAGGACATATCTCCAAAGATGGAGAAAAAGTCAGTGTTTCCATAGAACTACATGAAAAAAGTATTTTAGTTAAAATATAGCCAGATAGACTCTATTCAAAACTTACTGGGTTATTACAAAGCCAAAGAAGCACTAGGTGAGGTGCTTTAAATGCATGAAACCTTGATGTAAGCCATAGATCATGGACAAGACACAGGAGACAAAAATCAACAGCATGCCTGTTGGGAGCACCTGGGTAATGGATGGAGGGTGACACCTGAGTGATTTAGGTTTCAGATATTTAGCAGTGCCAGTGCAAGCCTGGGTGAGCTCTGTGCTGTGCTCTTTAGCCATCTCCCAGAGCTGAGGATGCTGGCAGGGATCCAGCATCCCTCCTGCTCCCTTCCCAGCCCGGGTTTGAACTGCCCAGCAGTGCCTGACAGCCACATCCCATGGCACAGAGCTCCTCTCCATCCCCTCCTGGCAAACCTGCTCAGGGCACCATTCCCCACATCTCTCCTTCCCAGAAGCACAGTGGCACAATGTAAAATTTCAGTGCTATGAATCAGCACACCAGCTCAGACCAGCAGGATGAATTTGTTAATCTCTGTGGCGCTGTGATTTGCCACTCTTGCTCCCAAGGGATCCCAACAATATTGCTTGACATTTAGGTTTGGAATTGAAAGACCTGGACTACAGCAATAAAAGGGCAAATACCAAACCTCTGCATTTCCTGATGAGTGCAATTCTGCCTAGCTGTAAAGAAGTTTGGGGTACACCAGCCAGCTGGGCCCCCCGTGGGAATTAAACATGGCACCATCTGCTCTGGCACCTAAAAAAATGTCAAGTCAAAAAACCTGTTTCAGGAAAGAGCAAAGAGCTGAAACAGCTATTTTGGCTTACAGTTTCAGAATATGATGTCTTAATTCTGCCTAAATCCTGCCTTAGGCATGGAACTGTTTTCCAGATCTAGCCCTTAGGACTTGTAAAGTGTGATGACAAATGCTGTATGTTACAATTGTAAGTGACATGCAGTCTCATGTATGCCATACATACTATTCCCTTATGCTATTCCTCTCTCACACCTAACAGAAATATTACAGATTTACAGCTGGCTTAGGACAGTAACAGATCAGAATCTGATCCAGGCAATACACAGAACTGTCACTGAGGATCAGACAAGCAGAGTTTTTGTAAAAACCTTCCCTTGTGATGTACCTGGTAAATCACTGATGAGAGGAAATATGGAGCCATTCCTTCTGAAATATATATTATCTTCCTATTAGAGATAGCTCTAAACCTCACTTTTATCTCTGAAAGTCCCTGACCTCTGGCAAGTCTCAGCTTCCAAATTTAGAACAGCATCTGAATTTTGCAGCTGGTCTTTCCATTCACAACGAGCCAAGTTAAAAACTGAACACATCCAAATTAGAGGGGAGTATCAAACTCTGGACTCCCATCTGAGTTGTGCAGCAGAGCCCTCTTTCAAATGCTCATCATGTACATGTAGCCATGATGCACAATAATCTATTAAAATCACCCAGATCTTTTTTCACAGTAAACCCAGGTAATCCTGCACCAAACAGATGTCAGTGATACTAAGCACAAGTTGTCACACATGTTAATGTTAACACAAATTAATCAGCCTAAACTTCTGGTGTACCAGACACTTGTGATTGATAGGAGAGGGGGGTCAGATCTGTATGCGAACAAGATCTCCTGGAAGTGAATAAAATAAAAGCCATCACTCCTCTATGAGTCTGTTATCTGCTTTGCCAATTCTGTTAAAAAAAAAAAAAAAAGAAAAAGAAACAGCATAAAATTCACCTCTAGAGAGAAACCTAAAGTTCAGTTGCTCCTCCCATTTCTATTTGCAGCTTTCTTCTTCTAATGTCAACTCCATCTGTCTTCCACAGGAACTTAATGTCTTTTGAATTGTCTATTTAATCACTTGCAAGTTTGTCCCCTTGTTTGGCTGCACTGTGCCCTTCATCTGTCAGCTTCAGTGCTCACCACACAGACCCTCCCTCCCCCACCCACAGATCTTGTCCCTCCTTTTCAGTATATTGCATTTTATCGGGTCACTCTTCTGTTGTCCTGAGGTTAATTTTTTTCCACCCAACGTGACCCATTTCTGCTTTGTAAGCATATGAATCCCCCACTGCTCTCTCTCCTTTTCTATCCCTAGTTTCACAGAGAATCCTCTCTGCCTTCTGCTTTACAGGATGTCTTCAGAGCCTGCTCTGGCATCTTTGTGTCTATAAGAAGTGTGATTTTTCTACTTGGAGCAGAGAAGGATTAAAATTACAGGAAGTGTCTCTTCCAGCAGCAGCAGTTTCTTTAGTGCAGGCCTGTTGTTACACAGTGATTTACTTGATTTTTTTTTTTTTAAGAATCATCTTGCATTATTCATTTCTGATAAATTATCAAGAAGCACACTCAAATTCCATTCACTCACTCATAAATGAATGCTAACATATAGGGCATTCTTCTTGATGGATATACAGGAATTCTAAACAAGTACTATTATTCCTCTTCTAATTTTGCATCTGTAGTTGCAGGGAAGTACAGAGCTATTCAACCCAAACATAAATCTCCATGGCTGGAATACCCTTGGCATTTTTTTCTGGCTGCTGCAACAGTCTACCCGTGGTACTGCATTTTCCAGGTACCACAGAGAAAAATCAACCAAACATATCAGACATAAGCAAGCTTTCTTTGTTTTTTTTCTTTCCTACTTTGTTATCCTCAGGTGTTTCAGTGTGGTCCCACTTTAGGAGAAGGCAACATTTCTACCAATAGTCAATCAGAGGTGTCAGTCAAGTTTGGAAACAGGTCCTGCTGTATTCTGGAGATAAGTCCTCCAGAGCCCTGACTACAGAGACTCTTTTGCAAATATGGGAATCTGTGCCACTGGAGAATGTAGCCCAGGCTCTGCTGTGTTTTAATCTGAGCCCAGAGCATTCCGGGACATGGTTTGAAGATTTTATTCAGATATATTCAGTAAAGCCCAGGTGTGTTTTGCAATGTTCTGCCTCTGTGTAAATGGATATGTGGTGTTGCCTTCCAATGTCAAACCACAAGGAAGCTGATGGAGCTATGAAAAGTATAAGGTACAGCTGGAACAACAGTTCTTAATTCCCCAGAGGATCAGAATCACTCTCCAGAAATATTAATGGACTGTCCAGTTTCTGTTTTGGGTGCCTCTAGGAGCAAGTTTCATGTGAAGCTTTGATTCATTGCATTTCCATTTGCTTATGCAATAATATTTACCCACTTTATTAGAATAACTGTCCCACTGCTGAATGGAGCTAAACTTTTGCATCAGAAGCTAAATATGCTAAATATGCTTTGCTTTGCTAAAATATGCTTATGTTAGTGAGGGGGGCACCTCCATTCTTTGCTGCTCACAGGTCTGGATCACAACACTGCTCCCCAGGGGTGTGTAATGGACATCAGAAAGAAAATCCCACCCCATTCCTGAAAAGTGAGCCATGGCCAGCTCCAGTTATTAACATTGCTGGAGGGCACAGGCAGAGAAAACACACTGACCTATCCATTTTTCACTAGTTACCCAATACACATTTACTACTGAAGGGAAATAACGTTAATTTTTGGAACAGTGAGAGCTTTTACAGCTCCTCTCCTCATGGTGAGTGACATGATCCTAAAGCATCCCTAGGAAACAATTACAGCTGCATTGTGTATGCTCCTGGAGAAATGAGGAAAAATGTACAGATCCAAACTTTCCCTCAGCTGAGAAGGAAAATGTAAATGTTTCTTACACTTCCAGTCACTAACCATCTCCAGAGAAGCAAATTAATATTTCTTCTGAAGCAGTTTTTTGCACAAGCATGAAGGACTGACTTCAATGGACTCCATGGCATGAACAGTTGCTCATCACAAAAAGAAAAATGCCAAATAAAATAGCAAAGAAAAACAAAACCTCACAGACTCAAAATCTTGTGTGCACGTTAGATTCTAAAGCCATTCTTTTTTCAGCCAATATCCATTTTTCTCACAATTGCTAATTCCAAAACAAACCTGTCCAAATTCAATATCTGATTTTCTTTTTCTCCCAACTCTTTCCCCTATGCTGTTTCTCCCAGAGAACCCACAATGTTGAATCTGTCATTGCATTCATTTCCATGGCAACAAATGGGATGCCATAAAGAGTGTTTTAATCCAAGGACAGAGTGGTAGATAAAAGTTAGATTCTGAAACAGAGAATTCTTGCTCAATATCAAAGGCAATTACAAAAGGGCTATAGAAGATTACTTGTTCAGCTAATTTTCTTTTATGTACACAGAAGTTTCCTTCTCTTCACGAAGGACATTCTCAATTTTAAGTGCTGAACTCTCAGAATAATTTTTGTGGATAGAGGTGATTTAATATGCTAATATTGATCTAGTTTTTCTTGATTATATGACATGCATCTTTTTTCTTATCAGCTGATAAGCTAGTTTATATTAAAATATGAGGAGAAGATGTTATGCTTGATTATCCTCAGTGGCATCTGCTTGTTTCAGTAGGCTGTGGGGAAACACAATTTATGAGAGCAGAAGCAGGCATATTTACAGTGATTTCCAGCCTGATGGGCTCCAAAACCCTTAACAAACCAGCATAGATCCAAAAGAAATTAAATTCTTGATGATATCTTGATTCCTCCAAGTTTTTCAAGTCCCGTGGGGGTGCTCCTAAGAGGATCACATGGGACACAGTCTAAAGAAATGCAGCCCTTTATCACCAACTTTCTGCAGCTCAGCACCTTAACCAGCCTTTACTGCACCCAGACCCTCCTGTGGAGCTGGAAATAAATAAATTGGAAAATATACAGTTTCCTATCACTGGAACAACCCAAAACTCTCGCAAAAAGACTGTTGATAGCCAAGAAAAATAAAGAAAAGACATATTTCTCCTAACAATTCCAAATTAGCCAGAGACTGCAATGTAGTTTACTCAGGAGGCATGCTGCAATCACAGCTTACACACTTCTGTCAAACTATGAGGAAAAGAAAATAAAGTTTAAATCACACTCTGAAACAGCATTAAGAAAACACAAATGTTGTGGCACAAACTGAGGCAAGTGATAAAAGGAACACAAAAAAACAAATATTATACAATTTTTTTTCTAGGGTTTAGGCACACCAGGATACCTAGTTGAATCCTTTTTTAATGTGGCCTGCTAGAGAATCAGAGTGCATATGACAAGGTTCTGTCCCACCAGGTGCCTCCTTTGATGGTGCTTTTACCTCAGCCCTCATGTCCTTCTAACTACAGGCTCTGTATTTCCAAATTCACTTTTCTACAAACATCACAAGAAATGTAAAGAAGTGTTGAGGGAGCATTCAAGGTAAGATTTGAACCTAACTCTGAAGTTTCAAGGGGATGAAAGAGACTGGTGGAAGTTTCCATAAAAAAGCTTGTTGGAAACTTGATTTAACTGGGAAATAACTGACATTTCAGAAAAATGTATAAAAGAGCCTTCTTAAGAAATCCTCAAGTAAGATAAAGCTTGTCTAGTCATACAATGTCTCGCCACTCACTGAGCAATAAAAGCAGAAATGACAACCACATGAAATTATATTACGTGGAGGAGCTTGAAGTCTGTTCAGAAATTCAGTTTTATGCTCTCACCAAAGCATTTCATCTCCCAAATTACATATTCATTTTAAACTTTCTTTCTCTGTTCTTGCTTTGGTTATAACAGAATTGGGTTTGGGTCTGTGTTTTGGATTTTTGCTGGAGAGGGTGTAGATAACCCAGGGATGTTTTGCTACCTAGGAACAGTATTACAGATTAATTGATAAATCTTAATACTATAATTATCAATTGCCAATAAAGGGAATGCCATTTTTCAGAATAATATGTCTCTTTCTTGATTTAAATCACACTTCCAAGGGGCCTTTTATATATCACTGTTTTTTTTTTAGTCAAATACTTTCTCATGTGCTTAATACTGAATGGGTAAACAATTATCTATAGAACTTGAGCCAGAATCAATACCCATAGGAATAAAAATCCATACACAGGACTGTGTGCTTCTTTTCATATTAAGGAAATCACTTCAGTCAAAGAAACTGAAAAACAAACTGGGGCAGTGTAGGGGAAATGTGCTTTTTTGAGTGAATTCGAATGTCCCATTGTAATTATGACTTTGTCACTTTTTTTCTGACCATAGTGGGGGGAAAAAGTCTAGAAACCTACTTATTTCAAATAGAAACTCCAAATGGCCTCTCCTGCCTTTTCCTACAGTGCCATTTTAATTGCATAAAGTCACAAATCTGAGCCTCCAGGGGAACATGCACTGTCCAGCTCTTGTGTGTGACTTGCTAGAGAGAAAGTAATCTGTGACAGCATTGTGCTAATCCTTTGAGATGACATATTTAACATTTTGTCCATCCAGATACATAAAATAATCCTAACATTTTGATAGTTACTACAAATTGCTTCTTCTAGACTCCAGCATGTAGCCCACCAAGTGATCCTTAACTTCTCCACACAGGACTCACAGGGAAGCCTATGGAAGCACATTTTTGTAGAAATGTTTCCTAGAAATGTTTCATTTTATAACTGCTAAAATGCCTAAAGCAAATCACACTGTGTATTGCAAGGAAGCTCGTGGGTAGATGCTCGAATGTCTTTATTTTAACAAATGGAATACATATATTCCCCGTGTTCTTTCATTTAGACCTCAGTGATACTTTTATATCTTCTTTGCTTGCTTTTTTAATCATTTACAGCCTGTGAGAAAAACAGGAATAGTCCTCTATAAAGTGGTGTGTGAAAAGGCAGCTCTAAGGTGCTTCCTGCACTCTAAATGTTACATTTGCACATAGTTAATAGCAAGACATTTAAAGAATCGTGCAATACTAGTTTTCATTCAGCTGTCACTGAGGAGAAGAAACCCACCTACCAAAAATTAAGGCTTATTTCATATCTTCTTCATGCCTGAGTTCTCTGTTATAACTCGACTAAAATCTGTAGTTTTCTACTGACATTAACTGGCAGAGCTTTTCCTGGCTAACTAGAAAGACATGAAGAAATGTAACACATGTGCTAAAATGTTGGAATTTCTTCTGCAATCTGAGGGCAAATATCTGAGGGCAAGCCTCAGCCTGCAGCAGTGGATGAGTGAGCACTTCATTGCCCAGCACACCGTGGAGCCTGACACATCCAGATCTTCACACCTGGGCTGGCCACTTCCCCCTAAGGATGCTGTTTTCATCTTTTTATCAAACAGTTTACTCAGTCACTATCTGTAGTGGGAAAAAAAACTCCAAAAAAATCAAAAAGCACTGCAATATGAGCTTTGCTTAATGCTACAAGAGCTCAGGACTTGCTATATGCACGCACAAAATATATGGGAACCATTGTCCCCGGTGTGACCTTAAAATAAAGAAGGATGATGTGACCTTTAATGCCTACTAGTCTCTGTTTTTGAAAGCAAGCTATGGCACTTTGGGCTGGAAAGGACATACTAGAATGATGTCTTCCTCCAGTAGAAGCAAGAACTCACAGCACAAGTACAAGCACAGGCTTCAAAGGGAACTTGATAATACCAGCAGGCAGAAAACAGAAATATTTTTATGCCCAAACTCAACAGCATGTTATAATATAGGCTGAGACTCCCAGTTTATCCTCTGACCCTTTCCCAGTCATTCAGCATAGTCACAAGGCAGGTGGCAGCAGCAGCAGGCAAAACATGCTTTAATCTGAAATTTACAGATGGAACTGTTGCTGAAAAAACCCCATGAACTTTGGAATCTGTTTCTTCCATGGAATAAAGGCTTGTTGTGTCAATATCCACAGTTACAAGCAAGCCATTAAAAATTAACAAACTCACACCCTTAAATATAATGCACATATATGTTTAATAGCCTATGAATAATAGCTCTGAGACTACACATGCTTGAACATTCAGTGTAGAGAGCCTTCATTTCCTCTTGTCAAAATAAGCTCAGGTTTTGTTATTGAAGAGGTAGGAAACAAGATTAATGGTCCCATGGCTGTGAGTTATTTTTAGCTTTTTTCTCTCTCTACATTGTATTGTTTGCTTGTGTAGTGTAAAGCAAATGAGAATTTCTATTAAATACACGTGGTTACCAAATTTGTCTGGCCATTAATTTCTCTATGAAGGATAATGTACATCAATAATCATTTACCTCTAAAAAGTCTCAAGTTGCAGGTTTTTGCTGAGATATTCAAAATGATGTAGAGGAATTGTTGCTATCCTCATTAATTTTAATACAAGGTATGTGTCTAAATCATGCCCCTATATCCCAAGATTGTTTTGTAATCGCAACCCATTTTTCTTAATGACATGATTTTGCTTAATTATGTAAAAATGCGGCATGATTTGGCTATCTAACATCTTCTTAACTTCATATTGCTAAAGAAGATAAAAGAAAATAGAACCTTATCTGCATATGACATGGAAAAACAAAGTGTGAGGGTTCTTTGTCACGGTGTAGGCAAAGAAACTTTGGTGATTTATATTTAAAGGTCATTATTTTGTGAGACCAGCAGGGCCACTGATCAAAACATCAGAGACTATTTAGTTTCAAAGTTATCACTGAATAATTAATTTACTTAAAACTCAGACAAAATAAATATGCAAAACAGTGAGATGATATTTGACAGCTCCTACACTCCTTTTAATATTTAATGTTTATGTGGGTAGATTAGCAAGAAAACTAATTGAATTAGCAACATCATAATTTGAAACATGAATATCTAAGTTTCAGTGGATGGTCACTGTAGACAGTGAAGTAATTCAATGGGTCAGATTCAAATATAGTCAATATACCACCCTATATGCTCACAAAATAACAAAATGGAATATAAAAGCACAAGGGAAAATACCTAATAGCCACATAATTTTGAAACATCAGAACAAATTGTATATTTGATTATTATTTCATGATTCTTTCAGCAAAAAACAACAACAACAAAAAGGTTGAGTCTTTTTGCTTTAACTTTAAAAATTGTTTGTGGGTAGAACTTGGAAAGATTTTACACTAAGAGACCGTTTCATGTCTAAGTAACTACAGGGAGGAATTAATTCTTGAAACAGCTCAGCAAACTGGCACTACAGGTGTTATGAGGAGGCACTGGGGTAACCAAGGACTGATCAGGCAGTGAACAAGGGATGCTTTCCATTCAGAGCACCATGAACAAGCCAGAACAGAGAGTCAGAGAAAGGCATGGGCTGGAAGGGACCTCCCAGACCATTGAGCTCCACCCTCCCTGCCATCAGTAGGGTGCCACCCCTAGCTCAGGCTGTGTGCCAGGCGCTGCACACAGGAGAAGTGGGAGCACTGATCCAACTCACTTTCCACCCATCGTGTTGCAGACCACCTCAGATTCTTTCATTAAAGACCTTCTCAGCTTAAAGCTCTTAACTGGTGAAGAAACTCTGCAGAGAGCCTCTGTCCTCCTCCCCAGCTCTGCTCTGAGCAGCAGCAGAGGCAGCTGCTGTAACACAGTGAAGTCTTGTCAAGGTAATCAGGGCATTGCCATGGTGGGTGACAATACCTGAACTGGAAACACGTCAAAAAGTAAATAAAACATGTGATCTGACTACCTTTGGAGAGACAGAGTAGGGGAAAAGGCCATTGAATATCAAAACACAGCTCCTTTAGAGACAGTCCTGGGTAGATGAAAGCTAAAGGATGTTCCAACAATGAGTCAATTGATAAAATACAAGAGACAAGGCAAAGGCAAGGAGACGAAAGCAAGTATTTACAGAGCTTTTCCATCTCTGTAATTAACAAGAGAGCCAAGTGTCCAGCAGGATAGAGTGCATCTGATCTGTGATTACCCTGCATCTCACAGGGCACACCTAAGAGAAGCTCTCAGCTTCAGAAGCTGTGCTGGGAGACAACCCAAATATCACACATCACATCAGAAAGAGAAGTTGGAAGCCACAGGGTAAACTCACCGTGCTGCATGTGTGTGCTTCAGCTGAGCCATTATCCAAATTTCAGGAGCTGACTGGTTTAGCTTTAACAGGTGAAGTCTTAAAAGAGGATATAGAAAGGAGAAAAAAAATCAGAAGCACTATTAGAAAAGAATAGGTAACCTCTCTCCTTTTTTTACATGGTGTCTTACAGGACCTTATCCAAAGCCCACTAAAGTCAAAGAAATATTCCACTGATTTCTAAAATCAAACAGAGAGGCTGATCAAATTCCTGATGAAGTAATAATTTGATTTAGAAAGCCTCCACTTCTGGACAGGCTCAGAAACACTGTCATGGGGTGGGTTATTCTGTATCACTGCTTTTTAAAGAATGCTAATTGGACAGAAAGGCAATATTCCCTCTGGTAAAACCATACAGCAAATTGACTAATATTATTATAGTTATTGACTAATATTATTACAGTTATTGACTAGTATTATTACAGTTATGGTCCAGCAGCTGAATAATCAAACTGAGGCATTTAACTGTAGACACTTAAGTATGAATCCAAACATTCAAACAGCAGATAGGTCCCACTCTAAGCTATCACAATTCAGGTAACTGAGACCATTTATTGCTGCCCAATGCCCAAGTTGCTGAGCAACAAGTATCTGAAGTTATATAAGACGAGTTGCAAATGGGGGTCCCAGGCAAATGAAAACCTTAGCTGACAGCAGCTTCTGCACTGGCTTTCATTGTTAGAATGCAAAAAGCTAAATATTTGCTCTAATTCTCATTGAGATAAGAATAAACAAGGGTTTTTTTAGGGTTTTTAAGTCCCAAATGGAGTCCATTATACCACTAGCTGGGAATGCTCCTCCAAAAAGTTGTTTCTCAGACTTCAAAAAGACAGTACAAGATTTGACTGCAACATAAATGCAGTGAACTTCAGTTCCTGAGCATTTTATACTATGGCAGAGCATCACCAGGAAGTGAAAATTAAACCAAAATTGTACCACCTAACTGTGGTACTTCCAAGAGTCCAGATGTGCATTCTCTTTGCTCTTCAAACACTTGTTCCTGAAAAGGTTTGAGTGATCCTACCTAACACATCACAGGTAACAAACTCAAAACCAGCTGTTAGAGGAGTATGAGGGATTAACATTGGAATTAGCCAAGTTTTTAATGTTAATTTTGTCTAAGATTAAGGGAAAAACTTAAAGAAGCATTGCACCCAAAATACTCTCGAGAAAGAATTATAAAAGAAGACGTGGCCAGAACTCTGACATCCCTCATTTTGATTTTGCTGGGAAGAAATGGAAATATAGAGGATGACAACTCTGGTACTTTGGGGTATGATTATCAAGCTCCCTGGTTTCACTTGGACCTTTTGGATGAGGTCCAGGCAAAACTAGTGAGCAATCAAACTTTATCAAGGACATTGTGAGACAGTTAAAGCCCCCAAGATTCATTGTAGTCCCAGTGAGTCACGAGCTGTAACATTTTCATAAATTTCAGTTGAAGATGAAAGAGGATCATGGCTATGTTTAAATCAATGGACCCAGAAACACTTTCAAGATATTAAATACAGGTCTGTGCCCTCGAACACCATGGCTTCATTACTGAGAGAGATTTTTGCATGCAAAAGCCATCCTGCTCTGATTTCCACTGAAAAGAAACCCAGCCCACAGATCAGTATCTTCTGGCCATGTCCTTGGTGTGGAACAACCAACCCAGGAAGGTACCCAAGTCAGCCAGAGGCAACATATCTGCCATCCCAAATTCCCCTTTCCAATGAGAACCAAGCAGAGTAATTTAAACAGATCAATATTGGATCAATACACAATATTGAACTATTGTGTATTAGTTTGATTTTCTCACAGCACTTGTTTTTGTTTTGTTAAAAGTGACCTCATGAGTAAATATTTTACAAATTTGAGTGGAAAGCTTCACAGAAACGGAAAAACCAAAAGCAATCCATGCACATGGAAGGTAATGTTTTGAAAGCTTCATTTTTACAAGAAGTTTTAATTTTGTTGGTGAATCAGGTCCTAAATAAGATAAACATATTTTTGTAAGGTCTAGATCACATACACCCCTTCCATATTTCTAAAGAAATGGCTATAGGAAACATTTTGTCCAAATTAGAGTTGAACTTCCACCTTAGATCATTTCTTAATCCCCTTGAAGCTCCTACATCACACTGACAATGTGCAAGTCTTAAAGAGAATTTATGTGTAGTTTAGGTGTGTTTTAAGACTCCTCAGATCTCTTTTAAGGTATAAACTGCTGTCTGCAAAAACAAACTTGTGAACCCTCCCTCTCCAGTCCTATGGGGCCACGCAAACCTGATCCCTTTGCACGAGGCTCAGCAGGACTGGCAGAACCACATTTCTGCCACTGCAGTTTGTTCCTTCCATGAGCTCTGGTCTCTCAGTTCCTGGGAAAGCCCTGCATGCTCAATAAAGGCACATCAACCCTCAGAGGAACTTGTTGTAAGACTGGATGCTCCCATGCAAACCAAATAATTCCATGGTTAGAACAGGGATCTTGATACACTGGAGACCAGCCATAAGTACATTGGATATTTCTTCAACCTCCCATTGGAATGTAGATATACAACATAGACATTAAAACATCAATAGAAATATTATCTCTTAATAAGGGTAAGAATCAGACCTGTTCTCTTGCCTTACTTAGCACGTGACCTTCAAATCTGTACCTACAGCACAGCTGTTCTGTTTTTCTCTGAAGCTGCATGACTACAAAAACTTACAATTTCTTGCTTTCACTTATTTTATAAGGTGTTTCTTTCCACAATGTATTCTTTCACCTTAACTGTACTGATACAGCACTGCTGGGTAAAAGACATGAAACATTTTCATCAATAGGTAGGAAGAATGAAAGGAAAATAAATGGATTTTGAATTAATACTAAAACATGAAAGTGAGTTGAGAGGGTGTTTTTTGGTGTGTTATGAAAAGATTCTGTAAGTCATACAGCATTCCCCAAAATTTTCCACATTTTTGGTATCTTTGCTGTGTTTGAACAAGTAGATACCTCCTCAAAATGGAATTAACAGGCTGTATCCACTCATGGGAGCCTCACGCTGTCTGCCAAGCTCATTCTCAGAAAGCCACTCTGAATGATCTGGTTAAGCACATATTTAAGGACAAGCTAGAAGAATACTAAAAAAAAAAAAAAAGGATTCATCCCATCCAGAAGGGAATTTTAATGTTTCCAGGCACTGGAGCCAGCAAAGCTGCTGAAATGTGAGATAACATTCAACAGAGGATCCCTCTATCAGGATATGACTCTGAATGTGACTTTCATTATTGCTTGTTTTCCACAAGAGAGCTGGGCACAAGGTCAGGGCCATGACAATCCCACAAAGAGAAAGTAGGTCTTGGCTCAAATGCTAGGCTGGATGTTAAAAGCAGAGAAAAATCTAAAATTATCCAAAGAGGGCTACAGGTGATGTCAGGTACTATGGAATATGGAGAAAAAGGGCCATTTTAAAACTCGCTCTTGTGCATGAATAAAAATCTAAAAGCCCCAGAGCAGCAGCTTCTGCATTAGATTCTCTGTCAAAAGCAAGCAAGGAGATCTGAAATTCTTGACTATGGTATAAATATTTGTAGGATCTGCATGCAAATTGTGCCAACCCTACTTGAACAGACTGCTGTAGATATGGTAAATGACACCACTGAGGTACTGGGTCCTGTGCTTTGCCAGGAAGACAATTTAGGGTAATTTTGGAGAAAAAACATCTAAGAGACTGCCAGCTAGGAGTCCTGTATGTATGTCTGTCTTCTGCTTCTGCCCTTATCTCTGAAACTCCTGGCTGAGGATGCACTTGGTACCGTTGGAGCACCCTGCATCCATGAGATCTCATTGAATCCTCATTAAATCCACCCTGCATCCATGAGATCTCATTGAATCCTCATTGAATCCACCCTGCATCCGTGGGATCTCATCGAATCCTTATTAAATCCACCCTGCATCCAAGAAATCTCATTGGATCCTCATTGCATCTACCCTGCATCCAAGAGATCTCATTGAATCCACCCTGCATCCAAGAGATCTCACTGAATCCACCCTGCATCCAAGAGATCTCACTGAATCCACCCTGCATCCAAGAGATCTCACTGAATCCACCCTGCATCCAAGAGATCTCATTGAATCCTCCCATGCTGAAGCAAGAGTGTTTGGTTTATATTTTCCATGGCGTTCAGGGTTGGGACTAACCCACCCTCTCTGAACTCCTTTGCAGCTACAGGTAGTGGTTAAGCATCTAAAATTCTGCCCTATCACATCACTGGCAATGCAAAAATGAAGTTGTATTTATATCTGTTTTCTTTTAGACTGTAAGCACAAATGTGCAGTGTGGCACTGTATAATCTGACATACCCACCATGATGCAGGATTTATTCATTCAAGTCCTATGTTTTCCCAGCCTTTCTCTATGCTCCTTTCTTTGCATCCAATAACATGTTAAGAATAGATACTATTTCTTTTTTATATGATAACAAAGCAGTTTCCACAAGAAAGCCTTGTTTATTATCTGGCTGTGCAGTTCTAGGATAATACAAACCAAAAAAATAATAAAACCTAATAATAATGGCAATGAAAATAACAGAATATTGCCAACAGAAAAGTAGACATGGAAACAAAGCATGCATCCTTGACTACACAAATACAAAATTAATGTGCAAATACATTCCTAAATAAAAGCATTGAATTTTGCTCACTGTTATTTCTGAAGCTTCATGATTCTTTTTTTTCTGTGTTGTACTGAATTATAGCCCAGTCTTCTGAGAATTACATGCAAAAAAGTTCATTTAACTTGCAAGTTTTGTGAGTTTTAGTACAAGTAAATATTGGAACTGCTATACTTATTATACAATTCAAATTTTTTTTTCTTCTTTAAAAATATTGATAATCTGACTATAAATAAAGGAAAATGTAATACAATTACATTGTGTTTAGTAAATAGTGAATAGGGAAAAAAGAATAGTTTGTTAATCCATCCTTGACTGAAATAATTTGAAAAATATTTAGGAATAACAATGAGAATTAAGAAAAATCAGAAATCTGGTGTAACTGATTTCCAGAACCTAAAAGGGCTAAGTTCATCAGGGGACCTTTTCAGATCCACAGTTTTGTTGAGTCTGCCAGATCTCTGGCAGCTTCACCAGCTGACTCTCTGCTTTGTGAGTAAGATCTAAACCCACTCTTTCTACTCTTGAGCTAACCATCATTTTCACAAACTTAAATTGCAGCCTGTGCTGCCTGTGGAAGGATCCTGCTTCACATGGACAGAAGTTGAAATTGTGAAGTCATCAAGCACAGGGCACTTTAGCAATGCAATGCTAGTTCAGAAACACCTGTGCTAAACATCTGACCTACTGTGAAAATGCACACTATTCAGCAGCCTTTAAAATTTCCTATTTGTCACCCACGGTGAAGAAAGGAGGAAGTGAAGTGCTTCATACAGACTGAAGGATAAAAAAAACCAAAAAACCCACACTGAGACAATTTATTTTAACTCTTTTAAAGGCCTTTTGATAATGTACCAGAAAGGCACCCTGGGGCTTCTTCACCTGTTGATCAATGCACCCCCTTTCCACAGTGATATTTAATCGCTCCCCAACGGGACCAGGGGGAAGTTCTAAATATAACCACCAAGGAGAATGCTCTGAAGAAGTAGGATCCACAGCTTCCCTTACTTTCACACCGCAAACTATGATGGACATTGGAGATTGCTCGTTTAGCAAAATCTGAGCCCAGAGAGGGAGAGAGCACAGAAGTGGAAGCCAAAATGAGTCACTACCATGAAGGACACTACAGTGCTATTGAGCACGTGAGGTTAAACCTGTAAACTATGAACAGCTGCTAGCAAAAATGGCTTCAAACTACACTGGATTACACCATCAATTTGGGGGAAATAGTTGGTTTAGAAAAAGAATCCTAAGAATTTCAGTTAACTGCTTGCACAGTGGGCTGTAAAGTGACCTGCAGAGTCTCAGCAAGGGCATATTGGAATAAATGAAGAGCGAACCATTTTCATGAATGAAAAGCTGAAAGCCCCCTCAGTGAAGAGGAAAAAAGAAAAATTGGGGAAAAACTAAAGAGGATCATCAGCTAACTCTCTTTCCTGTAATATTTAGGATAGAAAAGCAAACATGTTGAACAAAAATAAGACAAAACATACATTTCAGATTCTCAAGAAATGTTTGCGTTCTGCATGGAAATGCATTTACATAAATACTCAAGCTGTAAACATCTATAGTACTCATACAAATATGCTTTTCCAGAATCTTCAGGCTAGAAAAAAATTGTACAACTCATGCTTCTGTCAAGGTGAAGCTGCAGCTCTCTATTCAGGGACCAGGAATGATCCAGCCTAAGAGAATCATCCCTGGAGAGTGACCAGGAATTTACAAACAGACAAGATTCAGGAAATTCTGTTAGAAAGCAAGTGAAGTGCCAAAGTGAGAAAGAGCAGTACAACACAAAGTTTTGAGAGAAAAGTGAGTACCCACCACAAGATGTACCACAGAGAATGTTTCTGACACTTCCAGCAGGAATACTTCTGCAACAGTTTATCAACATAAATATTTCCAGCACTTTCCCTTCCTACCAATTAGCAGGCAGCCCTGCCTGGTCTCTGGCTGCAGAAGAGCTCAGTGCTGAGCCTCCAGCCCACAGCAGCCACCCAAGCTGCTCAATCCTCTGCAGCACCCTGCGCTCAGTACAACCCTTGACGGCATTGAAGAGCAAGAAATGAGATCAAAAGGCTAAGGCCAAGTAAGAAACACTGTGGCTGATCTAGTACAGAACAAGAAAATATTTTCTTTGTGAGTTTTTAAGTCAAACAGGATGCAACTAAGGCAGCTAGAAGGAAGAGCAGAGCAGTCTAGGAAGGAACATACATGATGGAAGGAGCTACAGGGCATAAACTAAAGCTGTCCAATTGCAGAAGTGTTTGTTACAGGGCTGGCAAGGAAAGGGCAAATTTCACAGGTGGTGGGAAAGATAGGGAAGGAAAATTTAGTTGGGCTCTTGATAGAAAAGTTAGAAAATGACAGGGGACCAAATTACAATCTGTCATAAACAACTGTTACACTGCATTTTCCCAGTTGTCACCAGCAGGCGTTCTGTCCTCGAGCTGGAAAAAGTGCATTGGATGGGAGAGAGTGGGGTGGCTGACAACAGCAGAGGAGAGAGGGAGCATGGGAGAAATGACCACTGAAAAATACAGCCTTATCTAATACTGCAAACTGAGTTTAAGCAGGGAACACAGATCTCCAGGATGACAAAAGTACACCAAAATGTAATCTAAAAAATTGGAACACTAAGAAATGCCTTCAGAGTGTGCAGCTTTTCCTCCAGAAGTTTTTAAAGATAATTTGTCACTTTTTATAAATGTCAAGAAAACTTTGTTTTGTCTGCAACATCTTTGAATTTATTGCCAAAACTGTCATAGAAACAGCACTAGCAGTTTGATCCAAAGGTCACCAAAGTCAGTGAGAAGAGCAGCATTTTTTTCATAGGGATTTGGATGAAACAAAAATAAACTCTATGCATATTTTAATATAGAATAAATAAAATTCAACAGAGAATTACAAGAACAAAGACAGGGGAAAATTAAATTCACTGGGTTACTTTTCCTCTGCCCTTACAACATCTGTTTTCAGAAGAGAAAGAAAGGCAAATTCCCTTTCAGTGCAGCCTATTTAAGTACAGCAAAGATTACACTCTCCATAATCCTATGCCTCTCCTTTATTAAATAGTCCTGCTTTGAGCTACTTCTGTGCTTCTCTTGGGATGGCATGGAGCATATAATTGGATCCACTTCATATGGAGAAAAGAGCCTGTTAACCAGCAGTTGCAACAGCAGATGCTTGTTCACTTGTGAAAATAAAGACAGAAAGTTTCCATCAATCATTTAAAACTCTAAACATACAGGCTGGGTTTGCTCTCAGCAGCTTTGCTGTGCATGCAGTTTTTCCCTTTCTAAACCCAGTAACCAGGCTTTCAAAAAAAAAAAAAATTCATTGCCCTTAAATAATGGTGTAACTGTTAATGAGAAACACAAAAGCCCTCCCTGGCAGTTGGCAGTGCTGCCTTGGCTGTGTGTCACTGCAGGAATTGTATCTCCAACCTGTTGGTTGGGACAATGCACCATCCAAATGAAAGCCCTTGCTGATGTATTGATCTAGATGGAACTGTCCAAAAAGAGAGATGAGTTCAAAATTCAGCCAGCTTTTATTTGACTATGCAAAGGGGAAAAGGACTTGCAAAAAGAGAAGATATTAGACATGGCATATCATATCTTGCTTTTGGCAGTGATACAGGTGATCTGAGTAAACTGGGGCAAAGCCATGATCCTGATGAAAGACTGCTGCCCTCTGCAAAAGACAAAAATGTTTCTTTCCTTGAATCACACATTCAGTCTTTCTGCTTTCACATGGCCAAGATGCACAGGGCTAATAATGAATTTCAGGGTAAAATCACTTGCAAAGGCCACTCCTCTGCCTAAGGACTTCCAAATGAGCACCAGAGTTATGCTAATAATCAGCTTTTTTCCTCCTTTTCCCCCAGCTTTTCTACATTTATTACCCCACAAGTCTTCTTTACACCCTAGATAAGGGATTAAATTAGAATTAGACATGTTCACATGATAGGTAGTGCATTTCTTAAAAGAGGCAATCTCCTACCCAAGCATCTCTTCCATCAGAATTAGGTGCACCAGGGCACTGCAGATCCAGGACCAACACCCAGGAGTTGGGATGTCCTCCTCAGCAGCAGGTTCATGACTTTGCTGAGCAGCCAGTAAACACGGGACCCCATGCACACCTGCAAATCCCAGAAGCCAGGAAGCTGCTATGCTTAAAACAACAGCCAAACTACCCAAATGGTGAGAGATCTGGTGTACTGCATTGGGGTAATAGACATGAAAGCATGCAAACAAGCTTAAAACATAAAGGTGTGGCCTGATTTTTAGAAACCACCTTTTTTCCTATTTCCATAGGTTACGTAAAGGATTCATATTTTATAGCCAGAGCTTTTCCTGTTGCCCACGAGAATGATATTAGCTGCTTTGCCTTTGGGGCTTTGGGCACACGGGGAAAACAACTGGGATTTGGGAAACAGAGTGCTATTTTCTTGAAATAGCTAGTTCCTTTCACATTATGCTAAGCCTGTGCAAGACTGCAGGTGACCAGAGCAGCCACCAAGGGCCAGCAGATAATCAAAGTAAGTGCAGCTTCAGTGTCTGAGATACAGAATTCAGCTGAAGTGGGAAAATGGTTACATTAGCCTGACAAAAGAGCATTCAAATGATTTTTAAGTCATTTGGAAATATCAGTGTTTTAACAAACACACAAAAGCTTTCTCTTCCTTTTTTTTTTTGGTGAAAATTAGGTGAAAAGAGTAATTTTCATAGGAATCAGCAATGAACCCTGCAAAAAGATCAAATATTAACCTTCTATCTCATTCTTCCCTACATCCTTCCAATATAGACACAGCAGATTTCAGAGAGGCGGGAGTTTAGCACAACTATCAGGGCTGATTTCATCCTTTTGTTTCACGTAAGTACAAAAATTCTCACATTTCAAAATAAATCTAAACAAAATGAAGAGAACAAGAGGTCGTAAGTCACTAACAGGAGTTCAACTCTTCCTCATGGCTGCTTCTTCTTGTTTGTCTGGCATTATGTTACGTCTCTCATGAATAATAGAAGGTAAAAACAAGAACATATTTGTACCCCTTTTTTAAAAAGATATTTTTAAAAGATATTTTTTGCCTAAACCAGTAATTTTTTGCCTTGATGAAGGAGATTGTTTTAAACTTCAGCACTGCTCTAATCAGCACTGGGGTACAAGGTAACTGAAGCTCACTGACATCACCCCAGATGAGCCAGCTGCTATGGGTGGTGTTGGACAAAGCAGCAGGGGAGTCCCCATGGAGCTGGGGCTCCTCTGCAGATTGGGATTCATGCCAAGTGGGGTGTCTTGGGAGGAGAGGAGCTGGCTCAGTCCTGGCAGGTTTCCTGGCATCCTGCTTCCCTACCACACAGCAGGCTCAAATATGATACAAGTGCTTGGCAAACAAATTAGGGCACGTAAGGTGGAGGTGGCTCAGGACTGCCAGAAAGAGCTCTGAGCAGAGCCAAGGGGACCCCACAGCCTTTCCCTGCACAGGTCTGGAGTGATCCAAGCCAGCCACGCTCTGCAGGTGAGGCAGTAGAAGGAGTGATGCCTCTGACTGGTATTTGCCACATCCCAGCAATCATTAGATGAAGGAATGAATTCAACAAATGCAGAAGGCACTTTTGTGCTGAATAACCTACAAAGCATCTTCAGACAGACACTGAGTTACCCAGAGAGTTTGTGGAGCCTCATTTTCTGGAGGTATTCCAAACCCACTTGGATGAAATCCCATGCAACCCAAGTTAGCAGGAGGGTTGGGCAGGTTGATATCCAGAGGTTCTTTCCAACCCCAGCCATTCTGTGACTGAGAATTCTGCTGTGAGGGAGAACCAGGATAACTCCAGCCTTTCCCCCCAGTAAGCCTACTTTTCTTACTGACTCTGCTACTGAATTCATTTCTGTCCACCTGCCAAAAGAAACAAGAGACCCAAAAGCACAAGATAAATCATAATAAATCTACCATTTCCCCAATACCCTAATTTACGCCTTTATTTTGCTCCAGTAAGGAAATAATGAGACAAAGAAACATAACCTCATTTATAAAACTCATTTGCCAAGAGGAGGGGGTTCTGTTTCTTCCAGCAACCTGGAGTTATCATAACAACACTGGAGAGATTAAACACAGACAGATTTTCATGATGCATTGCTTCCTATTTATTGCAGAACACATAACTGTGTCCAAAAGAGAAACAAGAAGCTGACTACACGAAGCTTCACACAATTCTAACAAGTTTTGACTGGCAAAGCACAACAAGCCTGTCAATACAAGCCCAAGTTTGCTGTGTGCCAGCAGTACACGGGTCCCAGAGTGAGAGATGCCAAAACTAAAGAGGAAATGCTGCAAAAAGAGGAAAGAAAGGTGGAGAGAAGGCTGCTTTATGTATCTAATTATGATATAGATTTGATGGATATTTTGAACACTTAAACATCCAGTGGCAAATCAGTTACACTAAGTGTCCTCTCTCACATCAAAAATCAAAATTTTAAGTTAAGAATAACAAAAAACATTGAGTAATACATGTCAAAAATAGGCAGTGATGCTCCCATGTATTCGCATCACAAATACTGAACTGATTATTAGGCTGGAATTTTTAAGTAAAAAAAAAAGTAAGAAGAAGAAAATTTAGGAAAAACGCAGTATTTACCATGTAGATTTACTTTGGATGTGCTGAATTATGTGAACTGATCACTGAAGGAATAGAAATGTCATCTCTAAGTTTGGCATGAAAACGGGAGATATTTTGAAATTTAAAAAACGCATTTTAAAAAGAAAATACAAACAATAAAAGCAGTGAACGTATCAGTTAAGTTCCTTACTTCAAAAAAACATTATGTATAGTTGATGTTTATATGCCAATATTTTTTTCTTTCAGCAGCTAGAAGTTTGAAAAATTAAAGTTGCCATTGTTTTTTTAGAAGCATCTGCTGAGTTAGAAATGCCCTTTCTAGTGACACCAAACAACCCTAAGTAACGTGGGTATTTCTGAGAACCATCATATAAACCACACTGTGCTGAAATTAGTCTTTCCCTGATGGAGAAGTTTGGATTGGAATCCTGATTCCAGTGCTGTTTCTTGTAACACGTAGTCATTTACTTCAGGAAAAATCCCATTAAAACCTAAAGCAAGGTTTTAAATTCACAGCTAAACCTTCTGCTACTGAGAAGTTGTTTTCAAAGCCAAAGGTCATTTTATTTTTTAAAGTTTTGAAAGAAAAAGATTTTGTTTACCTTTCTTAATGTTTCAATGGGAAGTATAAATAATACAGCTATAAAGACAGCTCATTTTCCTCTTTCCCAAGTGACCTTTTCCACAGATTGATCTACAAGAGAAAACATCTCAGGCTCCAGCTTTCAGCACATTCACCCTGAGAACCACTGTGAAAAACAGATCCAGGTGTGCCCAGGTGTGACACAGCAAAGCTCTCCACAGACAAACTGGGATGCTGGCACAGCTGGGGAGTTTTATCAGGATATGAACACATACCGCGGAATCATAAAATGTTTTGGGTTGGAAGTGACTTTTAAAGTTCTGCTGGTCCAACCCCTGCCATGGGCAGAGACATCTTCCACTAGACCAGAGCCCCATCCAACCTGGCCTTGAACATTTCCAGGGATGGAGCACCCACGACTTCTCTAGGAAAGCTTTTCCAGTGCCTCATCACATTCTCAGTAAAGAATTTTTTTCCAAAATCTAATCTAAGTCTACCCACTTTGGAGTTCAAAACCATTGCCCCTTGCCCTATCATTACTGATAAAAAGTATTTTTCAGTCTTTCTTACAAACCCTTAAAATATATTCAAAGGCCACCATAAAGCTTCCCAGGGCATCCTCATCTCCAGAGATGACACATCTTTCAGAAACTAACATTTTATGACATTCCTTTACAGTGAGTGATTAATCCTGAAGCTTTCATCTGAAATGCTTTTGCAGGTTTTGGTGATTATAAAAGATTTGCAATGAAGCAAGAACTCTAAAGAGATGGCACTGATGTATGAGGCAACAAACACAAGGGCAGGCACAGGTCTTGGTAACAGTGCAGTGATCCTCCAGGAAGGGAAGCAGGATCCATTTCCCAACAAATCTTTGGTCCAGCTTCTTTATAAGAGACATCTTTCTCAGAGTAAGAATTACCTTGAAATGTAATTGCACAGTTTTTTAAATCACGTTTTCTAATTCTGGAACTCAGCACAAGGGGTTTCTTTTAATTATTTCTCAATAGCCACACCCCAACCTTTCCTTGGAAAGTCAGTGTCCCAAAAATATGCAAAAAAAAAAAAACTTACAAAGAATGCAAACATTAAAATACTAACAATTTAAAATACTAATCTGTAAACCATTTCAGGAATCACAAGTGCTCCAGGCCTCTTAAACATAAGCTTTTCTGTAAAATTTGGATAGGAGATTCTACTGTTACACACCTTCAGTCTGGGAGGAAAAGATGCAGCAGCACAACTTGAAATACACGATTATCCAATTTTACTGATAAGACACAAGCAATATCCTTCAGGTCACAGGCATGGAAATCTCCCACTATAACTTGCTTTATAATTGCAGGCTCCGGAGGCAATTAATGTGACTGAAATTGGAGGATGTTCTTTCATCCCAGTGATCAAGCAGGAGCATACAGCCCACACTGCCATCAGGTCTCAGTCTTGTTTTAGTGGCTGGTGAAATATTAGTTCTATTAAAGTTGGCAGGTTAGGGCTGGAGGCTTGAACTCTTCAAAGGCACCTGCATGTTTTTCAATTACCTGAGTGCTAACAGGAGAGCACAGAGGACCCAGACAACCCCCTGAGACATCCAAATCTCTTTGGATGTGCAGCTTTGTGCCTGATAGTCCCAAAGAGATTTTGTTAGAACTGCGCAGAACGGCTGCCCCCAGCCTTGTGGATCCAGCTCTGCTGGGCCACCTGCAAGGGCTGGGGTGTTTTAGAGCTGGGTTTTGCTAAGCCAAAGTGCCTTTGTGGGTGTCAGCCTTTACCTCCTGCAGCAGCAGCTCAGGTTTAACTCCTATTTAAAATAAACAGGAATCTAATCCCTGGTGCCAACCGACCTCGCATCAGGGGTTTAGAGGGAAGCTTCAGACTCACTCCCTTGTAATGACCTACATTGGAATGGTTCTCAGAGGAATAATTCAATTAATTCAGACAGTTATCAGCTGGATCCTTCTCCTCACCTCTTTTTAGCACTAGCTGTTTTACTGCCATTTTTCTTATCTTACTAAACAGAAGCAAAAAATTCCTACAAAGTATTTCTCAGATGAGGCTAAGCTACTGAGCTTGAATGAAATTATTTCATGTAATGGCTTGAGCTTGAGGAATTTCTCTTTTTACTACTAATTATATTTGTTCTTAAAGAACGTGAAACAGAGCACGGGAAAATGTGCAGAGTGTCTTTTTATCTTTTAATAAGCCAAAATTCAGAAAAGCCAAAGGAATTTAATTTGTAGGGTAAGGAAGTACAAGAATAAAGAGGCAAAACCTGTTACCCATTTCAAGAGAGATTTTATTTGCCTCTACAAAATTCAGTGCAGTAGGCACTGTTTAGAGACTGCTTTTCCATTACATTCTAGTGCTGAGGCTATCATCTAACATTACACAGAATTGCAGAAAACTGAGCTGATCCCTCTGCGGGATCTCAGGCTGTCCCAGTACTGCACCCAAGGCACAGAGAAGTCAGGAATGCATTTAAAAAAAAAAAAAAAAGACTGTAGCTTCAGACATGTAGCTTCAAATTTAAAAAATAATTCTTCTAATAAATGATATTGATAGCTCTGGATTTCAGATCCAAGGCCAGAATTTTTCTGATTTCTGTGAAAACAGTGGAACAGCTAGGAAGGCAAGCTTGCATGCAGCTCCAGGCTTATTTCCTTGGATGTCACCCTGAGATATGCCTTGAGAACATTTCTCAGCTCTCCTCTAATGTGAGTCATGCAACTGCCAGCAACGTTTGAATTAAAGACATGCTTGTTGTTTGGAGGAGGTGAAGAAGCTGCAGACTGAAGGATTTCTTTTATTGCTATGAACTAGAAAACCTGCAGCAAGACAAAGATGGGATCCTTCCCTCTCGCCCATTTTGGTGGCTCTTGTTCCCTGCCAAAGTTAATTTTTCAGTAAGAGTGCAGAGACAGGTGCAAATACATCCTGCAAATGGCCATCAGTCACATGCAGATGGGGACAAGACCCCAGGAGCTGCCAGGGGAGCTCTGGCTCCTTTTGTGCTGAGACAACATCCCCACATTAAGGAGTCAGTCATTTAATAGCATTCTTAACCTGACCTTGCACACTGCTTGTTAATCTAAGTTTTCCCATTGAAAATGGGAGATTTCAACTGATAAGTAAATTTTGAAAGAATTACCTTGCTTCCTATTTCCTTTAACTAAAAACCTAAGAGAGGCCTAACAACATATTCCCATACCAAGCTAAAATCCTTACTTCAGAACTTACAAGACAGTGTCTCAAGCTCTTAGGCCAGCTCAAGCAGACCATACATCAGTTCAGGCAGATGGGATTACCAATATTACAAACAAATGCTTCTGCTTTGGACCAAGACCCCAGACATGCCAGCACGGTGCATCCAAAGGCATCCACCACAGGTTCCAGACCTCCAAGTGCACTCTGGAAGAGCAATGAGAGCACAGACATGGGCATGTATGATCAGATTGGCCCTGTACTAGGTGTCCAAACAACAGGAAAACTTTAATACAGCAAACCTACTAATAATTGTGATAAGTGTTTTAAAGAGTTACTGTCTATTGTCATCATGGTGTAATAAGTGTTGATTTGGTGGTTTTCACTCTATCTGAAGGAAAACATTAAAAATTGTATCTAGAATGAATCCACTTGCATTCTCAAACCATACCTACTGCAGATTGAGCCTCTGGTCCAGCTAGAATGGATCTGAGATGGCAGAGAGATTCCCAGTGGTCTAGGTCAGAGTCTTTGTGAGCATGCAGAGCAGTGAAACATAAACATCGAATAAAAGCTATTATTCAAAATGTAAATTCTTAATTTTTCCTGCTGGAAAAAAGAGTACTTGGAGCCCCTTCTCACTTTAAGATCCATAATTCCATCTAAATGACGATTTTCTGGACATTTCCCTCACCTCCAAATTTGCTAAGCAAGGTTCAACTTTAACTCTTCACTTTCTAGTTTTTGTAAGTGCTGTTCATTTTCTTATCGTTATTTCTGTCACTGCTTTTCTGGTGTAGCAGTTTCTTTGTTATTTAATGAAAAGCAAAACCCTTTGAAAACCAGGGATGATTCACAAATCTTGGAAAGAAGAACTGCTGGAATACAAGATATCAACTTCCTGCCAAAGAAAAAGAACCAGTCGACGAATGAGCGTGCTCCAGCGTTGTGTGCAAATTGTGCTTCCCTAAACTGACATGCAAGAATAAATTCCTGGCTTCAGCCTCTACAACACCCTCTGAATAACCATTGTGAAAGCAAGCATTTCACAGAATAACAGACCAGCTGGCTGGTTAGCTGATACATTTTATTACTTCTGTAAGAAAACCAATGTGCCAAGAAAAAAAAAAAGAGAAGAGGTAAAAACGTCATTGAAGAGCTGGGTACATACTGCTATGGAAAATTAAAAGTAGTAATTTTATGGTAAAGTTAAAAATGTTATTCTGGGTTTAAAAGTTGTCTTCAGTTTTAACAGTGGGGTTAGAATTGACACACAGAGCTTATGGTCCTTATACATTCCAGTGCACAAGAAGTTAATCATGTGGATGAGCACCACTACGGGTTATGTCACTGTATTTTAAGCTGAATTTAAAAGTGGCTTTTAGGAGGGCTTTGTTTTCTTTTACAACACTTACTTTGCACAGGATGTTTAATTTATAACAAAAATGAGGGTAAGGAATTGCTCAAAAATTGTCTACACTCTGCTGGGCTTTGAAGCAAAATTCTCAAGATGCACTCTAATACAGAGAAAGAGTGCAAAGAGCTCTCTTCCCTTTGCCCACTCTCTCCCACACAATAGTTACAGAAATCAAGCCTCTGATACAACAGTCTGCATGCTGACAGACTGTCTTTGAAAAGCTGTGACAGAGAAGAGCTGATGTGTGAGATGAGGAAAACAACAGTGAAGAAAATAAGACCCTTAAGATGACTTGTGAATGCTGAAAAGTGTTTCATAGAGGTGATTGAGTCAGTATTAAATCTGAAAATGGTTTCTTAAAAACTGAAAGGGAAACTGCTCCATTTACTGAAAAAGCATAAATATTGTAAAGATGATATTTACTTGATCTGTTCCCTGCATGAAACTGCTCTTATCTGCCTCCTTTAACCACACAAAGAAGACTCAGCCTATTTCAACTATTTTTTCCACCTGATGTTAGTTTTAGCTGTCAACACAGAAAACAGGGTTGGGTTCTCTGTTTTCTGGTGTTATTCTATCCCAGCAAGAACACATTCTATTTTCCCATCATGCCTACTAACAAGTGAGCATTCCATTAAAATAGATAGTTTATTTATCAACCCTTTTGGAAATATTTTTTTCTTCGATGATGCACTAGACAAGACATTAATATCCTCTGGTTCCTGCAGTTCATGTCTGCAGCTGGGGGAGGACTGTTGCCTGAATATTGTCTGAAATGCTTGGTGAAAACTTCTGTCATCTGATAGAAAGGAGCCAATAAGCACTACACCCACTCCTCTGCCAAATTAGGAAGAGAAAGTTTGGAATTTAATAATTAAAATAACTCCCAGAAGCATTTGGAGAGAATGAAAGTCAGGGAATGATCAGAGTTCTGGTCAAGCATCATAGCATAGAGCAGGTTAGGAAATCTGAAATGACAGAGAGAATCCAAGAGGAAAAGGTAACCTGGAAGAGCCATAAGCTGCCCCCTGAATATTGTGAGGACATGCTAATTTAACTGACCACAAATGGACAGAGTCAGAAAACACGGTTAGAAAGAAAAACAAATGGTTCCACATTTCAAAATGTAATTACAAAAGTAATCCTTGGCTTTGTGCTCCTGAGTCCAACAGTACTAATGAAAATCCTGAGCATTCTCTTTAAAAAGCTTTTCATGCTCAATGAGAAATGAGGGCATAGAAACAAGTAACAGCACTGCACTGAACTTCACTAGGCTTTGAACCCTGCTCCAAACAGAGATGTTATGTATCTTTGTGTTCATCTACAAGAGAGGAAATATGGAGAGTTGATTGCTGGTTTTGGGAATAGCATAATACACAACCCTCACACAGCTTCATTTATAATCCCTCACTGAGTAGTTACTACCCCTTATTTAATAGAGGTACTTCTACTATTCATGCTCTTAACTGCAGTCACTCTAATTTAGTGGCTATCCTTGTTTAGAAGTCTCACCTTTAGCATAAGCTTCAGATTAAAGTAATTACATTTAATACAAGCTGCCCACTTCTGAGGCTGTCCTTGATTTAGAGCTTCAAGGAGAAGTACTTAAATATAATAGAAGCCATGGCCTGCAAATGAAGTCCAGAACAAAGATTTGTTCATACACCCAGTCTAACACTATTTATAAGTGCAATGTGTCAGTGAGATAGAATAGTTCCTGGAAAAGACTGTACTTCACGTTGGAAGAAAGCCTCATTCAGAGCTGAACAAAAGGACCACCATTCCAGTGTACCACACTGCTTTCCTCCAGACACAGAAACAGTCCTTGTAATCATCCTTCCATAAAACCTTACGTTTGCTTTTAAAATCCATATCAACTCATTTCCTGTATGGCTGAAAGATGACATTTATTGTCTGTTTTTTCTGTCTGTGAAAGGGAAATCTCTGTTAACACCTCATTCTGCCCATCTGCACCAGTAAGGCAGAGCTGCTCCTCCTGTGGACAGCTGTATCCCCTACATTCAGGGTGGGACAATATCCTAGAAATCATTCCAAACACCTCTGTCAGTAATGGACTCCCAAAACAAGCTATGATGGGCACTCTCATCAACAAACAGCCCCAAGGTCAGCAGAGGTGGCCCTTTAGTTTCTGACTCAAATGAGTATATTTTACTTCACAAAAACATTGATCCCAAGGCCAGACCCAGCCAAAGGGGCAGCAACCAGTGATGGCCAACCTGAAAGAATCCCACTAGCAGGCACAGCTTGTCCATGCAAACCAACACAGCTCTCCCCATGTCCTCAGGGAGGGTTCTGGAAACAACCACCAGCCCAAAGCTGAGGTCCTCCACAAGTTACATTCCAAAAGCAGCCACAGAGCTGCCCAGCTTTGATTCCAGTGAAGACAGAAGGAGGCTTTCCTGCTATCTCAGAGTCCATTGCAAAGGCCAACAAACCAGACTACGTTTGCCTCTTCCACTGGTCAGAAATGTAGATTCATTCTTCTGTTGCTCAGCAGGGCAACAGTTTTCCAGTTTCATTTCAACCTTCCCAGATCTTCCCCAAGGTATACAGATTAGGACAAAGAATTATAACAAATTTTAACAAGCATAAATAAATTATGTATAGTAATATGCAATTATAACCTAATAGAAGTATATTAAATTATAACGTAAGCATATTATAATGTTACATGCTGTTCTTATTATGATTACATTAAGCCACACATGGCAATGAATTTTTACCTTGCACATGAATGAAAACTGTGACATATTCAGCTGTTTGATTGATGATGAAATTCTTCCCATTCTCCTCCTACTATTAAAAAATTAAACCACCCACATTGAACTGATCTATGCCTATAAGTAATGCAAGTTCTACATGGAGACAGTTGCAATAAAATACTGTAAATATTCAATTCAGCTTTTCAACTGATCTCAGTATTTTTAGTTGTAATCCAGTGTTACCTACTTGGCAGACAACAGCCCACATCTCATCTCTGGTACGATCCCTTCAAGATAAATGCTGTGCTTGATACTGCTTGAGGACATCTAAATGTATAATTTCTTGAGCTCTACTAAAAATGTCTAATTTCTTGAGCTCTACTAAAAAAAAAAAAAAACACCAAAATAATTGTTTTCTACCTAAACCTACATCTTTCATACTGCTGTATTTTAAAAACATAATAAACAATGCTGGAAATACAATGCCAGAGGCTGACAGATGAACAAAATACAGGAGAGGTGCCCACTCTCAAATCATGTGGCTCTTGCCCTGTGATCAGTGAAATTGTCAATGTATTTTGCAACAATGAACTAAGTACACATCTTTCAAAAAAAATCTTTTAATGCCCTTATGTTAGCAGTTTTACAAGTTCAAGCTCAAGTGAGATTACAGAAATTAAATTACCTTAGACTGAACTCATTGAATTCCAGTCAAAAAAAAAGTGGCAATGAAGGAAAATGTGAAATAGGGCTCCCAAACATGTGAGCTGAACAAAGAAAATTCACTGTAAGAATAAAGCAGCAAACAGGCATTAATTGATTTCTATTGGAACCAGCACAATAAATAAAATCAGCTTGTGATGAGCTTTCATAGCTAGCCCATTTTTTTTAAGCTTATCACAAAATTCCTGTATACATTGCTAGGGCCAGAATTTTACCTGACTATGCAGACTAAACACATTTACCAAAACCTTACAATGTTTGCTGTTTTATAGAGCATTTTTTTGTCCTGTTCTTACCCAAAGAACAGGTGTTTCATAAACTGGTTTTGTTGGTGATGGTGCTGGGAAAAAATGCTGCATCACCAGTAAACTTAGCAAAACAAACAGTAAAATGTGTCCTAACAAGAAGTGGTTTGAATTTCCATATAATTAATGTCTTTCAGATAGACACTTCCTTTTTCCTTACAAAACACTAAATGTTTTATACCATAATTTAAAATGACCATAAAACATCTCATAAAAATAAAGATGATCTCAAGCTGTAAGATTCAGAGCCTAATCACAGTCATTAGCATTATATAACAGTAGAAGTGTTAGAGAATAAGATCATAGTCTCCTGTAAAAAAAGAAGTTATCCACATTTCAAAAATTTGCGCATACTCTTACATCCAAAACACACCAAAAAATGCAGCTTACACTGGGAATTCTTTTGCTGGATAATATTTTGAATTGTACATTAAAAAAATAAAAATATGCATTTGACATGTACGAATTATACTACATTCAACTGCATATCTGTTTCAGCTGACTAATTCTCCATCAGATCTCAGACTGTGACCACACACAAACTCCTCCTCATGGTGCCTTTCCTCTTTCAAACAACTGAAAATGGCAGCACGTGAGCTTCTGTTACTCAAAAATAATCTTTTCCTTCATTGCCTTTGTCTCCTGACATCTTTCCCCTGCGGCTTGAGAGGGATCAAATTTTGATTTGCACGTTGTCCTTGGAGGAGATAAACACAGCCACAGAAATTCGCCCTTAGTGGCAAAAAAGTGGCAATGGTCATGGCTGATGTACTGATTGTACAACTCTTTTGCACCATTATTTGTCTGAGTTTTGGCCAGTAGGGCTGGGCTTTCATTTCCTTTTGCCAAACATAATGTGGGACTGCAAGTGTCATCTTTAGGCTTTAATTCACAGGGTACCAACCCAAGTGCTCCAATCTTAAAATTTCTGTGGAATAGGTGTAAACCAGCATATTTCACTGTTTCCTTCAGGAGGTGACAGCCTGTCCCTGCCTTTTATAAATACAGTTGCAAGGAACATTGAGTAAAAATAAGGTTCAGAATTTACCTTTTAGTTTTCCCCAAAGCTCAACAGAGAGGCATTATCTATAAACCTACCAATCCCCTCATGTCTGAAGGTGCAAATCCAAATACAACCCATCCTTTGATAATTACTGGGCAGGGATTTAGTAGAACATCTGTCATTATGGCAGCCCAGTATTTCGGTGTATTATATCTCTGGTGACTAGATGGCTTTTTTCCACTCTATCTTTTTCTCCTTCTAGTATTTCTTCCACCTAAAAGATTTCAAATCGTACTAGCTGACTGCTGTGTTTAATAGGCATCCTCAAGACATTAAAACATTGTTCCACGTGAAATGTGCTGTTGAGTATTACCTTGGTTAGTAATTTAATTTAATAGGATAGTGACAACACATTGACATTGTGCAGGTTTGTGACCTAATGATTTATGAGACAAGTAACATTTGCAGACACATTGATTTTGGTAACTGTGCAATGAACAGAACTGAAAAACAATTTTCATCCTTTTTTTTTTAACATGTTTTTTTTCCCCTCCTCTCCCAATATTGCTTTATACTTGGAACAGCCCCTTTTAAAGCTCATTGATGGTTTGAAAAAAATTGTAGGTCATGGCATTATTTTTCAAACCTTCAACACTTGAGGAGCCCCAACAAGCCCCTGCATCCCAACAAGTGCCAATTAATGTGTTCCACATCACTGGCTCTTACAAGTGAGACAATAAAATGCACTGACTGTAGTAAACCAATTTAAACTATGGGGAGATTTCCATGCCTTGACACTCAGAGAAAATAAGGACAACAATCCCATCACATGCAGGGTGCTCCCCTGCACCAGCTGGCTGACACAGGTGGACACGTGCAGGGAGGGATGGCCCAGTTCTCTCAGACTAAATCCACTGGGAGCATCTGGTAGAAATCAGGATCCCTCCATGCTCACAGGAGAAATAGTTTGCTATTACTAAGAGTAATGCTGCTATATATAGACCATTAGTATTGCTAATGGTAATGCTGCTGCACAACCACACCAGCCCCAGCTATCTCATCAGGCAAATCAGACAGTGGGAGTGGAGAGCAGTTAGGGCATGCGATGGGAGAGGGCTACCTACAAACACAACAGGTGACAGTAGAAATTGCCATATTTTTTTCTGCTTCTTTCCCTGGCAGCTGTTGGAACAAAGCACATCAGTTTAATGACAAGACAGGGAGTACACAAACATTTGCCATCAAAAACACACTGCAATAAAAGGGAAAAGTTTGTGTGTCACAGCCAATAACCAGCAGCAGAGACCGGCGAAGGCTGAGAGCAGAGAAGGTGTCTGCAATAGCACTGATGCCCACATTGGGCTCTTTTTGCAGATCAGAAGCTACTGGAGAGTCACAAGCCTCAGGTGCAGCTCCAGCAGAGAACACCTTACCTGGGTCCTGCTCAGCAATGGCCCTGACACAGGCAGAGAGAGGAGACTCACCCAGCTCGTGAGGAGAGGGATGCTGCAGCAGACACATCAGGGGTTAAACAAGCACCGTCCTCCTCAGGGGTGCATAACTGACTCATCCACAGCCAGGAACCAGAAAACATCAATTAGCACTGCCAGAGTACAGCCAAACAGGGAGCATCTTCCTCTACTCCTCATTCAGTGACAAAAGTCACGTGCTGGTCAGACAGACTCAGAAACTAAAGCTGAAGGCCAGAGTTTACACCATGCTAAGTAAGACCACAATACTGCAAAGTCTAGCTTAAATCTAAAAGATCTCTTGTTCTTTCAAAATTTATCCCAATTTCAATCTTTGCAGCTGATCCACATTTTTCAAAGGACTAATGGAAGGACTAGCCTTCCTCACCCAGCTCCTGTCCTCATTATGACACTCTCATGTGTAGCCCAGCAAATCCTGTTCATCTGCTGTTAGAAACTCAGCTCTGTCACTCAGTTCAACCTGCTTCAATTTATGTCATATCACCTCACAGTTATCTCCACTTCACATTTATTTTAAGCTATATTCTCTTCCTCATTAAATACCTTTCCTGGCTTCAGTCAGACATGGATATTTTATGGCTATGACAGCATTTCAATATGGTTTTAAATATAGCTTTGTCCACTTTGCAAACTCCATCAGGTTACTTGTACCCTTACTGTGTTTAATTTCTTCTGTAAGTAATATAGTTCTAAAGTGAGAGAAAAAAATTTGGGGGCTTTTAGGGATGTGTCTTCCTATATATTTGCACATCCTCAAATTGCTGCATCTTCTTTGCACAATGCTCCTGAGAGGATTTCTAGCTGGCCCAGTAGTGCCTCAATCAAAACCAGCAGAGCTGGCTCTGCCAGAGTTCTGATGAGGAGCAGAACACAATGGATGGACCCAGCAAGTGCCCCATTGTTTGAGCTACCAGGAGTATCTTCACACAGTGCACGTTGCCCTGTGAAGGCACAGCATAAGAGACACTTTAATGTGAATGTGTGAGACAGAGGATTAATGATGGAGGCGATTTAAGAGAGGAAAGAAATCAAGGAGTCATAGGAAAAGGGAAAGACGATGCTCAATGCCAGACAAGGTTTTTGAATTCACTGTTCTGTTATGGCAAACTTTCTTGTTAAAACCACAAGAAATGCAATAGTAATAATAGCAGGAAATTACTGAGAAGCTCTTCCTGCAAAAGCATAGGACCTGCAGAACTATAAATTCCTACCATCACCAATATGAATTTGACACAGGATTTATAAGCTTATTTTCATTTGGCTAAAGAGTAGGAGTTTATGCAAAATGTACCTATTCATTACCTCAGGCTAATACCCTTATTCCTCTTCTATCATTAAATTAGGTTTTAAAATAAAATAATTTTCAGGCTTTTGTCAAGGTGTTGATGGATTCAAATCTGTGTGACACTGATCCTTCCATGTCTGTGAATGGGAGGATTATCCACACTAGGAGAGAGCTGCAGAGGTCACAAATGTTAAACTGCTATTCAGTTCAGGTTATTTCAGTAAAAACTGAAAGAATTAAAAAACATTTCAATGATACATGAATTTGAATAAGAGTAGTAGGTAAGGTTATCTGCTTCCAGCTCTACCAAACATCACAGGCTCTCACTGGTTTGGGTGTCTGGAGATCAGGACTCTGCTTGCTTCTCTGTCACAGACTCCCTGTGTGACCCAGAGCACCTCTCGCTTACAGACAGGTCTAAGCAGGTACCCACAAGTTAAGTGCTGCAATCTAGAACTTGGACAGAGTCACTGAGGGCCAAGAGGGAAGGAGACACCTCCAAACAGTGACTGAACCCACAGCAGCCACAAGTGGAAGTGCTGTAGAAAGCTCTACTGCATTAGCTTCCTGTCTGGAATACCCTCCAGGGGCTGAAGTGACCAGGATTAAAATTTTCTCCTTCACCCTTCAGCCCTGACCTCTTCCTTAAACTAGCAGGCTGTGTACCCTCAATGGGTTTTACCTTTCTTACATGCTCCTCCTCTGGCCCTGAAGTTTTGACTATCAGTTTGTACATGGCACAATTCTGTAAACAGCATTGAAGAACCATGAAAGAATGAGAATAATGAGAAGAAATTACTGTTATAAATTACTAAAAGTATATATTTGACTTGTAACTGAGAAAAAAGATTGCACAGACAGTCTCATATTGGCTGGTAGAGAATAAATACATGGGTTTTATTCCAAGTGCCATAAGTTCCCATCACATTCATGCAGACAAGATAAAAAATGTATTTGCAGAGAAATCACCAGATGCTCCCATCCACCGCTGCAGTTAGAGGGAAAAAAGCAGGCAGTGGGAGAACAGCACATCCCTTTCAAATGAGCTTTTCTAAATTACACACAATTCTTAAATGCTTGCTGACTTCCCAGCACTGAGATTTTCACAGCAGTGACAGCAATAACCCAATCAAACATACAGAAAACCAGAAATCCATGCATTTTCAATTATGCTTTTTTCACTCTGGAATCCTCTACTCCAGGAAAATCCTTCAAATTTTCAGACTTGTCAGTCCTATTGAAAATCTCCAATATTCAGGGGAAAATCATGTGTTTACTACTTAGTAGTGAGGAACCATGACTGTTGAACATCCCAGGAGGTCTCACACTTGCTTTTGTTGTTTTTCATGTCCCTGCATGGACCAAAGGTGCTCAGAATGATGGAGAAGGTAAATGCTGAACTCAACATATAAATTCACACAGAACCATCTGCATGGTCAGGATTAGTTCTAAGAAGCTGATTTTACTTTACTTAGTAAAGCCCAACTTGATAAGTACTTGATGATTTTCTAAGTTAGCACCACTCCAACCCCTTGCTAGAGTTTTCCATTCCAGCAAAAGAATTCCTGTCTTTGCTCTTGAGATTGTGGTTTCCTCAGAGCCTGAGGAAGATGATCACCCATCCACAGACACTGCAGATTTCTCTTTACAGAAAGAGTGCTGGACCTTATGGCACATCTCTTTATTGATTTATGATTTGTAGAGCTTCTAAAAAAGTGTCGAGTTCACACCAAACTGAAGTATTGTGTAGTACTACAACTTTATTTTGGTGCTACATCACAAAATTGCCAACTAAAATAACTCTACATAAATGGAACACAACACGAACAACTGTGTTCTTGGAAAAGATGCAAAAAGTAATTAGGAAACAAACTTCTCTTAGAAGTCTGAGATTCACTTTTCCATTAGTCTGAGCTAAAAAACAACAAAAAAAACCCAAAGAGATGCAAATCAAAGTGATTACAAATCAAATACTCTTAAATGGAAAATATTAATTTCTCCCATCAGTGCTAAGTAATTGAAAAACTTTTCAAACTCAGCTCTTTTCAAAATTACTTGGAAATGAAAATGGATGTTCCTTCCTAACTGCAGTTTGTTCTTAAACTACAAGTAAAATTGTGGAATTAAATATACAGTAACTTACAGGAGATCACAACTGGCTAAGCTGTGCTCTAGATGTCACAAAAAGCTTCATATTACAACAAACAACTGGAATTAAAATATTGAATTTATAGTACAGTGAACATAGCTTAGCAAGAATTGATCCAGTGCCAGCTGTGTATGTAAAATCCAAATACAGGTTAATAAATTAGACCACCTTGCTAATTTTCACTTTGGATGCTCATTTATAATCATAATGTCTCAAACGTGCATCACCACATACCTTGAAAAAATCTGGTTTTGGGTTGTTGACTCATTTTGCTGAAGTGTATCTGCTTGGCATGTACCAGAACACTTCCAATTTTTTATTAGTGAAATAAGCACACCCACACAAAATTGAGACAAATTAACTGTGTCGGTTTTGTAGACCAAAACACAGCATTTTTCTGTAGGTCATTTAACAGAGCAGGGCATGGACTGGGGCTGCTCAGAGGAAGGTCCAGGCTGGGGCAGGCAGGAGCTCAGGAGGGAGCCCAGCAGCAGGAACAAAAGCCAATTTCTGCCCTGTGGTCCATGGCACTCTTCCTGCTCACCTGGGGAGTGGGACGAGCTTGTCCAGGGAACAGTTCAGACAGGGAGCCCAGAGGAGCTGTTTGGCATCCCCTGTCTCTCCCCACAGCCCACAGAAGAGTCTAGAAAGGTTAATTTCGTAGTGCAGCTACCTCCAACAGTGGCTAATGGACTGAGACAGCTGTTGAGACTCATTAAGAGCCTGGCTCTCCTTTATGCCTGTGGTATCAGGAAGCTCCAACAGTCCCAGACAACACAATGTTCCTACAGAGCACTTCTAAATTATGATGCTAATTTAAGACATTCAACACCGTGGGCAAACATGGGCTGTGAGAATGCCAGACAAATCTGCTCTGCTACTCTATTCCCATCTGTTGCATTGTCACCACACTTCCAGTGACAGAGGAAGAGCTTAGAGATGGGTTTCCAGAGTAGATGTCCAAGCAGCAAGTTTCTAAAACGTCTGAGATGACTTGCTTCCACAACATGATGCCATTTGCACTCAAGGGACACTTGCACTCATTGCACTTTGCCATTTGCACTCATTTTCTCACACAGGAAACTCAGTGGTTCCTTTAGGGATTTGCTTGCTCAGAAATGTCAGCAGGCAAAGCAAGCAGCTGGATGTCAAGCCTAGGCTCAGTTCTGTATACAGAAATTAATAAGAACACTATAATTTTTCTGGGTAGAGGTGTGAAAATATGATACTCAAAAGTGAATTTGAACTAGAAAAGCATGTGTAAACTCCATGTTCCTAACAACTTTGAAACTGACATCAGACATCAGCCTCCACAAGTACTGCAGAAAATCTTCCTTAAGGGAAATTGTGAGAAGTTGTTAAATATGACCTGCCTGCCAGTTCTAGCTCTGGGATCACCTCACTTCCCACAACAGCTGGCAAAGGGCAGGGCTGGGAAACTGCAGAGACAGAGGAAATGTTGGTAGAAAAGCTGCTCTCTGGGTCAGACACTAATTTCCTGTAAATGAGAAATAACTCCAGAAACCAGCAGAAATGTGAAAGTTTTAATCAGCTCAGAATCTTGAGCTCAGAACTCATCTTTTTCAGAAAGCACTGACCAACAAGGGTCTTCAGGAAGGCTAAGTAGAAAAACTGAAGAAGAAATACAACTATTCATCCCAAGAATAACTTCATATTCAACTGCACCAATCCACAGCAACTGAAGAAGTGAGAAATTCCATGTGTGAACACCTTTCTTCTGGATTCTCAGAATTATTCATCAAAAGTATCTGTTATCTGACAAATCAGAATACATCATTAACTAGAAACTGATGTCAGTGAAGAAGTGTGGGAGGGAATTTATCTAAAAGCCTAGGAACAGATTCCTCCAACACTTCCACTGCAGTAATATATGTGGGTTTTTATCACAGATTGACAACAAATAAATGCAATCTCATCTGTTCTATTTGTCTTTCAGTCTCTTTATCAGCTGTCAGCTTTTTTCTTGGTATTTGAGGCAAACTAAAAAGGTTTGATTTTTTAAAAATATTTTAAAATAATATTAAATACCTCTATATTTTGCTTCCCCATTGCCTCTGCCTCCACCTAAACAAGTAGTCTGAAAACAAATAAACCAACTTACAAATAGCTGCTAAGTTACATTCAACTGTTTGATAATACATGTCAAACCCCAGCTACTAAGGAATACTTTATGCTGAGATGTGTTCAGATGTGAAGAAAAGATTCCTAATGCAGCTGAGTGGAAGAAGATTGTCCCATTTTATACCCACAACAAGTGCCCAGCATGATTTCTTAGTGCTGCGTGGCACTGCAGCTCAGGAATCCTGCAAGGATCTTGCAAGTGCTGATTACTGAGAGAAGCATCAGTGACAGGACCCAAGGGAATGGCCTGAAGCTGAGTCAGGGGAGGATATTGGAAAAGTTCTTTCACCCAGAGAGTGGTTGGGCCTTGGAACACAGCAGTGGTCACTGTCTGACAGGCATAACACTCTGACTGGTCAATGCTCTCAGGCACGTGGTGTGACTCTTGGGGTGTCCTGTGCAGGGCCAGGAGATGGACTCAGTGATCCTTCTGGCTCCCTTCCAACTCAGCATATTCTGTGTTTCTATGATTCTTGGACTACAGAGCACCACAAATGTGCTCTATCACGTGCAGGGATTTTAAACCAGAGCCATTGTTGTTGTCTTTTGGGCAACAAGGAATAACCTTGTGGTATTGCTAAGGAAGGGCACTGGACCGTGGTGCTGGTTCTTTGGGTGCCAGCAAGGATGGCATTTCATAAAGGACACACAGTCAGTCAGCAAGCAACTTCTGCAGAATTTAAATTATTCTTCTTTGTCCTAGTTCATCTGTTGCTTCTTTGGTTCCTTGGTGGCATAGAAGAATGGCCAGATAATGCAGCCATGATTGCAACATAAAAATGCAAATTAAAGATCACAGGATAAGACCTTCACAAAATCTTGGTCTAAAGGCTTTTAATCTGGTGGCCTTGGATCAAGTCCTTAGTGCAGAGGAACCATTCAGCAATACTGTAGTTCTGGACCTGACATTCCAACAGAGCATTGCATGGTTCAGCATACTACTGTCCCTTTGAGCCACTAGAGGCTTTGACAGATTTCAAAAGGAAGGGCCACTGTTTACCACCAGAAAGGCAATATTTGCTAAAATACTTAGTTATTCCACTCTGCTCCACTAAACAGGAAAAGTTGGTGTTTCACTGAATGCAGCAGCAGATAAAAGCTGAAGACTGACGTAAGTGAGACTTCGAGGAGACCTCACAGCATGGGTAAGACTTATGCTCAATTCATGAATATTTCTTGTGTTTCATAGAAAATATTACATTTATCATCAATTTTAAACCCAGATCTGTACCTTTGCAGAGCAGATTTTTTTTCATGGTTGCATGTCATTCTGACTGCTTGAGGTACTTACAAGTTTCTTACTATTAGAGAGATTAATAATCTTTTATGAAAGCATCCTCAAAAGACCTTGACAGCAGGGTAACATCATTACCTCCATTTTAACATTTGTGGGTCATACAAGGTATAGGCAGATCAATGTGTTAAGGCTGAACAGATGAATTCAAGACCTTCAGGCAGGATATTCTGAGAGATCAAGCAGAAAAATCATAAGTCCAGGTAACATGAACCTTTTGAGGAAACATCAATAAAATGAAGGTTTCTTAAGCTTAGAGAGGGATTTGGTTATACAGATGAACTCAAACTTGAAGAAGAATGAAATACTGGAAGAGACTGCCTGAATCCTAAAGGCTTTTAAAGAGAGAACAAGGAGATGGTGGTCTAGGGAGGCCAGCGAAGTTGAAGATGAATTTGTTTTCACTTCTGTGCAAGGGTGAACGTACTGACCTTGGGATGGGCTCACTGATGTAAGCTGAAAACCTCCCTGAGCCTCCAGAGTTATCTGAGTCCAGATCTAGGTGATGTAACCCACCAAGGATGATCTCAGGGAGAGCTCAACACATCCCCAAGTCAAACTTCTAATCTCAGCACAGCCTGCTGCAGCAGTTGCTGGGGTGGCTAAACCCAGACTCAGCCCCTGCAGCCTTTCATAACTGAACCAAGCTCAAAGATGGGGGCACTGCTGTGGGCAGGTAATTCAGACAGACTCTGTGATTGTGCCAGACAGCACAGCTTAAAAACAACAGCTGATGCACTAGGCTTGTTCTAAAATTAAGAAATAGTAGGCATTGCAGATCTGAGCCCCAACATGCACAGCAGCTGCAGACATCACTGAATTCCTCTAGAGTTGTCATAAGCTCACTGCATCTGTAAATTAGACATTCACATGTTTGGCCACTGTGGTGATTATTGTTGTTATTAAAAGAGAGTGCAGAAAATCTAAATAAAACACAGAATGCTGCTGTTGATCATTCACTTATTTCTTTCCTGGAGCAGCCTGCTGTACTGCTAAGAAAAAATACAATACAATTATGTGTTATAGCATAACACTTAATTAGCTTTACAAGAAGACATTAAGCAACACACCAGATGCTAATGAAATCCTGAAAGTCCATTTTGTAATGAAGCACATATGCACCAACATATTTTAATTTCAAACTGGTTTAGGGATTACAAGAAGAAATTGGAAGTTACAACCTAAAGACTGCACATAAACATGCAAGAAGTATTATTGGGAGTAGGATTTATAGTTTAAACAAAATATCTCTATCAACAATAAAAAAGCCCCACACACCCAGTGCATTCATCAGATTAAAACAACTATGACAGCTGGCAGCACTATTGGTAAGTTCCCTGAAGACAAAAAGCAATACCAAGTCAGAAATCATTGGTAGTCTGAAGGTAGCCTATGAAAGCCTCAAAGAAAAATATGTGTAACCCATTTGATGAAAAGTGACTGAAGAGCTGCAAAAAGGGAAAGATGATCAAAGGATTAAGCCAGGAAAATTATCTGTTTAAAATCCTTTAAAGATACCAGTGTGATGCTCTCAAGACTTCTGTTTCTGCTCAAATGTAAAGTATCTCTCCAAGGACCCAGTTCAAAGATAATCAAAGTCACTGAGAACCATAAATTCTAAATAATCCTGAGGATGTCCATAATTACAGTCACTGCATTGTCCTTTTAGTGACAGCAGCACGTGGTCTCCAGCTCCCCAGCAAGCCCAGAACAGGGATTTGAGCCAGACCATGCCTCATCCCTAATTGTCCCTGAATGCTGGACCTGCCAGCAGTAAATGGATCCTCTCTTGCTTCCTCTGCCCTCGCACAGAAAGCTCCAAGTGGTCATATTCTGGTCATAATAAACAGAGAAATTCAAAGACAATATTTCTGATGCCCTCACTCCTTATCAAGCAGAGTTATTTTGCTGAAATGACAGGAGTTTTGTGTGTCTTCAAGCTGCTGTGGTACTGGGGAACATGGTATCCAGTAGAGTCAGATGCCTACACGGTTGGGAGCAGCCAAGTGGCCACTTCTGGATTGCTGGGGATGGATTTACAAAAGAGGCTGCTTCATGCTTCTGAGTGTACCAAAAACTGGAGTTCTATCCAAAGTGAATGGAAATGGAGCAATTAGGCATTAGTCTGTGTTTGAAAATCTGATCCTTTAACTGTTGAGGCAGCATTTTACAACATAGGTATCTCTGTTGCCATACTGTAGCACTGCACAGCTGTGTTCATATTCTGACTGTGATAAGGTAAAGGAAAAAAAATTAAAACAAACAAAACCAACCCAGAAATAAACCATAAATAAACTATCATACTGTATTTTACAGCAGCCCTCCAGAACATTCTACCTAATCCCAGCAATATTACAGACACTGACACAGTAAATATTTTTTAAGGGCTGAAGTAATGCAGCAACTCTAGCACCTGAATTGATGCTTAGCAGCACAATGGTTGTTTCTTTCTGCAGTTTCAAAACACTCAGTTCCAAACTTGTTGAGGCAATCAGAAGAAACTACAATGGAAACTCATTCCACGACCATTCCATTCCAGAATGTTACTGCTCACAGTTAGCTTATTGCAGCAACTGGGACAGCTCCCAGGTCTCTACAGAATGCTGAATAGTTTTTACACTTATTATCCAATAAAACATGCATTTTTTCAAGCATAGGTGGAACATAAAAATGCATCTAATAGCTTTATATGCAGCAGAATGAGTGCAAAAAAAGAGAACAAAATGGACAAGATACAATTTTTAAAACATGGGGACAGCTAAACCCAGATAATTGTTCCTCATTTTTAAATGAGCAGTTGTATCTCTGTTATCATTATGCAGTTCTCCTTCTCCCTCTCCTCTTAAGGTATTGATTTTTCTTTCCTGCTAATGAACTAGGCACTCTGACAAGTGTAAACATCCCAGAGCCCAGTAATTTCAATACACAAACCTACTAGGAAACACTTACAGAAATATCCTGCAGTAGCCACAAAATGCTTATTTTACCAGTCACTTGTTAACACCCAGTCCATGAACGTATATAATTGCTCAAGTGCTTCATGAACCACCATTACCTGGTTGAAGAACTTGGACAAATTGTTTGACTTATTCTGCACTCTTATTCTCAGCACGAGCTGGAAACATGCCAGAGGAATAAACTACCCAACAGATGCTAATTGTGCACTAGACCACACTGCATGACTCCACATCCTACACAATTTTAAATATTGCAATTACTCAGAGATACAAGGGCAGGCTCTCCAGACAGCCTTTCACACCTTAAAAAATTCTTTCGGGAAATGTGCAAAGAAGCAAGACAAAGTCAGGACTTAATGTAAAACACACAAACAACAGTGATGCTTCCAAAGAGCTCTCCCAGATATTCCATGTTTTATGCCAGGGAAAACAGAGAGAAGTTCAGAAAAACGTGAGTAAAGAGGATTTGGGAATGGGGATGATAAGGACTGGCAGTGAGTGAACAAACTCAGGGAAATCAAAAGGCAGAGAGAGGTTTGTGCTCCACAGCAGCCCTGCTGTGACAGGGATCCTCTGCGGACCTCTGGCTACATGGGGGTGAAGGGCTGGAAACACAAGGCATGCACAACAGGACCTGATCTTAGTTTGGTTACCATTTTGATTTCTCACCTTTATTGTCCTTTTAAAAAGCCACAATCATAAGATTGAAAAATCTGAAAGAATTTTTTAGGCTCAAATATTTCTTTCCTCAGCCTTATTTGGTTGCCAAGTAAACACAAACTTTAAAGAGAAAGCTTTTTCCAGAGCTGCTCTTTTGATGAGAAAAAAAAAAAAGTTTTCTTTTAGAGATTGCTATACAAGTATAATTAAATAGGTTTACAAAATATATCTCAAATGGAAACCATATTTTAAAGGAGATTTGAATGCATAACTTCTAAGCAGAATCAAAGGAGCTTATCAACATACAAGTCTTTTATTGTCTAACAGGCATGGAAACTTTGTCTGAGTAGAGATTGATTTGATGCCAGCTTGCTGCAATTAGAAAGTAATTAGCATTCTTTCAAACTGAGGACCAGAAGAATGGCCTAGGGATGACATTCAGTTCAGTGAACAAGGAAGAAAACTTGTGTCTCCTGCTTTTGAATAACTGAGAATAGAATTTGGAAATCAGTGACTGTACTGTAAACTCTACCTGCTGCCTATAAGGCCAAGCCCAAAACACACAAACAGAGAACTTGTTCATTGGTGAACATGCTATTTTGACTCTGACAAAGAAGTATGCAAGTAGGTTTGTGTGATCAGCCACCATTTTTTCTTGCTTTTTTAAGATGCTGCTCTACTGTTCTTTTAACTAAGAAACATCAGTTCTCTTATGCACTAAGGATGGCAGCACCATGAAGACAACCAGCCCTCACATCCTCTAAGTTCTGGTTTAATTCTTTATAGGGAGAGTTTTTTCATTTGGTGTTTTTTTTCCCCACTTCAATCTCTGTGCAAAGATATGAAACAGCCTTGAACATCTGGCAAAAGACTTCAGCACCTTCACAAAATACCATAAATCATTAAACACAGCTTACTGAATTAACTCTTTGCACACAAACATCAATGTTAACTTTCATCAAGAGCTAGTACTGCAACCAACAGCAGTAAATCCAGAATAAATACTCCACTCATCACCTGTTCTTTTCATTTCACTGACTGTCATGCTGTTAGGAATCTTGCTGGGAACTATGGAAACTAAGAACACCAAATATTTGAATTTTTCAAGAAAACCAGTTCCATTCTGGAAAGATACAAAACCACAAAGCAGTGGTTTCTCATGTGCTTTTTGTTGCAAGCTTTGTATTTTTATCCCTAAACCAGGAAAGAATGGAGAGATGAAGACAAGGCTTTGCTGATTCTTCATTTGAAGGAGTAACTACTTGGCCACCCTTTCAGCTTCATCTTTGAACAATCATTTCCTGGAAGAAGGGGAATAAAGAGAATGAGTTATAGAATGCAGTGCTGGAGAAATTTATCTAAAGACAGGTCAGGATACAGGAAAATTATACACATTTTTCTCTTTTGCTTGTCTGTAATGTCACATTTCCTAATAATGATACCAATAAAGAGGCTTTCAATGGAAATAAGCATGGGAAGACTTTTGGCATCACCAGTGAGCACGGGACTCACCCTCTTTCATGTCCATCATTAACAGCTCTGAATTGCCAGTGAAATAGAAACACAAATATTTAACAAAACCCCTCGAACAGCAGAAATAAGGGTGAAGAATAAGGACCTGAAGGGAGGAGAGGAGGCATTTGTTTCCTGGCTAGAAGAGCTCACTTTACATAGAGGATTAAATTTATTTTTCTAATTAGAACCTTGTTAGTTTTGAATTATATACAGCAGTGTGGAAAGGAACTCGTGGGGGAGATGATGTAGGAGCCAATGTTAATGCTCAGCAACAGCCACAATAGACAAGATGTAGCCACAGGTGAAACTGCACAAGTTCCTATTTCTTCACTTTAAAGACTGAAAGAAGAAAAACTTTAAGCTGTAAAGAAAATGTAACATCACCAGAAGAGAAAGTTTTAACAAGCCATTTGCCAGGGATATACGTGGTCCGACAGACTTCAAAAAAAGTAACTGCTGTCATACACCTGACAAAGAAAACCCTAAAAAATTCCAAAAGCCACCACCAAACACCCTCCTCATCCCCAAAAAATTAAACAGCAAATAAAATAGTCTAAAAAAACCCTTATTATTTCTGAAAACTGATATTCTGGCAAGAACCGAAAACATGATCTCATTCAAGAGAAATTTAAAAAAAAAAAAAGAAACAAAAAAAAACCAACTTTGGAGAAGGTTACTTAGCTTTTATTTCACCCAAAAGCATGTTTACAATGTCATGTCAAGATGAGCTTTCTGGCAAAAACTTGGTCAAGATTGGATTTGTATCTATACTGAAGTTAATGATGCTGCCCTTCAAGGGTGACAAGGTTCTTGGTAAACAATTACATGTAACCACAAAGCAAATTAACACTGAACCCTCAATTATAGCTCACTGTCAGGGGGTGCACTGCAACCTCAGCAATCCTCCATGCAAAAACCCTCTCAGGAGAGCTCTGGTAGAAGATGGATATAATAGAAATCTGTAGAACTCCCTCATTAATGAGTGAAACTGGGGACTACAGTCTGGGCATTAGCATAAATAAGTATGAGAAATAAGATACACATTTGTATTTATAAGAATATAATTTCTGGAGCATACTGCCATAAAAAGCTATGAATTTATCATGTCTAGTTGGCTTCAAATCAAGGCTGAAGACCTCCGTAAAATATACATCATGATGGAGCTGAAGTAAACAGTTTCAACATAAGAGAGAGTTCCATTGCCTCTATCACACAATGTAAGAGCAGGCAATAAAGTACCCCAATTTCTGCTTAAAATCCATGGTTCCATACTAAGAATAATTTCTGAAGCAATGGAATGAAAGAAAAACATAACTTTTCTACATTGATGAGGATAAAAGGCTCCTTTTCCACTTTTTATACCCACCAAAGCAAGGAGACCTATTGTCTAAACTAACCTTTGAATAAACACAGAAGGCCCTTTTTAAGGTCAAGGCCCATTCCTGACAACAATTTGACAGTTAAAAATAAATACCCCAAAACTAATGTTTTAAAGCAAACAAAAATCTCATGTGTTATTACAATGACTGGGGTAGTCAATTATTCTCATGTTTCCCACCAAGGAAAATACTTGTTGCAACTGTGAGGCTTTTTTGTTCCTGAATATTGACACAGCTAGAACCTAGGTTGAAAGCAGATACTTTTTGGGTGGGAATTAGAGGAATTGCAGGAGCAGGGAGAAAGAGAATGCAGACAACAGCTTGGAAGCAGCTTCCACAACCTTAGAAACGCAGCTGACATGACAGAGAAAGATTTCATGTTCAATACAGTTTGAAAGCAGCCTAGAAATACAAGAGATTCATGTTAGTTTGTGCTTTACTGTCCTTGTGTTCAGAAAAATAGAAGGTTTTGCATTTTTTCTAAATTAAATGAGGTTGCACATGAGAAACACCCAACTCCCTTAGCAGGGTAACAGAAACAAACTACAAGTCTCAGAGATTTTGACTAATTACCCATATCAAATGGAGAGACAGAGGATAATACAGCTGTAAGTTTAATAATTGGCTATTGTAGTAAGACTGACATGGCTCAATGTCCTTGGGTTCACCATTTCTTTTGGCAATAAAGCATTTACAATGGTTATGGTGAACATTATGAATGTTTATTAACACAACAGCTCATTCTGGCTCCACAACATGCAGGATGCCTATAATGGTGCTACATGCATTATTCATAGTGTGCAAGACTAAAATAATTCCTTGCTTCAGTCTCCTGGATTCATAATTTAAGATGAAGAGCCAGCCTCTGTCTCTCACAACAGAGATGTTTATGCTGCTCTCACTTAGGTTCATTGGGTCTCCACAGACACAAAGCAGAGGATGTGACTTAACATATCAATCAATGTGAAAAATTGTTAACAGCATTTCCAAGCGCCCTGATAATCTCAGGCATAAAAGAAACACCACAGCCCCTTTTCTCATGCAAAATATAATGTCTTAAACATAGCAAATGGAAAATAATGTTATAGAAAATAGCAGATAAATAAATTGGGAGCAGGAGCACAAAGCAGTGTGTGTAGCAGCTAGAAATCTTTTATTTCCTCCAGTTCCTCTGTTGCTCTGGTAGCTCTAAAATTGGATACAGACTGGTGTAAACTGTGTCTATGAGCTTAGAGAACTTAAAGAACAAGCACTTGTTGTGAAATTTCAGCCTGGTAATGGTGTCTGCCTGAACCCCAAAGTTAATAAAGAAGTGTTGACAGTCCCTACCCACAAAATGCTGCAATACCAATTGAAATGTCACGTGTGGCCAGCCCTGCCTCAACACCTCCCACCTCCTGACCAAAGGAAGAGGTGACAATTGCCTTCTTAGTAGCTTTTCTGTCTTTTTACACAGGGCACCACAAAATAAACTTCAATACAGACAGGACTGAAATACTGCTTGTNTATAATATAAATTCAGTTTTGGAGCAAGCATTCCATTCAGGAACTTCAGAGAGAAATTGTCCAAGGCATACAGATAAAAAAAAGGTCTTCAGAAATCAGATGAGATATGTAGTATTATTTCATTCTGAAATTTTCAGATACTATATTTGTATTTTTATCTTAAAAAAAAAATCATTGTGGTTGGGGATAAAACACATCTTAAAAATAAATTGTACCAATCTGAAACAATTCGTGTGGAAATCCAGAGCATTAATAACAGGATTAGTGACAGATTGCTGAAGTTGAAGGAAAAGCATGAGAAACAGAACATGAATGTAGCAAACATAACCACAGCATTCACACATAAGGTCAAGTGGTCCAAGATCAAGGTCTTTCCTGATCCAGATGAAATAAAAACAGACCAGGATGTTTCAAAAAAACCCTAAGGCAGTGAAATTGTCTAACATGTTCTTAAATCTCTTACCACTTTCAGCCTGACAATTTCCATTACGAGCATCTTATGAAATCCAATTCACAGGAATTTTTAAAGATATTGAATTACCCACTAATTTGTCTGGGAATATTAGGTATACATGATGTGGGATTTGGCAACCCCCGTGCCCTACAGAGCAATCAAAGCAATTCCTGGTGCAGACTTGGCACACAAAGTCCCCCAGGTTTCCCTGGAGCTGGGGAGCCTTGGCTGCTGCACCAAGGTTTATTTTCCCCCTGAGGCTGCCCTGTGCAACTCCCTGCACAGGAGGCACAAATCAGGTGCCCCTCTCTGTGAGCCAACACCTCAAGCCCCTAAACCACTTCCCAAGGTCCCCCTCCAGTTATGAAATCTGCTCTCCAGGCATTCCCTTGGACTGGGGTTTGGATGTGTAAATCAGACCCATAAATTATGTCTGAAACCACTCTGGTGTCTGACAACAAGCAGAAGGGAAGGATGAGACTTAAGCAGGAAAGTGATGAAAAATGACACAAAGAATGACCTTGTTGTGCCCTTGAAGGTGGCACAGATGTGCTCAGAGGTGCTGCCCTGCCTGAGGCAGAGGGAACAGATCTGCCCTGGCCTGACCAAGGCACAGCAACCCCATGTGCAGCCAAATCCATCACCAATTCCCACTCTCTCATGGGCTCTCTGTTGGCAAGTCTCTTCGTGTCCCCTTTCTAAAAGATGCCTTGAAACATTCTTTTATTTTATTTCCATCAAGCAGAGTGAGCAGCTCGTACCTATTCACAAAACATTGCCATTATGCCCATCAAACATCAAGCCCAAGCCAGAGAAGAAATGGTGAATCCTTTGCATTGCAATAACCAGAACACATCTGCCCCACGTTTTTATTTCACAGTTTACTCAATGTTTCAATTTTTGGAGCACAGCAGTGGCATTTTTCCAAGTCCAAATCCAATTAGTCTTTTCATTATACGACTGCAATGCAGAGTATTAAAAAAAAAATTGATTGTGTTTGGTGTCGTTTATTTAATCTGAGTGTAAGTAAAATTGCTTATTTGATCGTTTATCTAGGAGAGAATGTCACATCACAGTTTTACTGATCAAACAATTTGATTTTATTTTCATTTGTTATTAGAGACTGCAAACAGTGGAACAAAAAAAAAAGTATATTTACAACTTCCAGTTAAGAACTGAATTTCCCACCTGAGTCAACAAACCACCCTCAGTGAGACTGTGTGTGTGGAGTCAAGGCTATACTGGAATATATACACGTGTTTAAATAGAAAGATATTAAAACTTTGTCAGCAGGAACACAATTAATAACTACTGTAGTGTCTCAAGGAAAAAAAAAAAGCCAAACTGCAGAGTGCCAAAGGGAATTTTAGCAGAGAATGATGGCAGAGTTGTTGTTCAAACCCTCAACATAACGCATTTCATCACCATAATAAAATTATTTAGAGGATGCAAGTGGGCTTTAATGAATACAAGATGATAAATATTACCTAAAAAAAGAATTATCTGCATTTGTTTATTTTCTTTTGGCTCACAAGCATTTCTAAGTTCAGATTTTTCATCTTATTTTCTCCTGATAATTCAATTTTTCTGCACAGGAGTTCTGTTTCAACTGTTAAAACCAACTACTTCCCCAGTTCTTCAGGCTAAGAGAAGATAACTTGAAAAAAATGTGCATAGTATAAATACTTAATTTAGTTCTAGTTCTATGGTAGTTTTACACATTTTTTGCAGCTTGATTTTGATAAATAACACAGAAAAAAAATTCCCTCACTTTTAAGGAAACTGAGGGCCCAATTTGGGAATTTTCAAATGAGGAGTAAGAGACTCTCAAAAAAATACAGTGGGGTCTGTATATTTAGTGTAGCAATATTTCACAATTTAAATTTTCTTTAAAAGAAAAAGATATCTTCCTGAGGAAAGCTGCCATTGTGTCTCCTGTGAACTATTCTCCATTACATAACAACGAAATTGGGACCCACAAATCTGACCCTTCAGCCCTACAGCAGCAAAATTCTTCTCCCTCCAGCATCATGTGCAGTGTTGGAGAATAGTTTGTTTGGCACATATGCTCTGTGAGTGTGAAGCCATTCAGTGAAATGAAAGACAGTCTGGTGCAGCTCATTCATTAATTTTCACAGCAGTTGGTGCCCTGTTGGCATTTCAAATTAACGTAAGGAAAAGTTCAAGAGATTTAACTTCATTTCAAATCGTGTCTACCGTGATTTTCAAGAAACGCTACAAATAGATTAAATTGCATTAGCAAAAGCTAATTGCAGAGCAAAAGAGAAGGATATTAAATGCTAAATACCAAACTAATTTCAGGGTAACAATTTCACCAGCTGACTCATCCCCTGCATAAAGCTTCACTCAAGGGACTGCAGAGGTGACAGTCAGAGGGCAGGGCTGAGGTCCCTAAAGATGCTGGTTTGCAAGTGTTAAATGACAACTTGGAATGAAAGGATTTCAGTCCTGTTCATTGCACAGCTCCAAGCCCTTCTCTGCAATTGGATCCAAGGTCTAAATGAAGCAGTTCTTATGTCTATAATAAACTACTGATGAACTGCAGGGCCTGAAGAACCTGCAGAGCTCTAATGACGGGGCTGGGGTTTCCTGGCACTTGACTCTGGCCATTCATTTCAAAACTCCCAGTAACATTTTCTGTACTAAACTATCCAGATGTGACCATGAAATAGGGAACTTACATTAAACCCCTCCAATCTCAAGTGTAATTGCAGTTCCTTATTTATTTCTGCACTGCTTGGTTTTGCTGTTTGTCCTTTAAGATCACAGACAACTCAGGAAATAAAACAAATCAAGGAAAAAGGCCATTTGTTGATGGAGAGAATGAGATTTTTTTTTTTCTGAATAACAGAATATCCAATGCATTTTATGCTCTGCTTACTTCCTGCTGTGTGGGGAATTTCTGTGTGAAAACAGTCCACTTCCAATGAAAAACATGATAACTCAAAAAGAAGAAATAAAGGTGATAACACTGGGGAAAAATGAAAACTGTAGCCTCAAATTACCCAATTACAAATCAGGGAGCCATTAATGAATTTGGATAAAAGCTGATGAAAGGACCAAGGTGCAATCACCTAATTTGGATATTAGCAGTGCAGACAGCTGCATTTAAGCATCTCCCTTGTATATAATGGAAAGAATTAGGTCCTTAATGCTATGGGTTCTCCTCCTCTGTGAAATAATCAAAAGTGCTCATTTTCCCATTGCCCAGAGTCCAGATGATATACAAAGTCAGGTCAGGTTGAATCCTACTCTCTGGCTTCTGGTTGAGAGGCCAAAATGAGGCACTAGCATCTCGAGAAGCTGCACCAAAGGGATATTTGTGAAGTTGGGAGAAAAGATGAAATTCATCAAATTTTCAAAACTAATTTAACTTAAGGGCAGGGCATACACTGCAGTAGCACCACATCACTCAGGTGTGTTCACAAATAGACAAATTTTCACAGGAATAGGACATTTCATTGAAATTGTTCTGGCCTTATTTTTTTCTCTTAAAAAATGCATTATTTCATGCTGGAAGAGCAGCAGGAGCTGTAGAATGTCTGAGACCAGGTGAAATCAAAGCTGAGTCAGAAGGAGAAACAATACATGTCCAGTGGCACTTCACAAACACTGCTTGCAACAGGAGTGGGTAAAAACATCCATAAGGAAGCATTTTTATGCTTGTTACATTCAAAGTGTGGGAAGAACACTGGGAGTACATTATTGAGCTCAGAAAAGGACTGCTTTGGTTTGTTTTCAAAGTAGAAGCTGAATAAACAGGATCATTATAATAGCTCAGTGTTTGCTAAGGCTATAGACCCAAGGAATGAAGTCATAAGATAAAAAATAAAAATACGTGCATTGTAGACTACTGCATAAGTGGGTTAAAGAACAAGGCCAGGAAACAGAAGGGAAAAATACAAGACTAATCTTCAATTATAATAAAACATTTATGTTCATCCATAATAAAGCTGGCCATGATGTTGCCTTAAATTAGTCTAAGCCACTTAAACTGCTCCTCCCTTTCTCTAATATAATAGAATGTTATGATATAAAATATAAAATATAGAGCCTCCACTTCAGCCACAGGCATGCGCCCACTTCCTCAGCGTGACACAGAAATGGCTCCTGTCACAAGGCACACATTTCTTTGTGCTTTGTAGCACAAAAACCTTGAAGAAATCAGTCTGCAGACCACTGCCTTTTCCCACTCATGGCCTTCAGAGTAACAGCAGAGAGAGAGGAGCCAAAAGTCAGGGAGAAGAAAGAGACAGAGCTGATCCTGGATTCCCAAGTTCAAAGCCAAGAGAACAGTGTAAGTCCCTGGAATGGCCAGGAGCAGACAAGCTGGGGGTGCCTCAGAGGGCACAGTGACAAGTGTGCTGTGTCACACAGTGTGCCCTCACAGGGTCAGCCCGAGCATGGCAAGTGTCTGAGCAAAGTTATTTGTTCTCCAGGCCTGCGTGACAAAACTCTTCCCTTCTGGATCAGCAGCACCTGAGCAATGGAGAAAGCTCTACTTGAGGCTTTCTCTACACGCACAGGAGGAGGTTAAAGGCATTTCCTTTCCCCTTCTTTCCTCCTGAGTCCTTAAAGATGCTTTTGGATGAATTCCCTCTGCTTCACACACATTTACCTGGGGACACTCCTCTGCAGGCTCACCACTGCTCTTCTGACATCCACAAGTGACCCAAGCACCAAAAACCCTAACCCACAGAGACACAACTAAAAGTTTCTGCAGATTTGTAGAGTGTTTTAGATGTGGTTGGAAACATGCAGCAACAGCCCCCATTAAGGGATTCCCTCTTTGGCCTTCTCCAGACTTTTCAACACTGTGGTTGGTACAGAGGCCAAGGAGCTCTGAACAAGGGTTCATGTTCACCAGGAGTTTATTAGTGTATAACCACCCATGTCCATAGTGACTGCAACATATCTGTAATTGTTTGATTGAATGCAGACAGTGATTAGCTGCAGCTTCCAGCAGGGACACAGAACCCTTGGGACCTGTTGATTTGGGAAGCTGTGGCCAGTGCAGTCACACCCACACTGCAAATTCAGCAGAGCTTCCACAGCCGCCAGCGAGGAGAAACTTGTAGGTTTACAGTTCATGTGACAGGTGTGGATGAACTTGAGCAACACATTATGCTTGAACTCACAGTCCCAGGCCTAAACATACAGCACCCTATGCAAAATAATAATACTCCTCAAGGGGATGATGGGATCCTTTAAACCCAAATCATTAATTTCTGCGTATACGATGCATTGTGCTGTGCAAGGTTTTAAACACCTTTCAGATAAACAGGGGAGGGAGAGAGAGAGAGAGAGAGGGAGAGAGAGAGAGAGAGAGAGAGAGAGCAAAATGGACTGTAACAAAACTCTCGTGGTCTCAAGCTGCTATCCCATCTATGTGAACAAGGCAAACAAAGCTGGGCTAAATGAAAGGCTGGGACTGAGGACAGCCAACTGCTGCCTGACATTTCAGCATTGCAGTTAAAGGTCTGCTCCTTTGGAGCAGCCTCTACTTGTCAAATGAAACATCAGGAATGTTTTTCAGTTACTATTAAAAAGATTTTGAAGCAATTAAAAAACTGAGTCAGACTGAAAATTTGAAAATGCTCTATGAGATTCAGTATGTGCATGATGTGTTAAATTAATTACATATATAATGCTGAGAGACAAAACATTGCTGCCAGTAACTTAGTCTCAGATTAGGAAGGGGATTTGGGAATTACCACATCCAGAAAGAAAGAGATAGTGAATCACATCTCCCAGAGGCTTTCCAAAAGCAATGGGAAAATCTTACAGGGTGAGAAACAGATTTTTTAACTGCAATTATTTACAAACAAATTGATTATTTCACCAAGTGCTTTTGTCTCTATCAGCAAACACAACAAAAAGCAATAGCATAGATCCAGGAAATGATGTGGCATTTGGAGTATTTCACAAGTGTTTCAGTTTAAAGAGCTTTTCATCAGAAGATGGTGAATTTGACAATGAATTAATGTCTCATGGAATTATATTGAGTTCTGTATTTTAGGTGAACTGAGACAAGCATGGAATTTTTGGGAAAGTCACACTGTGATGAAAAAACAATTACCTTGCTGCCATCCCAACTCTCTGTACATTGACACTGCTTAGTGGAGCAGCACCTTTAAGTACCCGGACCCAGGACCTCCCACCCCATTTATCAGAGGTTTTGTAAAGCAGACATCCTGCTCTGCATAACACTGCCTAATAAAAACACTGCCACAGCTCCACAGCAGGGTCTCTAAGGAAACTGACCCTTATTAATTCTCTGTGCAGGCCTTTTTCTCCTGAAGGGATGCCAATCAGAAAACATGTGAAGAAATTTAAATGGACTGTGCTTGGTTCTATGAGAGAAAATGGATTTCTTTTTATATCAAGAAGATAAAATTAGGATCAAGTGTTTGGAAACCCATACACACACATCTCCCATTCAGGAGCATTGGGCTTAAGCTCTTTCATTTCCAGAACTCTGGGGGAAAAAATATAAACAAAACCAGAGCCTATTGGTTTTGGTTTTTTTTTCCCACTAAAGTTAGGGGCCTTTGCTTCATTTTTTGGTTTTTTTTTAATTCTGAACATCATGTCCCTGGGCATACTATTAGCAATTCCACCACACAATTAGTACAGCCATTGTACACCCTAGTATTTCAAGAGCATTATTTTCATAACTATTAATTCTTTTCATCTAGGAAAATACTGTGGGAAAGGTCTCACAACCGATCTTCAAAAATAACATTTTTTGAATCCATCTTTATTGCTGGCAAGAACACAGAGTTGATTCAGTTTGCTGCCAGACTTATTAGAAAGCTCATGATTATCAGGAAAGCCGCTGGTCCCACTTGGGAGTTTTGATAAAACTGTTCAACAGTGAGAGATCAAAGACCATAACACATTAGGAAATCAGGTTAAGAGCCAAATATAAGACAGCTCTGAAGGAAAAGATCTACCTAAGCAGACTGAAGGAAGAAAGATACAATTTGAAATACAATTTCTCAATTAAAATGTGCTCTGAGCCCTACTAATCAAAATGCAAGCAGAAAACTTGTAACTAGGACCTTTCTGAGTCACAAAGCTGTTAAAGGGAATGCTTTACCTTCCCAGTGCAACACGAGTGGGGATTTTTCCTCAACATTCATCTTCTGAGCTAAAGGACACTATAGACACCTATTTGTAGAGTTACATTATGCTGACACAATAATTATTTTTATTATATGAGAAGTTACTGTAGTAACACAAAGCAAAAAGAAAAACATATAAAACATAAGAATAAAAGTGTGGTGGCAATGCTGTAACATGGCAGCAGTTTTTGTGTAGTGATAGGAAGATTTGTCAGTCAGTCACACAGAGGATCAGCAGAAATTTGACACAGAGAACCTGTGAGGGAGGAGCAAAGTGATTCTGCAGCTCTGACAATTTACATTTGTAATCATGAACAATGCTGCACAGTTAATGTGATAAATAACTCTGCCACCTCACTTCCACACACAATTTCCAATGTGCTTTATTACCCTGCCTGACTTACAGAGCCCTGCTCATGGGATTTTCTTCTTTTTTATCAAATATCCAGAAATTATATGCAGCAGGTAAAAGGATATATTTCCTTCCTTGTTTCTTGGAAAAATATCTGTAACTGCATTCACTAAATGGAGAACAGATCTTTGTAGGTAACTAATTCAAACATATCACATCTGCTCTTAATTGCAGTGCCTCTGAAAAGGTGAGTAGAGATACCTTTCCTCAAAAAAATGCCAAAGAACTATAGCCAACTCTAATTTACCAGAAAAGTTTACAGACATATGACTTGGAGGACATAAAGCTTTTTTTTTTTTGGCCACATGTCTCAAACACACTCTTGATGCAAAATAACAGCAGGCAACATACTAAAAGATTAATCTTACTGGTTTTTTCCAAGCATAGCTGGAATCTTTTTCCACCTACTCCCTCATTCTTTGCAGTATGCAAGAAAGCTGGCCATAATCATACAGATCAGCACAGCTTATATTTATTGCCTAATTATGAAAAAGTAATAATAAAAATGAAAAATGGCAATATAGATTTTCAATCATATAATTCCAATGTTCCACTTTGCTAAAATGATGTAAAACACCCACCCTTATTAGCCAGGAATATGCTGAAACAGTGTTTAAATAAAGACCAAACCCACAGCCAGGCAGAAAGCAAAAATGCCACAGACACATTTTATAGTTTCCAATTAGGTGTTTCACTGCAAATAAGACATGAAAAATACAATTTTCTATCTCCATAACTCTATACAATGCACAAGAATCTCAGATTAGCACTCATTATAAATCATCAATCTCAGAGTAGTGTTTTGAGACCTCCAAATAAAAGTACAACCTAAGACTGGAAAGAAAGGATACTTTTTTTGCTCCTAGATTTGCTATATATCTTCCTTTGTGGTGAAAAGATGCAATTCTCTGCCTTCACAGGTTTATGAAATACTGTTTACACGAGTCAAGGACCAAAACATTTCTTGTTGTTATGGGAAATTGTAGCATCTGAGATGCTACATTCATTTGGTAATCTAAGCATCAGACACCACTGTGTTTAAATTACAGCACATTTTGGCACTTCCATGGAGAAAACTGCATATAAAAATCAAATTAAACCAGCAAATATTAAGGTAACATTAAGGCTGGGCTTTAATTAACTTTCCTGAAAGTCAGACTACTCAAAACATTGGATATCCTCAGATTGCTGAACACAGAAGGAGCAGAGAAAACGAGGCAGAGATAAGAGACACTGTAAAATTATCCAGATTAAGGCTGCAGCACTGTGTGGCCACTGCCTTGGGAGAGGGATTTGCTCAAAGCAGGAAGGGGCTGGGAGTGGCTCTCAGACAAGCTGGAGATGCAGGTTCCACTGATCTAACAGCACACAGCAGGTGAACAAGGGCTCTGCCATATTCTTGCCACACTGGGGAGAAGCAGCAGGGTCTGGGCAGGCACTGAGAGCTCGAGGAGCATCTCTAGGACCTGGAAATCACAGCCAGGGGGGCAAAGCAGCTGACACTTCTAGAGCCAGGGAGCAAAATGGCTTTTACAAATCTTTTTATTACTGTGGCTGTGATGGCAGGTGCTTTCCTCAGCAGTGATCTCTCAAAAAAAAATCTCTTCACTTACTTTTAGTGCACCTGTGTTCCTGCTATAGAAAAGGAAATAACTGCAGAAAACTCCTCTCTTTTTCTGACATGACCTATCCCAGATCTCATTCTCTATGAAAGCTATTTCCAAAGGCTGCTGAATCTGACAACTTGTGGATTTAAAGGGTAAGGCAGCAAAAATTCCCAAATCATTCTGCTGAGCCAAAGGAGTGTTATAGAAAGGGATGTTTATCATATGGTATAAGTTAATCATCTAGTACATAATTTATCAAATGGTATAATATAAGTTTCAAAAAAAAAATCTGGAGATAGAGTCACACCCTTCTTTCCCTCTCCATTCTCTCTCTTTAAATACTTAAATTAATGCTCTGGCCTTATCCAAATCTTTTTTTTTAATGTTTCACTGCCCTGTCCTTTAAGTTCAGAAGCTCTTTGTGGTGTCCCAAGTACATGAACCCACATGAGTAAGCTGTCTGTGGATACAGGTGAGTAGTTTGGGAGTCTCTTTTCATCATCTCTACTGCTAGCCTAGCTAAAATTACTTGAAAACAATTATCACACCTCAGACCTTTCATGTTCCTTACCACCATAATTTTAACAGCAGCACACGTAGCACCAGTGTCTGGAGAATTTAAAGCTCACATCCCTTCTCCTCTTTACTGTTTAAGTCTTAATTTAGCAGCAGAGATTGTTTATCAATATTTTAGCCTCAGATTTGCTATGCTAAAAAGGAGGGGAAGTGAGAGCAGATGGCTGTGGCAAGCTGCATGCCCTGAGTGGGTAAAGCACAAATATGCTTCTTGATCAACCACTGAACAAACCCTTTTACAAATTTATGTGCTGAGGAAAGCCAAGCTCAGGCTCTGTGATGGGAACTGACTCAGGTTCTAATTTAGTTTGTCTTTCTACACTCTCCAGACTATTTCATAAGCAAAACAAAGGCATGAGTTACACTGCACCATGTGTAGACACATTTGAATTCAATGCATTCATTTCCTCTGAAGTTAGTTTGACCTTCTGCCTGCGTAAGTCAGATCAGAAAGGTCCCAACAGCTTAAAAGAAAAATAATAAATAATAATAGAAAGAGTATTATTTATATAATCAGACAGATTATATAGTCAGACACAGCAGAAACACTCTGACAAGCAGCACTTCCAAAAGTCTTTTTAGTTTACAACATCATAAATTCTTATTAGCATCTCTAGTGAAAGTGACGGCAATGAAAGCAGAGCAGGAACATGCACTCTTCCCTCAGCCTCTTTCAGCATCAAGGAGTTTGGCTTTGATGTAGAGATGTGCCACCCAGGACAAGTTTTGCTGGTGCAGTTACCATGAGAGCCTACTATGCTTAATCTGTTTCTTAAAAGAACTTGACCAGGCAGGAAGAGAATAATTGTGTTAAAAATTCCCCAGTAAAGGTGGAGAGAGGGGTCAGGTTGTTTTGGAGCACTCCTTCACCTTGCTGTCAGCAGAGTAAAAAGATAAGTGCATCCAAGAAAAGGTTTTAGCACATCCAGGATTCCCTGGTGTCTCCAGTATTCAAGGCACAATTTCACCTCTCTGTAGGGGTTTTTAAGCACATTTTGAGGCAAAACAGCTCTTGGGATGCTCTTTTCCAGGCCAAGGACAAATAGCTGCTACTGGCCTCACACTCAGGCAGTGGCTGTCCCAAGGACTCTCCTTGCAGATGACAGACTAATATTCTGCCTCTGGTGCATCATCAAATCTGATTTTTTTCATTTATGGACAAGTATGAAGAATCAAATTGGTTTCCAGTTGTACCATTCAGTCAGAAATCCCACTAAGAGAAGTCCTCCAAGTCAAGAGAATGGCAACTAAAATACTGATCCCTGCCTAAAGTATAACTGCCTGCCTCATGAATAATTTTATTCTCTGGCTCTGTCAATCAGGCGCCTTCTGTGAACATTAAATTTATTACAGTAAGTTAAAGAAAAAAATGATGTGGTGTCAAAGTTGTCTCTGAGATTAATATTACAAGAAATGGGGAAGATGAGCAGGAGGCACCAAGGGCACCCACGTGCCAGGCTCAGCTGAATCACAGCTTTTACCCCTCTGATGGCCCCAGAACAAGGTCAGGAGCCTGCAGAAAGGAATTGTGGAAACGAGGGTGGGAGCCAAGGGCAGACAGAGGGAGCTGGGAAAGCTTTTCCTCCTCCCAGCTGGGCCATGGCTGACCCAGCAGTGGCACACACCTGGCTCACAGGCTCTGCCTACCTACAGCAGCTGCAGGCCTCTGCTTATTTCACCATCCTTACCCCAGTTTGAATTCCTAAAGCTACCTCTATTTAACCCATTCTTCACATCACCTCTAAAGTATTTTAGCAGCATTATGCCAGGATTTGATTGTTCTTCTGCCTTTTTTTTCCCCCAAGTGCATGTTTCAAGCTAAAGTCAGATGCAAAGAACATGTTCCTTCCGTAAGATTCAAAATATTTCTAAACAGTTGGGGAAAGTTTAGCATTTTAACCACAACAAGATGTCATAATAAACTGGTTTTTATGTAACTTAAAAACTCCTGCAAATGCAAAAAGAATTTCATGTTTGTTTAGAACTCCATAGGAAACATGAATTTACTGAAAACTACCCAAGTGTGGTATGAAACAGCACATTGTTTAAAAAGTAGGTAAATCTTTAGTTCATGCCAAACCATGATGGCTCCTGCTCGTCCCTAAAAAAAAAACAGTTCTGCATCTCCAGCTAGACATGGACTCCCTACATTCCCATTCCAGCTGGAATTTTTTTTACATTAGACACTGTCAAGTGCTCCAAAGGCATTATACAATCATTATTTCTGTTTTTCCTTGGAGCTGGAGTCAATATTATGAGAATATGAGACAGTGCATTTAATGCAAATATTTAGACATTTAATACTTTTTTTAAACAAAAGTATCAACAAAGCTCTTAAATCTTATTTGATTAAGAGTTCTGGACCATCAGAATGAACTGAATCACTTCCCCAGAGCTTACTCCTTCAGGAACAGCACCTTCTAATTAGAAAGTAAAGCCTGGCAACTCTCAGAAAAAACAGTACCAAAAAAAAAAAGATCATAAAGGGAAGTAAATAAAAGCAAACTGAAATCGTGGAGGGTAGAGTATCCCTATCCACTTAGCAGTTAGCAGAAATTTTTGCAGCCCACCTCCTGTCTTTGACATAAGGAAACCTCATTTTTGGGGTTTTAACAGCCCAAGAATTTTTTCATCTGTTCATTGTGAAACTGAAATAGCTGAGGCTGATCACAACGCTTCTGTTTCAGGCTCCTGCTGTAGAGCAATTTGGTGTAAATGTTCAGATAATGACAGAGCATGCCAGAGAAAAATCCCTTCCTGCCGCTCCAGTTCTGCCACTTCTCCAAAATGGGCACTTTTTAGAACATAAGCCATACTTTAACTACTATTACTGACTACTAAGGACAGCTTCATCTCAGGCTCAGTTCTTGCAGTGTTGTGCTGAAAAGAAACTTCCCAGTATACGAATATAAACACAGAACTAGGAAAGGAATTAACCAGGTAATATTTTTTTAAAAGGACACGAAATGGTCTAGGCAGAGGAAACCTTCTACTCCTGCTGTATTAGCAGAACAAAATTAATGACATCAGCCCACAAGCTGTAAAAAGCAGCAGACAGTATGAAGTTCTGATACAATAAAATGCTGCTGCCAGCTCAGGTAAAACATCATGATTTTCACCTCTGGACTCCTCAGGGTGGGTACTTGGCCCATTTTTCTAATGAACAGGAATCTTTCATGTACAAGCAAGCCAAATAAATATTGAATAAACGCAGCTTTAAAAATCAATATGCACTGTGGATACAAGGAGTGGTGATTTTATCCCAATTGCTTCACAAACACACACCTAAAACTGCCTTAAATATGACTGGTGCCCTCTGCTATCGTATTTATCTCAACAGCTGTCTGAGGCTCATGAGTCTTCCCTGAAAATCCATTGCCCTTTGGTCCACATAATAAAATACTATACCACCAAGAAATCAACACTATTTACTCTTGTGCATTTACAAAACCTGACCTTTTGCAAAATTCCATGTGCAAGTGCTCAAGGCTGCAGCTGTGACAATGGCCCCATACAAAAGGTCTGCACAGCAGAACATTTTCATGGCATGGTTTCCTCTGAGCACTGAGATCTGTGCAAGCTCAGCTCAGGGTTTGACACTTTTACACGAATGGCAGAGACTGCAGAACATTGTGGCCAAGGAGAAGGAAAACCACCAACATCAGAGCTGATGATTTTCTTTAGGGATGCACAAGCATGTGAGTTTAATTACAATGCAATGCCCTCATTGCCCCGAGAATGTTCAGCTGCACACCTGGACTGTGCTTTTCACTTCCTGAGCTAAAATTCTGCTATGAAGATGGTTTATCATTCTTTCATTTGGTGGCTCTTCATTGACTTCCAAACTCCTGTTTCTCTATCCACAGTGGGCAGTAGGTACAGAATAGTGCAAAGGATGGGGATCACAGGAGCCAATTCCTATAACACCAAGGACATGATGAAGAAAAATGGCCAAATCTGATTATTTGCTATACTGCCACCCTAATTCAAGACCATTTGCAACAAACCATTTCCCAAATCACCAAAATGAGATTTCTGGAGAAGGCAATCCTTCTCAAGAGTGCTTATTCAGTTGTGTTTTGTGAGTGCTTGAACAGAGCAGACATAACCCATGGTCAGGCTTTGCAGGGTTTTACCATCCACAGAGGAACTCTCACTGAAAATCTGGCCCACAACATTGTGTTTGCTCATTTCTTTTTTGTGTTTCATGGAATGCTTGTTATGTTTGTCTAACACCATAGTGTTAATTGTTTAATGTTGTAGTGTTAATTAGAGGTTCTCTACCAAGAACTACTTCACCTTTCTCATATGCAGAGCTGATTAAATCCTAGGTATGCATTATACTAAAAGGTATATTAATTAACATTCTAACATTTTATAATTATATTATGCATTAGCAGTATTACATTTAATTGCAATAATCACTGTGACATTGCATGTGGGTGGCATTACAATTTAATACATTTTCATTTTTCAGTTATAAGAATCATGATCTAAATTTCAGTAACTCCTCTTCAATAACTGATCTAATTTTTAAGCTTTTCTGTAAAGAGCACTGCTAGTTATTCTGCAGAAATTCTTTGATTCACAAATGGAAGCTGCAAATTTCTTTTTCAGATGAGATTCCTACCACACACAGAGATGAGACAGAAGGTCACTGAGTATAAACTGTGCAAGCTAAGGGAGAAAAAACCCTCCACAACTAAAGGCATCTTTGCCTTTTATTGTTAGCCTGCTATATTTCTTTGATAGATCTTTCATGCAGTAAATGCCATTGATGTCTAGACATCTTGTTTCTGGTTTATTGTTAAAATGTCTAGATTTCCTCTAACTTTACTACCACAACATCCTACTGAAGACATGCTTGAATGTTTGAGCTACATCAATACTTCTTTCTGCCTCTCCTCCTTCCTCTGATACATTATTTAGAGACTCACTGATTGTGTGCCCAATCCTGATCCACCCTGTTCCACCTCTTGAATGTAAAACACCACAGGGCTATCTCAGCAGGCACAAGGATAAAGGTAAAGCGTGATCCTTGGGAACTCAAAGGATGCCATCAGCACCCAAGCAGAGCACATAATTTTTCAGAGTTAATAAAAAGATACCAAAAAAAAAAGTTAATAAAAGTTCCAGGAGTCATCATCTTCCTCTAAAAAGTTAGATTTGCACGAAAATTTCTCCTACATGCAACAGGGAGATGATCTAGTGGTGTCATTTTCCATCAGCCTGGTACACAACTGGCCCCTAAAGGAGAGCTCCTGAACACATAACACAAAATTGAGACAGATTTTGCATGTATGAAGCCAGAACTCAAATCCTGCATGCAAAAATTTTATAATTGAGAAAGTTTATAATTGAGAAAGGAGACAACTGGCAGTCTTTCCCAAGGATTTTAAGGACTCCACTTTGCTACATGTCTAGTCCTGCAGTCCTGTCACTGCTTCATGTCACTTTTTGCCTTTTTTTCCCTTATTAATATAAAATTCATGTGCTTCATCATATACAGATCATTACTAGAATGGAAACAATAATTTCATTATTTTTGTGAGGAGGAAAACATGATTTCAGGCTGAGGGAAGCAGGTGACATTATCTAACATGCCTAGAACAGTTTCCTAAGAAAGTTCTTAGAAGCAAAGTTAATCTATTCTCCCTTGGAATACCTAACAATGCCTGTGGCTATGTCTGCATGCACAAATGTTTGTTCCTTATTCCACTGCCAGTAGTGTTCTTTGCCTAAAGGTCACATGCCAACCAAACATGGAGATAATGCTGTGTTATTACTCCTTTCCACTTTCATACTGAAGCAGAAAGAAATAAGTAACTAGAATTATTTTCCATGGCTATATAAATCCTGGCTGCCTTGAGAAATTCTTGTGTGGGGTTATTTCAGGGAATTCTCAAGGCAAACACAGTTTAATAGATGCAGAAACCCACGCATCCTGAAGGAGGGAGGATAAAACTCAGTCCTGAGTGAATCAGTGAAACTGTTTAGGAGTAGGAGAAACCATCAGTGGTGATGATCCACAGGTCACACACAGCAGTTTTACCATGTTCAGTAAAGGCTGAAAGCACCATGGGTTGGTCCATTGCAGTGCAGATATTCTAAGAACAGCCAGACTGAAAATCAGGAGGTCAGGATATAATCTTTACCTGCACACCACAACCTCTGGGCCAGGGAGAAGACACAGTCCCCTCTCCCAGGAGCCTGAAGGACTTAGATCATTGAGATCCTGCTGTCACAGACATTACTATCTAGCCTTTTCAGATTCATCACATTCTTATTTAAATTCAACTTAGCTTTAGAAAAAAGTGGAAGCTGTTTTTCTTTATGCTTGTTCTTTAAAAATTTAAATTTTGTGACTAGCAATGAATATAAGATTAAGTATCTGATCTGAGAAAATTTTTTTCCTGATACTTTCCTATTTAACATAAAAATGAATGTGTGGGTGTTTTTTTGAAATGAAAAATTACTCAGGTGCCTTAGAAACCCACTTCTTCAGAAACATGTGAAATGTCTGTGCTAGTTTCAGAAATTCAATTTAGTTCTTCAAGTCACTTGGGCACATTTGAAAATAATACCCTTGATCTAACTTGTTAGAAAAAGATTGGGGTCTTCATTAAACAACCCTGCTGAAATCAAACTTCTGTAAAGTTCTCCATTTTGAAGAAAAGAGGTGTTTTTAAAAAAAGAAAAAGAAAAACACAAAAAAAAACCCCAAAACATTTTCACTCGCTTGATTAAACACACATTATGGATCATTGCCAAGACAATGACAGCTTTAGCTAAGCATCAGATCTCAGTTTTCCATTTTAGAGAGTTATTACATATAATCTTTCCTATATATACTACTCTCATTTAGTCATAATACTATCTTTCATTTGCTATGTTGAGTTTGAAGGCAATTTAAGCTGTTTAAATCTGAGCACAAACAGAACTCCAGAAAAATAATCTCTCTTCATATGAAGAGGTTATTAAGTAATTGGCCATCTCTGTTCAAGTCATTGAAATGATTGTTCTTTCCAGCTATTACCCTGTGCTTTCAGTTTACATAGTTTTTCCATTTAACACAAGTAGAAGATAACTCACCAAGTTGGCAAAGAGTGTTCTGATTAGCAAAAACATTTTGAGCTAAGACAAACTCAATGCAATTATTAGTATAATCTTATTACCAAGATAAATCTTTAGACAAAGTTCAGACAGGAGCCAGTAGCTCCTATATAGAATACTAAATTTAATTATACCTAGTTAAACCACCAAATGAGAAAGCCTGGGTTAGGCTGGGAGCTTGTGGATGTTTAAGAAATGGCCCAAGAGAGCTGACAGCTATTAATTCTTTCCTCCTGTTCTTCCTGCATAGGTTTGGCAAGTGACTAAGAGGGGTTTTTGCAGGAGACAGAAGAATGAAAGGGATCTGTTCCTGCACTACAATTACAGCTCCCAGCATATATAATTCCATGTATTAAGTGTGCCTGGGATACAGGAACAAAACCCCTCCCCAGGAGGGTGTCCCAGGCTGCTGTGTCACCCAGACACTGGGGTTTGTTCACTCCTAAGTGCAGCCCAAAGCTGCTCCTGAGCCAGCTGTGCACTGTGGGACGTGTCACCCAGGACAGTGAGCAGAGACTCAAATCAGATTCAAGACAACCCAAAATCAATCTGTAGCCTCCTCCACTAAGCAGCTAAAACACTGACAACTGCCAGCTAAATGAACACCATTTTACAGCACTGCACTACTGAAGTTACCAGTGCTGTGAGAACCTCTGGCAGCCCTTCCTTTGGGCATTTTGCACTCCTAGTGATGCAAATCCAGAAGGACACAGCTCCAAGGTCTGCTCTGCCCTGCTGAAGCCAATGCAAAGGGATCACACAGCTCCAGGGCTGCAATCCTGACACCACTGTCCTCATCTCAGACCTGTTTTCCTCACATAAGCTGCTGCCTGCAAGAGCACCCACCTTAAAAAAATAAGGTGATTCTCTTAGATGTTTATATGGTTATTTTAAAAGGCCTTGTGGCAATCAGATTCAGTGGTGACCTGCTCTTGGGTTTGCAGTCATCTGGCATGGACAGCAATAGCACTGTCTAACCACAGTGGAGAGCTAGACAGGATCTCTTTTTGCTGCTAATTTAGAGGAAAAATGAACTCAAATCCTGCCAGGCAGCAGAGCTGACTAGAATTTACCACAATCACAGAGTGGAATCAACAAAAATAACGCAGAAAGGATATTGCATATGGCACCTGAGTCACACCTCAAGTAGTTCTGTAGTACAGCAGATATGGATACTTAGAGCACCCACATGCTAAATAACTGATGGAAGTCAAGGGAAATAATTTAAAGAACACCTAAGACTCAGAGAAATACAAAAGCACATCCAACCATCTTTTGGGTTTGCATCTGTGCAAATCCAAGCTGTATCTATGACACATTAGCTACATTGGGAAACTCCAGGGTATGCTGTACAGACCAAGAAGTTATTTTTGAGCATCTAATTAATTCAGTAACAACATTCTTTTTCATTCTATTGCATTCTTGATAATGGATAGGTTTTATTTATTAATACACATTGATGGTTTCAAGATAAGTTTTATTCCAAATATTCCAGTGTAACACTCTGGATTTGTGTACAGCAGTTGCTTTCCATCAGGGAAAGAGCCATTGGATGCAGTCAGCATTTGCAGAGTTATTGCCATTCTAACTACTGCAGAGCAAATAAATTACAATACCATGCCTCATGGAAAATCAGTCATTACTGTAATTAACCACCTTCCTTATCACCTTGCACTTTTGCCTTATCACATCATTGACTATCTGCTTGTAATGAGTAACACTCAGGGATTATTGTTACATCTACAATTTACTGTAATTATTAGGTTACTGACAATGAAATGACTTATAAAACTAATAGTGCATCTTTGTTTCTCCACATTCAATTTAAGGAACTATGCCATTCTCCCTTCATTTAAAAACATCAATAAAGCTGTTTCCAAGTTGAAAACTCATTTTCCTTTGTGCACAGACTATACATTTCATAGGACAGAAACCCATTTCCATATTAGTCACAGTAGCAAAATGATTTTTCATTCACCCTCAAGTTTATTAAAAACAAAGTGCTTTTAATATTGGGTGAAGTTGGATTAAAAGCATACATTAACTTCTGACATTAAAATGGAGTAATTTTATTTCTTTGTTCCACCATCTGAGACACCATTAGAAGTAGACTTTCAACCAATATTTTGGAATTGCCATTACTGCTGCATTAAGAGGTAAATCTGGACTCCAAGCAATTAATGCATTAAAAGATGTATGTTGACTATAAAGGTGGATACACATAAAGGCTTAATTATAATTTCTTTTAAAAAATATTACTTCAAAATACTCAGTCAGAAGCAGCTTTCCATACATTATTGATAGATTTTTCTGTTTTTCTAGCCTGCAAAAGAAGAACACTAAAATCCCTGAAGTTAATATGTGACAACAAGAATCAAAGCATCTTATTTGGAAAACTGCTTAGCAGAGCTGCAAACCAATAAAAGCGTTCTTTCACACACAATTCTCAAAACTCTCAACAGAAGCACTTCTAGCACTGTTGCCTGTAGCTGCTGGCACTCCTCTATAAACATTCCTTTGTGGCTTTTCTGACAGCTCCTCCTGCAGAGTCCCCCTGTCCCTCCTTGTTCCCACCTTGGAAAAGTTCAAAGAAGACACTTCAATGCCTCTGCCTCACCCTGGGCCACCAATTCACCTCTGGAGAGTCCAACAAAGTGATCCACCCTTCTTGTGTTCTTTTCCCCCTGGTTGCCTTTATCTGCAGCTTCTTGAACCACACAGACATTTTTCCTTGTCCCGTTTGGCACAGCCCTCCCAGGCCCAGCAGGAACCCCTGCTGACTCCAGGACAGCCCATCCTGCACCAGAGGTCTCTCCAGCTCTCAGAGGACAACAGCTAACTGCCCCCTGCCAACAGTTCCTTTGAGTTCCCAAGAAATCCAAGCCAGCCTGCTTTCCCTGAGAAACCATTCACATCAGCAGTGGTTGCCTTTACTCCTCCTGCCTATTGCCCTCTGGTGCCAGCTCCTTCCAAGCTGGGCTGACATGTCCCACAGGAGACAAAGCTGCTTTATTTTTAAATCAGTTATTAATTTGACCCTGACTCTCCTTACCAAAGATAATTTTCATGCCTCAGTTATTCCTATTTTTGCACACAAAGAAGAATTTATGAGATCAGGATCATTATTTCATGGCTATTGTTTATACACATTAAAACACAAGACAAATCTACCTTTTAAATTATTGTTAGCCAATTGCATGCACAAATTGAAGCAGATGAGCACTGCTTGGTTTTAAACATGACAAACAGTTTGCATGTTTCAGCATTGCCCTGGAATGAGCCAAGACTTTTTTTCCTTCTATCACAACCAAATCACTTCTGAAGTGTTGACAAATCAAGTCAGCTGTTTGTCTGCAAGATCAGAGTGAGTGGCTTCATTTTTGGTGCATCAAGGACAATGAAAAAATGGGGAATGTGCTATAACTACCTGGAGTGCAAAGATGAGAACTGGGTTGGAAAGGAATGCCAAGATCAGGGTGACCAGGGACACTGGAGCCAGAGTGGCACAGGGGAGCAGGGACATGCAGAGAGGGTGTGGCAGCTGGTTCTGTGATCCCAACCAGGCTGCCCTGCTTTTGCAGAGTGCACAATGTACCACAGCACAGGCACACGACCTGCAGGTGCTGGACCTCAGGCTAAAAAAAAAAAAAATGACAAGCCAGTGAAGGCTGGTGCAAGTTAGACTCCCTAACAGGGGGCTGGGCAAACCCAGAGAGGGTTGGTGCTCTTGCCCTGTGGGACACTAAGGACTGCTGTGCTGGATACAGCTGAAGTGAACAGAACCCAGAATCCTGCTTTTGACAAGGAACACAAACTGCTTAAGGAAAGGGTCCAGGCTGAATGGGGCCCTGAGCAACCTCTGCTCTAGCAGAAGGTGCCTTCAACCCATGGCAGGGGGCTTGAAACAAGAGAGCTGTAAGATTCCCTTCTAACCCAGATCATTCCATGAATCTATGATAAGCAGGAGAGCACAAATAATACCAGCATCCCCTCATCTCCTCTGCCAAGAACAAGTTAATTGATTTGCTGAATTAGAAATGTAAATAAGACTCACGATTTTAAATAACCATTAATGGACTTATCCCTCATGCATTTATGCAGACCTCTTCTTAAACATAACTAATTTTGACTTTCAGAAGACTTTGTGGCAGAGTATGTTTAACAATTTAATTATCAGTTTTCCTAGAAAAAAAATTACTTCCTATTGTTGATCCTTCATCTGCAACTTAATAATTTCCTTTTGGGTGCTTCCAATTGCAAATCCATGCCTCAAAATACACAGATCTGAAAACTGCCACCTTCAGTTCTTCTGGATCTCTTGTTTATTAAGGAGTAGCAGCAGATACCCCACATCCATCTGACAGTGCCCCAGGACAGTAATGCTCCTCCAGTCCCCTGAGATTACATCAGTTACATTGGTGTAAAATCTGAATTCCATTTCTTAAGAGGTCAATATGAAAGCTACCCTTAGGAATGAATTCGAGTCAAGTCCTAAGGGCACAAAAATTCAGATGTATACATTGTAACTGCTAAGGCAGAACTTTTTGTGAATGGAAAATTCAGGTGGTTTTTTTCGTCATAAACTCACTGATGTCGAAAGAAAGGCTTTGTAAAGCCTCAGTCACAAATGTAGCCGGGGAAACAAGACCTTTAGCAGTGAGCCTCATGCCAATAAAGTGAGCAGGAAGCACATGAGTAGCAGCATAAGGTAAAGCTTACAATTATCATCATCCCATAATGATACCAGGCTGCTCAAAATTCTCACTTTCAGTAGAACAAAAATCAATTCTGCTTTATAGAGGACTACTCACCCTCATCACTGTTCATTTTTAAGCACTCAGAATGAAAACAAACAAACCCCAATTATTTTTTCTGTTCTGGTATCACATAAGATCCCCTACCAGGGCTCTAGTGAGAAAGACCTCCTTCAAACACAAAATGAGATCTCATGCTTGAAGTTCTTACAAAATGAGTGGCCATAAAAGCTGACATGAAGACAAGCAGCAAGTGAGACTGTACACATCAATTCTTTAATTCTTTTCAGTGTTGGAAGCTGTTTAATAACTCACGACCATTTCTATAGAGTCAGGAAAGTGACATCTGCTGCTACCTCAAAAAGTAACCATCAACCCCAAGTAGTTTTTTTTATTTATATATATATAGAAATATATTAGTCAGTTCATGCTTTCCCTCTGCTCTACAAGTAATTTGCATAGCAGCTCCATGAAAGTCACACTTATTCACTTAAGTCAAATTACACAGTGTTTTTTAACCAAGTGACCAGGAGGCTCAAGAGGGACTTTGAATCACATAAGTAGGGAAAAAAGGTCATTCCTAGAGCAGTTCCCTGCCNAGAAGGTGCCTTCAACCCATGGCAGGGGGCTTGAAACAAGAGAGCTGTAAGATTCCCTTCTAACCCAGATCATTCCATGAATCTATGATAAGCAGGAGAGCACAAATAATACCAGCATCCCCTCATCTCCTCTGCCAAGAACAAGTTAATTGATTTGCTGAATTAGAAATGTAAATAAGACTCACGATTTTAAATAACCATTAATGGACTTATCCCTCATGCATTTATGCAGACCTCTTCTTAAACATAACTAATTTTGACTTTCAGAAGACTTTGTGGCAGAGTATGTTTAACAATTTAATTATCAGTTTTCCTAGAAAAAAAATTACTTCCTATTGTTGATCCTTCATCTGCAACTTAATCATTTCCTTTTGGGTGCTTCCAATTGCAAATGCATGCCTCAAAATACACAGATCTGAAAACTATCTGCCACCTTCAGTTCTTCTGGATCTCTTGTTTTATTAAGGAGTAGCAGCAGATACCCCACATCCATCTGACAGTGCCCCAGGACAGTAATGCTCCTCCAGTCCCCTGAGATTACATCAGTTACATTGGTGTAAAATCTGAATTCCATTTCTTAAGAGGTCAATATGAAAGCTACCCTTAGGAATGAATTCGAGTCAAGTCCTAAGGGCACAAAAATTCGGATGTGTACATTGTAACTGCTAAGGCAGAACTTTTTGTGAATGGAAAAGTTCTTTTTTGTCATAAACTCACTGATGTCGAAAGAAAGGCTTTGTAAAGCCTCAGTCACAAATGTAGCCGGGGAAACAAGACCTTTAGCAGTGAGCCTCATGCCAATAAAGTGAGCAGGAAGCACATGAGTAGCAGCATAAGGTAAAGCTTACAATTATCATCATCCCATAATGATACCAGGCTGCTCAAAATTCTCACTTTCAGTAGAACAAAAATCAATTCTGCTTTATAGAGGACTACTCACCCTCATCACTGTTCATTTTTAAGCACTCAGAATGAAAACAAACAAACCCCAATTATTTTTTCTGTTCTGGTATCACATAAGATCCCCTACTAGGGCTCTAGTGAGAGAGACCTCCTTCAAACACAAAATGAGATCTCATGCTTGAAGTTCTTACAAAATGAGTGGCCATAAAAGCTGACATGAAGACAAGCAGCAAGTGAGACTGTACACATCAATTCTTTAATTCTTTTCAGTGTTGGAAGCTGTTTAATAACTCACGGCCATTTCTATAGAGTCAGGAAAGTGGCATCTGCTGCTACCTCAAAAAGTAACCATCAACCCCAAGTAGTTTTTTTTATTTATATATATATATATAAATATATATAAATATATTAGTCAGTTCATGCTTTCCCTCTGCTCTACAAGTAATTTGCATAGCAGCTCCATGAAAGTCACACTTATTCACTTAAGTCAAATTACACAGTGTTTTTTAATCAAGTGACCAGGAGGCTCAAGAGGGACTTTGAATCACATAAGTAGGGAAAAAAGGTCATTCCTAGAGCAGTTCCCTGCCCAGGCAGGCCAAATGTGTGGCCACATCCATCCTTAGCTTAAGATTATCATAGGCTTAGAAACAGCATTCCTGACATCACAGTGTTTTTTTTTAAAAAAAATAGTATTTTAACTTCTACTCTTTGTATCCAGAGTAAAATAGAAATCAAACACAAAGCAATGAAAAGTGAAGTACAAAACTCAGCCAAGATATATTACAGTGAATGTATTTGGTCATCACAAAGAAGGGCAAAATCAGTTCCAAGAAGGTGCCATACAACTTCTGGTGAAACTATCCTTTATGAAAGACATTACTAATTTTTCTTCTGAGACAGGTCTTGCAAAGCTAAGTAAAATCACTCAACTGAACTGCAGAAGTACTTTAAAGAGTCAGGCTGATTGATAAAATCAAGGGCTGCCAAGTGACCTGAACAGACACACAGAAAATACCACTGTAAGATTTTATTCTGAATTTGCCCACGAAGGCATGCTCAAGGTTGTGACTCCCCCATAAATTGATTCTGCTATTAATAGTCACAGGAGCATTACTGACAAAATAGAACAGGAACCACAAGTTTAGCAACACAACATTTGAAGCAAGTAGCTGTCAGAAGTTGCTTTGAAAACCTCTTTCAGTCTGTTACTTAGTGAAACAGGTGATGCCACTGGTAGCCAGAGCACTGGGATGTGCTTCTTTTTCACTGTTTGTGCTGATTCCACACCATTTGCCACCTCCCTGCACAGAGCAAAACAGAAGAAAGTGTTTCTATAGAAATAGGAAGTAGCATGGAGAAATCCAAAGAGTCTTTTGAGCTGTGCAGATTCACTACAGTCAAGAGAGCTGAGCCAAGCTCATCCCTTATTTTAGGGGTCTTCAGTCAAGGAATTTGCACCAAGAGTAAACTTGTACCCATACTTTTAGGTATGTGAAACAGTTCTGCTTCTGTTGGGTGGGATTTGACAAAAAGCACTGAATCAAAGACCATGGGAGCCAATCAACATTTTGAAATTCTAATTGTTGTTATTCAAGAGGCTGGGGGAATGAGGAAACAGAACCTTCTTGGTACAATGGCCTGGCATTGCTTCCAGCACAAGGGATAGAACTGCTTTGTTTCCCATTTTACTACAAAAATGAATTGCAGAAAGTTTTGTGAAAAAATAACAAAAAAAAAAAAAAGGCCCACCAAGAAAAAAAAAACCTCAGTGTAGCAACTATTTTAGTTTCCTTTCTCATATTTTCAATACAATCAATGCAAAGCTGACTGTTTTGTATTGTCATCAATAATTAAATAAACTGAAAGCTATATTGATTCTTAGTTACATTTGCATTTTGCACCTTCCTAACTTACTTTAGGAATCATAAAATGAGTAATATTTTCTCCAAAATGCTTAAGACATGCACACACTACACTGTTACTTGGTTTTGATGCAATCTGTGCTTGCATTCAAGATCTGCTAAAGTTGAGCCACTGTGGGAAAACACAGTGAAAGCTTCTATAAGCAGGGATTTATGTGTACAACAAACAAGTGTGCTTGGACAAATTCATGGTCTGTACACTGACCTCAGACTCTCAGGTTCATATCAGCATCTTCTTAATGGACTACAGTAGAAAATAAGATTTCATGGACATTACCCTTGAGACACCCAATCTTTACTGGCATCATCAGATAATTACAACATTGTGGAAACTCAGCCAAGAGTGGGAAGAGGAGACAGAAAAAACACAATTTACTGTAATTAATATTATGTTAATAGCATGCATTTCACAAACTCACTGAAGCAGGAGCCGTTGCGTTATTCCTGGAATACAATGCAAAAACTGGGGCAGGGAATAAAGGGCAGATTTCCATGGCCAGGTGAGAACTCTTCCCTGCTCCTGTTACAACCATCTCACTGCTCTTCCTGGTACCAGGGTAAAGAGGAATTGTGCTCATGTTCCCATGGACAGGTATTCCCCCCTGTCACTCACAGACACCTTCAGCTTTGAGAGAAACAGTTGTGAAGGGTAGCACTCAAGTCTGAAATAACAGATCTGGTGGTGAGTAAACCATGTTTTTCTACACATTATCCAGGTTTTGGGCAGAAAGTTCTCTAACAGGAGGATCTATTTTCTAGCTGGAACTAAGACAAATAGATAATTCCTACTTGCTTCATTCACATCCATACCATCCAGCAATTTATTAATCAGTATTGATAAGTCAATTAAAAAGCTTGATAGCTAGTGGAAAAGGTATCATTTTGTGTTTAGAATTAACTCCCATTCTCTGCTGTTTCCTGCCTGGCTCCTTCATCCATTTTGCCTCTTCCATCCTTAGAGATACTTTTAGGACATTTTTAAATCATATGTCTTCCTGGCCCATTTCTCTTGAAAACAAGTTCTAAACTTTTTTTTTTTTTTTGCTCAGCATACTCCAGTTTAAATAATAAAGCCAGGTAAAATTACAATGCTTTTTTTTTTTTGATCCTTATAGATCATCAGCACAAAGGTACTAACCTAGAGCTTGTAGGCAGGAAAGACTGCACCAAGAACTTTTGCTTGAAAGTCTTAGAAAAACTAAAATGGAAGATGAATTCATGAGATAAACAAGAGGGTTAATTATATTACATCTAGTACAGAACAGGCTATTTCCTGGGCTGCAGATCAACATCAGCAACAAAAAAAAAGCTGCAGCCCCACATCTGCAATTCTTGTGTCCAAGAGCTGAACTTGGCATTACAAGTACATACACAAGATAATACTATTTATTTTAAAGACAGACTTGAGCTCTTCCTGGTGCTTGATCGACTGCCTATGAACAAGTTCTCTTTAGGTAATTAATAAAGCTCACAGCTATAAATTGCCAAAGTTCATTTGCTACTTTGATTCATGGCCAATACTTATCAGACATTTAAATTTCTAAGCTGAATCAAATCATCTGCTAATCTGTTTGCTGATAAGTGGGAACCCAACAAGTTTTGATTTAAATGAGAAGGGGGCTGATCAGAGGTGAAAAATACATTAAATGTTAATTACTGTAAAAAATTGCTGCAACAGTTTAAGTCATGCCTAGGAGTGAATATTTGATTCCTTTTGTGTTCAAGGCTAGAAGACACCCATTAGGCAGCTTGGGAACACAGACTTTCAAATCATTATTGTAACCAGCCAACGTGCTGTCTAATGAAAAAACATTATGCCTGATGTAATTCTAATTACAGAATTATTGTATGCTCATACTTAGGTCTTTTTACAGTACACTAACAAAATCCAGTGTGCTACAGACTCGGAGTTTGCCCTGCAAGCAATTACACACTTGAGCAGCCTTCCTCTGAGGAGAGGTTCCACTCCAATGGCTTTAATGAGACAGGCCATGTGACCAAAATTCCTGTTACATATCTTAGAAATTTCTCTAAGTATTTAACCTTTGGGATTTTTTTACATTAACAGCATTGATTTAAATTTGGAGTGTCTCCCAGAAATATTTTTTCTCCCATTTGCTTATCTTTGCCTGTTTTCAGTAAATTGGCAGAACAAATCTGTTTCAAACAGACTCACCAAGACAAAAAAAAAAAAAAAATCATTGCCACTGTTTTAAAACAATGTCCTAGTTCATAATAGACAAAAAATCCCAAATATTACTTGGGGGGGGGAAGAAAATTAAAAATGGAAGTCTGAAACAGAAAAATACTGATACTTCATTTTTGTAACAATAACAATAAAGTTACTATAATTACTAAAATATTCTCCACTAAAATTTGAGTTTCTTACTATCTTGTATGAGCTTTATGGCATCCACAAATCTGAACAATGCAGTATTTTAAATATGTGATGTGATTTCCTTGTTGGCTTGACATGCAGCAGGAAACCAGGATCTGCTACTTTTTCCTCTTTTTCCCTCCTTCAGCCTGTTTCCTTCAGCACACCAATCATGCAGCAAATAATGAAAAATGCAGCTGCTAACCACAGCATACAGCAGTATAAATCTGGAGGTTGCCCTGGAAGTGAGTAGACATCATCCTTGAGAGGATGAAGATTTATCAGGGTGTGACTGGCTGTTTCAGCCCTACTCTGTCCTCCCAACACCTGATTTAAGAGCTGTGGCAGTCACCAGAGGTGGCTGTGAGCAGTGGCCACAGAGTTCAGCCAGAGACATGTCAAGCCTGCCCTGGTATTTGAGCAAGGCTCATTCTGCACGGGAACTGCTGACTCAAACCTCTTTAAAAATATAAAATAAAATCTGAGGACATGGCTCGTTAAGTGCATTTTCAATCTGCACTGGAATATTCATCTCTTTAATCAAGACACTCAAAATTTAGATGTAGCCACAGCCCGTAAATTGTTCACCATAACTTTGCCAAAATCCTTCCAGAAGGTGCATCCCTGGGTCTGAACTATTTCTGTAGCACTCCTACTGCATTCAGTCAGATTTGAACACTTATGTCTGCAGAGAGTATGACATTTATACTCTAATGAAATTCAACATTTATAATGTCAGGCTATTTATTTACTGCTGACCATAACTTACATTGGTGCTGGTTTTTATCTTGTATTTCTGATACACTCTCCTTTATTGCTTATTTATGAAAATAACCTGTGCCATCATGAGCTCTATTCCTCTTTAATAAAAGAGTCAGCAACTAAAATTACAACTACAGAGACAGACCAGACTTGCTGACCTGTGACAGAGTGCAATTATAGGGAAAATAAATACTAGTTTTGAGTTGAGTATGTGCAATGCAGACTAATATTTTTTTATCATTACTTTTTACACATTCTTTATATTAATTTGTTTAAATGGACTTGAGCAGCAGCTGGGGACAGTTCTTATTAATCCCTAAGATAAAACACCTGGGTTATCATGTCACAGGACCTCAATACTGTACAAGGTCTACAACAGGGGCCACACTGGACATTGTGAAAAAAACATTCTGCTTTTTCTCTGTCTCCACTACATTCATATGAAACTTCATTAGATTTCTGAGATTAAAAGTTGGAAGTTTTGACTGTGGAATATCAGCCCATTTTTCAGACAAAGAAAAGGATTGATGGGCCCTTAAAAACCAGAAAAGGGGTTAATCTCTGCTGGGGAGTAACTGAAGAACCAAGGGTGATTAAGTAGTATAAAGGCAAGTTAATAAAGAAAAAAATGAACAGAAAAGTCCAAGATTTTGTGAGAGTTCAGCCAAATTAGGAAAAAAAAGACAAGACATGCTTCAGTTATCGCTGTATTAATGACAGAAACCTGCAAAACAAAGGAAAAGGAATTGGAAACTCACCAGTGGGAAGAAATTTCATATAATTAGCATTAGTGAAGCCAGATGGGACAGTTTGCATCATCACTGAAATGCTAAAAATCCTGTTTCATAATCTGCTTCGGGGCAGAATGTCTGATAGAGGTGGAAGTGTATATTAAAGACATCATTACTTGCTTTATGGTAATGATTACTGTGGAGTGCCTGGGTTGAATATGCAGCAGTTTCCAGCAGCAGCTTCCCAGAAGAGGCACAGATGTAGCAAATGCAGCTGGGGAGCAGCATGGGCATCTCCTCCAGCACCTACCTACATCATGCAGGAAAAAGCTTCTAACACAGGGCTTTGGTTTGAGAACCACACAGAAGTTACTCGTGCCTTGTAGTGTAAAATTTGTGTGACTTACTTCAAGTTTCACTTGAGAACAGACACTGAAATGAACTAACAGAATTATTGGGCTCTACATACAGCCACCTCCTGAGATAAAGCATAGGTTTAATCCTGGCATCAAAGTCTGAGTTCATTTTGAGACAAGTGACCACAAAATACAATGCCTGATGCAAACACAGGTAGAAGAACATGGCAAAATATTAATTCAGAGGCCTGACATAGTCCAAATGAAAGGTATGAAAAGGAATGGGTTCTTTATTTCCTCTCAAGATGGGAACACTTTCAGAAAACAAGCCTACAAACAAACACCTACAAGGTGACCTACAAGTCTCTAACATTGAAGCACTTGAAGCAAAATTGAATCAGTCATGGAATCATAGAATATCCTGAGTTAGAAGGGAGCCACAAGGATCAGAACTCCAAAGTTCAGAGAGTTGTGCAAAACAGCCATCAGGTCTGAGACCCAGATAACAGACACAACAGTTGAAAGTGGACACAGCACTTTCCAGGTAACCCCTACAGAAAATAAGCTTGGTCTTCCTGGATGAATTTCACCACAGTCACATCACCTAGCAGAGCCCAGAGGACACCTCAGGGACTGGTTTTAAAAGCAGAACCCAGATCCAAAAGCAGAGTTTAAAAAATACTCCATTTATTACCATGATATGGCATAGTCTAGCCTGATCGTTCATACCAGAAAGTTTCTGTCATCATAAATCAAAATTACACAGAATGCATCAACAGACAGCTGCAAGGTGCCCAGCCCTTCCAGTGGGTTTAATGACACATGTATTTGTGATTAGAACTGGAAAACTTCATTTATCTAGGAGCTTGTTTTAATAAAGGTACCTAACTATGATTAGGCAGCCTACACAGAATTTATAAGCAGAAAGAGCAGCTGATGAGAAAAGCTATAAGCTCTTACATACTGTCCTGAATTGTAAAACACTCCAAGATAACTCACCAAGGAAAAATTACTATGCAGTGTGAATAAGCACCCAACACAGCACTTGCTCTTTGCATTTCAGATTTGATAATCATCACTGGAAGTCTCAGATTCACCAGAAAAATGCATTCAGTTCTATAGTTCAAATGTCTATGAGAGCTGCTTGCTAAAACAAATACATTTCCAGTCTAGTTTTCCAATATAATCCCCACAGAGAAAACTCAAACGTAGCATTGCATAGAAATGTATTTTGTGCCTATATCACCCAAGTCCTAAAGCATATTATTATTGATTTCTTCTGTTCAATAGAAGGAACTGAGGTACAGACTGAGTCTTAACTGGAAACCCTGATGTAAAGGTCATTACTTTCAAAACACCAGATATTACAGCCAAACCCACTCAACTCTTGAGCACACAGCAAAAAGTCTATCTCCAAGGTCATTTTGGAATTCATTTAAAAGCAGCTGAAAACATCCCACTTCAATGTCAGAAAACATGACTGGGTACTTTGAAGGCAAAAACTGCTCACAGCCATCAAATCTAGGATTTTTGCTCCTCTCACTCCATCTGTTTGTTATCTCTGTAGTGCTGACAAGAAGAACTCTGGGTTTTTCTTTGGGAGATTGACTGACAAGAGAGGCTGTTCAATGAATTTTCCCTGCATCTCTATAACTTTTTGTGAGTATGAGTTAAGTGAACAGGAAAAATTGTAACACAAAAAACTGAAAACACCTAAATTGAGAAAAAACACTATCTGCTTGACTGTTTTACCCACATTTTCAAATGCCTTGGAGAATAATGTCCTTGTCATTGGAACAGAGAACAAATACAAAAATAGGAACACATGTTCTTAAATTACCAAGAGATAATTTATACAATGAGGAAATTAAATGACACAAGATGAGAGAATGTTCAGTGTTTTAGTAAGAAACTGTAATTTAAGGTTTCCCAGGTCTTGAACTGGTGCTATAACTATATTCCATCTGTTGGAGCTTCCTGATAAATACAGAGTCTGAGTGGATTAAAGCACTGGAGGTTATGCTTAATGAACCAGTATGCTGAAGCTTTATACTACTACCACCTTAGATAAGGGAAATTAAGTAGAAATATAAGCATATTCAGATTTCCAAAGGGTACTTGATGAGATTCTAAGACTTAAGATTGCTTAGCAAATTGGGAACCACCAGGTTAATTAGGACAATTTTCTTGACAGGCAATGTCTCAAGAGCAGGAATTCATGCATTAGCAATTCAGATGAACAGTGGTAAGTACAGGAATCACTTGAAAAGTCTAGAAATTAATAATCATAAAAAAAAAAATCTAACAGACCACATCACCTAAAGTGCCAAAGATTTGGCATGAACTCACATGGATTGTAAGCATGAAAGGCTGAAGAGGAAAAAAAAAAAACAGAAAATTGACATGTTAGAGAAGTGATCAAAAATAAACTACACACTTCACCAAAAACTTCACACACATGACTTCTGAGAAATATACATCTATAAAAAGTTGATGGGGAAGATCTACTTGCTCACAGTGTTTAGGAAAAGGACTAATCATGGATGATAAACAGCACTGACACCAAGGCATTGTAAGACACAGCATTGCAGGAGTGTGCTCTACATCTTCATCACACATTACCTGGAAGCAACAGAAAGAAAACATTCAGGCTGGCTCTCAGGAAAATGGACAGTGTAATTGGGACATGAGAATCAATAGTCTGAAATACACTCTCATCATCAGTGCAATGGATGGTTCTTCAGCCAAGATTTAAGAGGGAAAAAATAAATTATAGAAAATATTTTCCCTAGGAACCCACTTTCTCTGGGTCAGGCAGAGTGGCTGACACAACCTGCACAAGAAAGCTGCTCTTCCTATTCCTCACCTACACCCCATGGAGAAAAACAGGCTCCTGCACAGGGGATGGAGAAGAGCTTTTTTAAGCTTTTACTCTGAAATGCATTCCAAAAAGACTTTGTCTCTTTTCTGACTAAGAGAACTTGGGAAGACAAACTATCCAATCTAGGAAACCCTTGGATTTAAGCATTGTGCTGCTGCACAATAGCTCCATCTGGATCAACAGGATCTGTGTTAGTTTCACAGTAGTTTGTGCTAAGAATTTTGCTATTCTGTAAATACAAAACTAAGTTTGACTGAAGTTAGCAAGGAAAAATTAAAGCTGTCACAACAATAAGCAGCAGAAAGGCATAAACCTCACTGCTGGAGAGCTCATCCCAAATCTGCACAAATCCTGAACTACTACTGAGCACCACAGATGAAATGCTAAGAGCCAAAGGGATTGTAAGTGTCTCAGTAAATGCTTCAGCAGAAGGAGAACACAGTTCTGTGCAAATTAATTTAGAAGCAAACAACCAATCTGCCCATACCCTACCCAAAAAGGTCTTGTGAGACCACGTAACAACTGGCAGAGAAACATCCTGTTGCAGTTTGGTAGAAGTTGCTGTGTTTTCACCAGTGGGAGAGTAGCACACCTCTGATGCTTGGCATCCTGGACACACAGGGCACTGTTACTGGCTTGGCACCATCTGACATCAAAACCTCACAGCCTCTGAAGAGCATAAATGTGAAAGCTATTTAAAGGACCTAAAAGATCCTTAGAAGATGATTCCTTATTGAGGAAAAATGAAAATGCTGAGCTAGCCTAACATGAAAGATTTATTTAAACAGTTAAAAAAAAATAGAGGTTAAAAGAAACAAAGTCAGATCATCAGATGGTGTCAGCTGGCAGAACTCCATTGGCTTTAAAAGTAACTGCACCAATTTCTGCCAGTTCAGGATTTTCTTGGCCCTTATCATGCTCCATTAAGAGTAAATATTCTTAAAAAGAAAAAAGGACAACCCACTAGGACTGGTCACTGTACCACATACAGAGGACAAATACAATTCTGGAATACAACCAAAGCAAGAAAAATTCAAGATGTAGCTGTTGACCAATACTGTTAGCTGCATTTTGATAACAAGACAGAGAGAAGAGGAAATAACGTGGCCAAGAATATCAAGAATCTTTATAATAATGATGCAGTAGAGTGTGACAAACATTTCCAAACCTAATACAAACTAGAATTATTTAATATATATATTTAGTTTCATCAGCATATATAAAACTTCTCACTGCCTGTTTACTGGTATTTTCAAATATTCGCAGTATCAGGTTTATCTTCCTTTTGCTAAATTTTACAGTAAAATCTCTAGATCTTCTAGTAGGAAGAGCTTATGTCAAACATGTCTGGTAGGTTTCTCACAAACCCCATCACCTCAGCCTGCCTTGATGCATGGGATGGACCCACCCTGGTAGGCAAAACAATGTCATTTTCTTGATCATGTCTTTTCAAATAGAACAGATTTTTAAAGACTTGAAATACTCCAACCCAGCTACATCTAAGTCACTTCCTATCTGACATCCTCAGGGCTTTTTCCCCTCTTTTTTAAAGAGGATCCTGGTGGAAAGCTCTCATCTCTAGAAGGTCTTTTTGCATAGAGAGATGTACTTTGTGCTGCCCACCAACAGAAACAGAAAAGTACAACTATATTGTCTTTCAAGCTGCACAAGCTATACAAGACATTTGCTACCCTTTTCATCTAAGCTGAAGATGTTATTTGTCTTTTACAGTCAATTCTATTGAGAAACATCTATTTCCACACAAAACAGAACTCCTGTGTGTCTGGAAGAAATAGGAAATAGGAATATTATTGTGCATATGCAACCCCAGTGTCAATTCAGCATAGGAGAAGCATCTCTCCATGACAGGAGAGATACCTATGTCTGATTTTATTCTCTGTGCTCAGGGACATCCAAGACAATAATCATAACTATTTCTCTATGAGCTGACAGGCTGCAACAAGATTTGCCTCAGTTGATTACTTAGCTCTGCCATGGATCCTGTTACCAGAGTCCCTGGCTCTGTTTGCCTGTTTCTCTTTTGAGAGTTTCAGACATATTTATTTGATTTCCTCTAAGATACACACTCACCTTTAGGGTTTAGGTTCTGGTTTTGGGTTATGTTGTTGGTTTTTTTAATAAGCCTGTCAGAGCCCCAGAGCAGACATGTTCAAAGCAGGCAGAGGGACAATTTGTTGTGTTTCACAGACAAACTATCAACATGTGGCTCTGATACACTGGATACAACCACAGTTTAAGACCAAAAGGAGAATTATCTTGACAACAATCAAAACACACCTGTTTGACAAATCAGTTTACATAAACCAAATTATCAAGTGACCTTGTGCTCTGCTTCTGATGTTCTGCACAGAAGGAGGCATGGCCAGAAGTGATGGTTTTGCCAACATCTGTTTCATATAGTTCATGGTCTCATCTTCAAAGAGATAGCAAAAGGGGATTCTGAATTTAAAAGCCACCCCAAGCATTCCAGTCTGGTCTTCCCAATGAGAACTTGCCCCAGGTGAGGCACTAATGGTGGCTGTGAGTCAGCTAGGGGCTCTGTGTGGCCTCATTCCAGCTGCTGCTCACTCCATCCTGAAACCTGGCACCAGTTTCTCTTTGCTGAACCTTCACATTGCTTCTTGCATGAATTTCAAAACACTTTTGTGTATCCTGTGCTATTTGTCTAGACCAGGACTGAATGAATTATAATGAAAATTGCACCAATGGCATTTCAGCTCCTTTTCTGTTTGCAAATTGCCTGTGAACAAACTGCAGAAACCTCCAATGGATAACTCAAAAATATTGACAATTTTTAATGGAGTAATTAATTTGACTTACAAGGTGTCAGCAGATATTTCACTGAAGTAGTTGCACACTCCCTGCCCTGCTGTTAGTGTTAAAAGTTATGTTGTACTAACTCTACTCTTTTATTAGGTCTCTTCAGTATTGTACACTCAGCATCATCTAACTTGAAAACAATGCATCCAGCCATGAAAATAAACTCTAAATCATGTACTTGAATGTCAAAATTAAAATCCAGAGTTCAGAATTCTCTTTCCATTTCAGAACAACTTCAGTTTTTGAGATCAACAGCGTATTTTTTGCTAATCTTTATCTTGCAGTGTTTCCACCCTGTCATAGGCAGTATCTTCCAGGGTTACAGGAATGTAACCAAGGCAAAGTCATCTTAAAGTCCAAATGCATATTTCTATTTCTATCCTGTGCTACTTCTCACTTTTGTTTTCAATGAACAAGTATGTGATTAATATGTAATTCATGTCATTAAACTGTTTTTATCCCTCCTGGATGATTAATGACTGCATTAAACAGATACTCCATTTCCTTCTCTTAGAATTCTTAGAAAGATTTTTAATCCAGATTTCACAGCTCCCTCAGCCAAGTCAATTTCTTTTTTCTCGAATGAAATGCTATTATTGTTTGTATTGTTTGCTAAAATCAGGAAGATTTACTTCTGTCACATATCTCAAAACAAGTGATTTTCATAATTAAGTGATTTGCTCTTCATAAAAGCTGAGCTTTACATAAAAAAATCTTCACAGACTCAAGTTATGGTAACAGCTCAAATATTAAGAACCCAAATAGCAGTTCTAGCCAAAAGGAAGAAATCTGAAGCACATCTGAAAATAAGATACAGGTGCTAGACCTTGTGGCAAAAGGTGACATTTTTTCCCTCCTCCCACAGAAAACAACTCCCAGTCCTCACTGTCAGAAAGAGGCACAAGCTGCTGTGTCCTCTGTGCAATCTGATCTTCCTGTGCTCCTTCACAGATCCAGGGATCCACCCTAAAATCACTGCCGTTAAATTTCATGCAAAGGTAGGGTATCACAATCACACTCAAATATTGATGTTTCAATTAGACCAATAGCTCCTAAAAGTGGATATTAACATTAAAAAATGCCTAGATTTTTGCAATCTCAAATTTGGAACAAAGTTTTATCACTGTGGGAGCAACAGAGTAACAATTTCATATGAAGCTAGGCTAGAGAGAAATCCAGTGTTTCACTCATAAGTGGAGCATGGGGGGAGCTTCCCAAAGAGGGCATGTAAAGAAGGAACAAGTTAGACCCAATCAGTTGAGAAAAATAAAAATTTCCAGAATTTTTCTTGTCTTACAAGAGAGCATAACATGAGAGAACGATTAGAAGCTGGAATTCAGACTGAAGATACAGCATGGATTTTAAACCACTGGAGCAGTGATAGAAAAATATTTCCAGGAGATATATAGTAGGTTCTCCACCTCTTGAAATATTTAAACCACAAGCAGATTGTTTTGGAAGAGGCCATGTACTAGCAGGGGCAAGGCTGGTACAACACCAATGCTTGGCCTTGTGTGCTGTATGAAACTGGGCTGATCACAGTCTGGCCTTCAGAATTCAAAATTTACTCATCTCTAAGTCTGTTGATATCAACACACATGAAAAACATTTCTTTTGTTCCTTCCAGAACAAAAGAGCAGTGTCTGCCATGAGACACACTTTGTTTTGAAGAGCCAGAAATCCTATGGAAGGCAAAACAAAGCTCATGGTGTGAAAAACTGAACTTTGAGATTGTGTTCTAATAAAAAGTTACAGTAACAGAATTGCAGAAGGGTGCACAGCTTGCCTGGAAAACAGCTGAAATTGTCAAAGACGAGTAGAGGCACAACAGAAAATGCAGACAAGGAATTAATATTCTGAAGCTTTTGAGTTTTTCCCATATACACACCATGAAAGCCAAATGGAAACTTCAATGTAGAGTAATTTCAGCTAAAGCCTTAACGAAAATGTTATTTAATAGAAGCCAAAAGTATTTGGCTAAAGTCCAGAAAGAGCCTTCCTGTAATCTTTCATTTTCATGTTTTGGTCCACATATCCACCTTCCCTGTTACTTGAAGTTATTCAAAACATAGGATGGAGAAGGGGGCAAATGAAAACAGAAGTGTGAATTTGAATTTCCCCACTGGATTTGGATCAATGTCTGCACTTTCAAGAGGACACATGTGGAATTAATATTTGGCTATTCAGGCTAGAGAATCAAAGCCACATTTCTCTTTGTTGGCTTTTCAGTAGTGAAGTCCTGACATTACCCTGATAAGCCAAGGTAACTCACTTCCAGGCAGAGGTACTCTTCCTCAAGTGCATCATAGGTTCTCCTGATTTTGTATCAATCAGATCTAAAACTCTTACCAGTAAATGATGGTCAAAAAGAGAAAACACACACTGTACATGAAGTGCAGTATTAGCAGATAGCATACAATCACTGGGAGGAAAAAAAGATATTTCCATTAATTCATATTCCTAACACTAAGCTAGTTAGTTTCCTCATATGAAGGAAAACAACATTTGTCCACTTTATTTCTGTGGTAACTATATAGCAAAAAAAAAAAAAAATCTTTAATAAATGACATTTTTAAATCACTTAAGCCGCCATTTTATTACTACCTGACAATTCAATATTAAGTTGCTTAGGGGATATTATTCCAATTTATTCTCAGTATGCTGAATAGGGCTTTTAGAAAGCTTTTATTTCCCTATTGGTAATCATATTCTTTTGTGTTGATTTTCATATGTGTTGATTTTTCCATAATAGAAAATTAATACAGGATTATTCCTTTTCAATTACAGACTATATAGTAATGTGAAAATTGTAGACTTGGCACAATGAAAAAGTGTTCAGTTAAAAAAGGCTAAGTATTACCATCATGGGAGCAGATAATACACAATCTTTAGATGAAAAGGAAGCATCTTCATCAATTTGGACTAGTTAATAATTACATGGCTAATGCATTCTCAAGACAAACTCCCACTGAAGATCTGCGCCAATATTAGGTTAGACAGCATCATAATAAATATTAGGAAAAAAATGAGCCTCTTACAAGCCTGGACACCAATTTTGTAGATAATTTCTGATGGTGTGCATCATTGCATGTTACTCATGTGTCACCAGAAGAAGATTACCTTAATAGCTGGAAGTAAAATGAACTGAGCATAGGGTTATATTGTTGTAAGGATCAAGGTTTTTGTGAGATACACAAAGATTATGTCAAGTAATAATGCACCTAAGAGCAGCAATCTTAACAAGGAAACTAAGGTCTATAATGTCAGTTGTAAAAATGTTTCACATTTTTTTTCCATGTGAGACAAAAACACTCTTTAAAATAACCTTAAAAATACAATTTTTCACAAGGGCAGTGAAGGCACATGTGAAACTGGTGAAACCAAAATGCAGGTACAGAAACAGAGCAGGGCTTTCATGGCTCTGCCCTGAAGCTGCTGACAGAATTTGGACATCAGGATAACAGTTTCTGCCCTGCCCACACCAGGAAAGGAGGATGGATTTCTATAGCATATAAGACAGAAATGACCACTTGAGCTGGAGTTCCACTGAGATGAGAAGTCACCTTGTTCTGGCAGCACAGAAAAATCAGCAATCCATTAAAGTACACATTTATGTGAGTGCTAAGTCAGAAACTACTTCAGTGTCATTAGAAGACGTTGACTATTCATTTTTTCAGAAGCACTGGCTATTTAAGATCTCCTACCTAGACCCAAAAAATAACAAACCAACCTCAACTAAATTTTAAAGTATAGATCTGTTAGTTCTCATTTCCACAGTCAGATGCTGTACACATTATTCCCCTAGACAACAGAAGAAATGAATCTCAGTCTTATTGATTTCAAAGGCAAATCCCACTGAAATAGAGTGGCTAAATTACATATTTATTTGCATGAACTGAATGAAATTAATAGCCAAATCATATTTTATTTTAAATATTTTATTATTATATCAAAATTGTTTTTTAACCTCACTTCATATATATGGGTCAGTATTTTATCTTCAAGATTTCCATCTTAATAACTAGCTATTACTGCATACTGCATAGATTTATTTTTCTACTACAGCAGAATTACAGTAATTAACTTTGTACCAATTACCAGGGTGGATATTAATATTCATACATTTTTACAGAAAGAATGATCTTGAAATCTCACAGCAGGGATGGTTAAAATGATTCATTAACGTTCTGCACAGGTTTCTTTTCTAATTCATTAAGAAAATATTAGCATAATCATGTGAAATTAATTTCCTTAAAAAGGTTGATATAAGTAAGGGATTAAGGGGACTGGTTCTAATATAAAAAACATGGCTTGCACCATGCTCTTGGTCTCCAGAGGCCGACTATCATATTTGAGGTATTACTTGCCACTGGACTTTGATAATGAAGAAGAAATCAGAGATAGATGGAGGTAGTTGAGCTAAGGATTTCATTTTCACATAAATGGAGTCTCATGCTCCCTCTTCTTATAGAGACAGAGAAAAAACACATTACTCAACATGAACAGGAGGCTGAAAGGAAATAAATTGAAGACTACAAATGAGAAGACCATCAAGAGAATGGAATGCATGATAACAAGGGGTGAAGAGACAGTTCAGCAAAGACAAGGAAAAGCAATCCAAGTACAAAAGACTTGAGTGAGAATAAATGTCCATTCAAAAAGAAGTTTTTAGGAAAAAGAAAAAGCCAACTCAACAACAATTGGCAGTGAGAGTGTAAGAGACCTTGTTCATAGACTGGTGTAGAGAGGCATAGGGAAAAGGACATTAACTTCTCTTGTGCCATCAGCCAACGTGCCTCTTGGTAAATTCAACTCTGGCGTATGCAGTTTAAAAAAAAGTGAGTTGTGGAGGGTACACTGAGAGAGAATAACTTCACTGAAACAAGCCCAGGGAAGTGTGTCAAGCCCAGGGAAGTGTGTGCTGTGAGCTGAGTCCAGTCAATACCACATGATATCTGGCATTACTGTTCCATTTTCCTCCTGGTGACTGCACTTGCCAGTCAGCTTTTAGCTCTGTAACAAAACCCAACTCAATAACACTTGAATGTCCTCCAGAGACAGAGGAAAACTGGTCTTCTTCTAAGAAAGTAAATGCAAAGGTTTTTATCTTCTCTGCAAGGACTGTATCAGAGGTGGTATTTGAGGAGTTCATTATAAAGATATATTAAGGGGCCCATTTTTTTGTTTGTTTGTGTTTATTTTCCTCATAAGACCCAACAGGCTTTCATGATCTAAATCCCTGAGCTCCCTGTCCATGAACCTGCTACCCAGCATCCAGCTGTGCCAGCCTCCTTACCCCTTATCACAAAAGCACTTCAATTGTGGAAATTGATTAGAAAAACAGGTTTTTTTCATCTAAGTCACAAAGCAGCTACATCTCTGTACCAAAAAAAGTGCACATAGACTTAACTCTTCAGCTTCAACATCCTGAAAATTACTATTTCCTGGTGTTCTGCATCAGTGATGTAATAGTTAAACCTTGGTACAATTTCCCAGTGCATTCCATTATTTACAACCTCTGCAATTATTATTCCATGGCACACAGAGTCAAACCTTTCACGAGTAAATTATATGCACATAAGTCCCACTGATTCATGACAGACATCCATTAATTCTTTCATGTGCTCATATTATTCCATCTATTGATGTGAAAGGGCCATATCTCACTTTAAGCAGCAAATCCATACATACAGAAAGGGAATGGAGTGGAGTGGGGACCTCATGATGAGGCAGGGGCAGAGGGAAGGGCACTCTTGGATAAACTTGAGAGAGAGACAAGGAATGGCCTGTGCAATTTACCTCTGCTCCACATCAATGCAACTTAAAAATTATTTTACAAGTTTTTCCTTCCCTTCTAATTGCTTTAAATCTGCACTCTTTCACTTTAAAAAAAAAATATCTGTATTATCAAACTCTAAACTGCATTTTTTAATTACTTGGAATTGCAACAAAAGTGCCCCCCTCTCCCCACACTTTAAGTTTTAATAATTTTCTGCTTAAAATTTATTAAAACAGTATTTGTACCAATTCAGGCCTCCAGGTACTTCTCAAAAATTTTAAGTGGCCTTAGGGTTTTTATTTTGCTCATCTAATGTTCTGGCTATATCTACTACTAAGCAAGATCAGTGAACCCAGGTATTTCAGTTTTCTGCTTTTCAAAATTTTCTGCTATTTTAAGTAAAGAAAACTCCCTTCAATATAGAAAAAAAGTTATTTTCCCCAATTCATCCTAATTACAAAGGTAAAAACCTCAAAATATTATTCTTTGTTAAAGATATTTTTCATCCAAATAGAAGCTATAGTTCTGAAGGCTTTAGATCTATGTGGATAATATCCAGTTGAAACAAATAACACATTCTTCTATTGCCATCTCTGTCATTGATTGATCCTGAATGAAGAAAGGGAATACAGTCAAAATATACTCAAGGGCACATTTCCATCTTTTTCCCCACATGATCCCTTTTTTTCTAATTTCTTTTTCATGGAACCACTACATGCTCAGTGGTAGGAAAGAATTTTTTATGGACTCAAAAAACTTCTTTGATAAAGGAATGTAAAACCACTTTCTGAAAACTTTCAAGCTGCTACTGAAAGATCGACAGGAAAAGCAAAGCAGATTAATTTTTCTCATTAACAATGTTTTTAAAAAAATTAGTTAGGAAGTCATGGACACACCTCTCAAAGAGCTTCATGGAAACTTGTTTTAAAGAACATTAGCTTCTCCCAGTTTTATTAGCATCCTATCCTTTTTTGTGTCTGTTATAAAACTCAAGGTTTTAGCTTCATCTAGTAACTCTGTTAGCAGGATTTCCACCCCAATTTATGCTTCATTTACTGTTATCATATCGAGATTTATTTCAAATTGCAGATGGACAACTAGACAGTGTAAGGGGGGTGGGGGGGGAAGCCAAACCTAGTTACACATAACAGAGAGGACACATTTTCAAGCACTCTTAGAGAATGAAGTTCAGACTCCATTGCTGTCCTGATGAGTGGGTCAGGCAGCCACAATGCTAATTTTATTGTTCAGTCCTAAGCAGATCTAAACTTTTGTGTTATCTCTTTAAAGCCTCATGGCCACTTTAATTACAGCCATTCCATGGATAGAACTGAAGCAAGTCAAAGGCAGGCTGTGATTCAAGGGCAGGTTACACAGAGACAACCACACACTGCAAGGTACCACCACGACAACAAGCACTTCAAAAAAAAGGAAAAGAAAAATTAAGGCTTGCACAAATGTAGGCAAACATCTACATGTGAAAAGAACAGCCTGAGTGTCACACATGAAGTGCTGCTTGGTGCTCCTGGATGCCATAGGTGGTTTATGCTCCACCCAGCACGTGAGAGTTACTGCATCCTCACCTTACCTGTTTTGAGAACTCAGAATTTGCTCAGTGATTCTGGGATTTGATTTTTTTTTGGCTTTATAAAGGCCAAACAAGGCAAAGAAGTTTGAATTCCTCTTAAAGAAAAAGCAAAAATAATGCATTTGTCAGTTCACCATCTTTGCTGCACATCACAGATTTTGCACAAGTCCTAGCTGCCTAGGTGTTCACTGTGCTGCTGTTGCCCTAACATTTTTGATTTATCTCTGATCTAAAGTTTTAAAATGACTGTACTGAAGTGCTGGCATGAAAACAAGGGTAGTGAAACAATTCAATTAAATAATCCAGTGAGAGTTTTCTATAGCTCTTCTATCTACTCTGCTCATTTTCCTAATTTATCAGCACCAACGCCTGAAAAATTGGGCTCTCTACCATTCATCAATACTTCTTAGACAACCTTTTAATCAATTCTCACTTTGATCATCCTATTAAAACTGGCAAACCTGATTCCCATTTTTTATGTCAACTAGATCTATTCTCTTAAGAGCCTGAACCATCTGTCTTTTCTTACTTGCTATCTAGGGTCAATGCTTCTTGTTCTTTAAGTCTTTTATGAGATTGCAATGCAGTGTGCCCTCACTCTCTGGAGGTTCTCTCTTGCTGCACTATTTTCTCCTTACTTCTGTTTGTCATGGGGTTTCTGGTTTGGGCTTTTTTGGCTTTGTTTGGTTTTGTTCTAATAACACATCTCATTCCACATCTCTTGTCTGAACCAAGCTGGTATCAGCTGCAGACACAGCCTTCTAGAGATAGCTGAAACATACATTAAAAAAAAGATAATAATGAAAATTATTCTGGGAAAAGCTGCACCTAACCTATGTAACATTTAATCAACCAGACTTCCATGGGCATGCAAAACCCACCCTATTTCAGAATGAATTCAGTCACTCCTTTCTAACATCAAATATCACATACATCAACCACCACACTTCATTTGTGAGATGATCTTCAGACATTACAAAATGGAATAAACATAAAAGCACAGATATTTTGAAGTTAACCTCACCAAGACACTGGGCAGTAGGGATAGTCTGACAACAAAAAATTAAATCCAAAACAGTAAATCCAAAAAGTAAAATCTTATCAGTGAATCAGATATAGATTGATTCAGGAGAAAACAAGAAATTCAAATTAGTGCCTGACTTAAAATCTGTATGGGAATCTTGCTTTAAAAACTGGAGATGTGAATTAAGCTTGCAGAAGTAATAAAAGACGAGTAAATTCAACTGCATAAAACTGAGGATGTGCAGAGTAAGTTGACAAGCTCTCCTAAGAGCAGATCCAGGAGACTGTGAAGTCTCACAGATATCATGATGCACATCGAGTGGATTACATCGAACTCATCAAATCCATAATAGAATCATGATCCAGGAAATTACTTTCTTGATTAAGTATTCCTTGAAATGATGCTAATGACAGTGGTTTCTCAACACACAGAAGTGTAGTAAAGGAACCATTTGATCATATGTCATTGCAGACAACCCAATTAAAATGTCTATTTGATGTTCAGTAACAGAGGAAAAGTAGAGTTGCAAAGTTATATTAAAAATGAATAAAAATAGCCTAAAAATATAGAACTTTTATTTAGATTTCAGGTACACTGACACTGAACTAGTGTCTAACTTTGGCTGTCCTATTACTAGAAACCTAGGACTGAAGTTTCACTAAGTTAAAAATAAAACTAAAAAATAAAGACATTAGGGAAAAAAATACAAGAACATTATTTGAACCTATTAGTGGAGGAACTGTAAAGCACAAATCCAGAAGTAGGCACATCTCATCTTATAGACATAATTGCTACTTGTTTTAACACACCCACCCCCTGCAGGCACTGATCTCTGCCTCTCCCTCCAATGTTCATTCCCTCCCAGTTCAGGGCAACACACCTTCCCATTTCTACTGCACCTCACTCCTACTGAAATTTAACTGTTATAAAGCACATGTCACTCAGCTTCCAGCCTGGAGACTGTTGGAAATACTCAGTATGAGGTCCTGGGAACCCCCTATACATCCCAAAGCTGCCTGGAAGGCACACAGCTACTGCCTCCTGCAGCATCAATGGGCACCCACTTCACCCCTCAAAAGTGGCCACTTCATGGGCACTCAGAACTTCTTTTTTTAAATGCAGTAAAATATCCTGCAGCTGAATTCCTTCCCTCTTCAGAATATCTCAATAGGTTTTCATCCTAAACCACTTTGTATCTCAGAAGTAATAAGTACCCAAGCTTCAGAGTGGACTCCAGAACTCCTGCCTACAAATTTACCCAGTTGCAGTAATTTCTGCTACTTCCTTCTCACTCAGCATTGTAAATGTTGCTAAAACATCAGGTTATGTGTTTGGTTGGGGTTGTATTTTATAATTCATGTGGCCATCCAATCCACTAGAGACAAAAGTAAAGGAGAAGCTAACATGATCTCATCCTACAAATGGGACTGAAATTAACATGAGAAAAATTCTAATTCTAGAAACCTGCAGTTCTTCAACAATGGCTACCTGAGATGTCTATGCACAAACTCATAATTCTTCTATTTGCAGGCATCACCTTGAACAAATAAATGAAAACATGCAGAGGGGCAGGTGGCTGTGCAGCTGCAGATGTCACTGTGAAATAGATTTGATCAGGCTAAACTTAGTGATGACCCAGTAGGAAACAAATTAGAGATTATAAAGGGGACTGTGGGCATTTTAAACAACCTGAGTTGCATTTAAATTAGGCAAAACCCTTATGCAAATCAATGCCACTTTGCAACTCCAATGGAATAAGTCCAAACCCATTTAAAACAATCTGAGAACGTGACATTACCCCACTGTTTGCTGCCTTGAGGAGCAGGATGGTGTTATGGTTTATAGCAAACCATTACAGATAACAAGACTCAATTGTACTGCACATTGTCATTGCTGGAGACTCTGGGTTTCACAGTGCAGTTACTCAGAATAATGTATATCAGCTCACCAGAGACAGCAGGACAGCAGCCATTCCTTTCTGCTTTTTTCCCTTCCTGTTTTCTCATCTCACAATTTGTTATTGAGACACTTTTCAGCTGTTTACTTCTGAGCAGCTCATTCCTACAATATATGACATAGCAAATAATTCAAGTTCCTGCTGCATTATTACATCAGAGTGCAGTGGGGGAGCAACACATGGCTCACTGTAGGGTTATTAAATCACAGGGCTATCTCCACAGCTGCCACAGACATGCAAACAAACCTAACTTATTATTCCCCTCCTGTTTTTCCATTTACGCTCACACCTCCCCTCCCTTTGCTACCTCACTATGCTCCGTGTTGCCTTTCCAACAGAAATATGCAAATAAATAACTCCAGGAGAACATGTGTTATTCCTTAAGAGTTGCATTCATCTAAAAGGAAATTAATGGCAAAACCCTGACTTCAGAGGTGCCAAGGCAATTCCATTTGTTGTGCTAATGGTCTGAGTGAACACAACATCACCAGAATTTCCAGCCTTCTCCAACCTCTCAAAAGGAGCTTACATCCTTGCAACTGCATCTAACCATTAGTCCCTCTCCTTGGAGTGCCACTTAGTGTAAATCTGTGCAAACTGTTAAATGCAATTCCAGGCTGCAGCCTCCAGATGGATAAAAATACATTTCCCTAGAAAAAAAGGACAGAGACTATCAATCTCAAACACCACTATGTGTTATTTCAGGGTATATTAGATGTCCAAGATTGCACCAATAATCAGGTTTTGGAACCAAAAGCAATATTGTAAACATTAGTGCTTCCACCCACTAATTAGCCTCCCTGAAAGTGAGGTATAGGAATTTGAGCAGAGCACTGGGAACTGGACCAGTAGCAAAATTTCTATGTGGTTGCTGACAGCTGTAGGTGGAAACACTTTTTTTTCACATGACATCTGCTCCTTTGTAAAAACATTTCAGTTTTCACGGGCTTCTTATGGACAAGTAGTCCCTGAAGCTCATTTTTACCTTTAACCAGGTAAATAAAAAACCAGAGAAAAGGGTTGTTGGTACACGCCTGGAGAATCACACAGCTCAAATTCAGGCAGACCAATATGGGGACAGACTGTGGAGGGAAGTTTGTTGTGGTTCTATGGTTTGGATTTGTTGGCTTTTTTCTTTGTCTCCAGCCCTTTAAAAGGTTTTGCTTCTTACACAAACAGTGACCTGCAATTTTCAGGTATCAGTCTAAAACATATCACAAAATGAAACCCTCTGAAGAAAGGAGACTGAACAAATGCGCTACAAGTGCTGGGTCACAAAAACTTGACCAATTCTGACACACACAAATTTTTATTCCTCTCTCTTACTAATCCTTTTCACCAGCAGGATCTTTTGGGCTAAAGGGATTAAATTCAGTACTTTTGTAAAGGTCAGAAAGGACCATTTCTAAAATCCGTTCAAACTTTCTTCTTTGCTTCTTTTGAACAGTGCACCAGAGAGAGCAACTGTATGGGCTCAAGTTTGCATTTAACATATTTCTGACATTTTGCTCCTCTGGTGAAGGAATGAAGGGCAGTCAGTTAACTTTACCAGAGCTCACAAAGGAAGAGATGCCAACAGAGCTTATCTCATTTCTTTAGAGCTGACACAAGTCTTCAGAATGCCTGGGAGGAAGCCACATGAAATATTTAGTCATAAAATTTTTCTTATTATTTTATACTTCAAATCCTTCTGTGTTCCCTGGGATGGACCTAGGGTTCATAATGCTGTATTTCAATTTATTTGATAAAGCTAACTCTCAGTGCTACTACAGATTATTTTAAAAGCCCCCTTAAAATATTAAAGTAGCATCTTGGGTCTGCACAAGGAAAAAAAAATTATCACCTAATCACTGCACTACTGAGTGGGAGAAATTAGGGATGGAAAAGAACATCCACTCTACCCCCATGCCAGTGAAGGATTGCCCTCTGGAGTACTCTTTCTACTGCTTTTTCATGTCTAAATTTAAACTGTCTTAAGTGATGGGTCTTTCACCACTTCTTCCTCTCCTGCATTCTCAATTTAGTGTCATGAAGCTTTATCATGGAATTGAGCCCACATTATATTTTTCTTAATTTCAACCCATTATTCTCTGTTATATCCCTCTGTTCCTCTCTATAGTAATTTTTCACCATCATTAGTCTTCACTGAGCAAGTATTTCAAGACAGTTATCATGTTCCCTGCTCTATTTGCATATCCAGTCTAAATATATTGCACTCTTAATTTTACCTGATCAATCAGATCCCTCTATTCACTTAATCTTTCTGGTTGCTCTTCTATAACCAGCCCTCAAGTTTTGCGCATCCCCCAGGGTGGCAACAGGCAAAGGCATCAATTTATCTTTCAAGGCTTCACTCAGGCTAACCCACCAAAGCAAACCCTGCAGCCATCCTGCCAGTCTCCAAGAAAAATACAACTTTTGTGGCCTTGCTGCTCTCCAAGTCCTGTGTTTTAGCTGTGAGAGAATGTAGGATAGACAGCCTGTAAAATTTTCACAGGATAGAGAGCAGCAATGCATAAGAGAAGATGACCAAAAGAGAGGAATAGAATCCTTTACTACTACATTTGGGTTTTTTACTTCATAAACAAGTTACAGGAGGAGCAACAAAAGAGTAAAATACTGGTTTTAACAGTCACTACCATAACAAGCAGTACCAGATCTTCCAAGGCATAACAGAAAACCAGCTGAGAAGAGAAAGAGTAGTCAAGGGTGGAGGAAGAGCAGATGAGCCATGGAGGCTCTGAGGTCCCTTGCAGGTGAGGAAGTGGCTGGTGAGCAGCACAGTGACAATCCCTTCTGAACCACGGCTCTCTGCACCTTCAGGTTCTGGTCCAATAAAACAAGGCCTGAGAGTTTTTTCCAATTTCTTGAAATACGAACTCTTGTACTGCTGGGCCCCACCTAGAAGAACTTACACTTGTTTTGTAGACAAATATCCCATTGCCTTTGCATAAGGCACAAATTAAAATCCATTCTGTTTCTGAAGGACTGATTTTTTTTGCAAGCCCAGCTGTCAATCCAGTCATAGGTAAATAAGCTTTTGAATGAATTCATTATTAGCATTTTTAGCTAGAAAGAAGTTCACATTTGATGATACCTATACACTTGCTCAAGTATGGGTTTCCTTTTTTCTTTTAAATAATTTTTATTATCATCATCTGGAGTCATTGTTCTTCAGGGTGAAAAAAAGTCTGCTTTAACTGTCTTAGTACACATTCATATATATAGATTTTTATCTGAAAAAAAAATCACAGATAAAAATGATCACAGGAGCTGGTTTTGGAAAGAAGAGGGTTGCACAGTCAGCAAGGCTACTAGGGCAAGAAAAATTAACTATAATCAAAACAAAGACGAGAAATCAACTCCATGTACCAAAGCAAGAAAACTCCAGTCTCAGGAACTGTTGTTTTGTTATGGTTTTGCTTTGGATTGGCAAAATACAGCTGTGAAGCCTGGAACCAGTCCCCATTGGGATTAATAGTGTTAAAGGGATTTTGTTTTTTAAAAAATTACTAATCCTGAAAGCACTTGTTGGCCAATTTCACCAGTCAGCTTGGAAATCTCCACCTGTGCCTCATCACCCCTCAGCAATATGGGTAGCACACAGTCTTCCATCCTCCCTTTTCAAAACAAAAAATTACTACTTTTTTTCTTTTGGTAGGATCAATAGTCTCAGTATCAGCTGTCATACTAAATGCTTGTTCCTAAGGACACACTTGAGAGATTCCCAATTATCCCAACTTCTGCTTCTTCCTTCCCAGCCTCACCACCTATGCCATGGTAAATCAGTGAAATTAGTTGATCTCCATTCCAATCCAGCCCCAAACTCATGGAAAGGAAAGAGTGGGGACTTCTTTTCTACCACATATATATTTCCATTAAGCATTATTCATATTTCATATATGCAGGTGGGAAGACTTCTTGTCTCTATGTAGTAAAACTAGAGTGAATTTCAATATTGTCAGGTTTGATTTTTTTTGTTTTCTAACCACAAACCCAGCACAGATGACTCCCTCTATAAATATTGTTCAAATTAGTGTGTAAATTTGAAAGCTACAAGCACCACCTCAGGGTGTTCAACAGCCTCCTCCCTTATCTGTCCTGATAAAAACATTTTGTAAAAGTCCAGAAACATCTCTCAGCTATTTAATGCATCTCATCCCTAAACAATAATGATTGATTTTGTTTGGTCTGGAATACAAAAATTATCCCATAATCATTTTATCTTCCCAGCTATGCCTCCCTTGACTTGCTTGCATTTTAAGAAGAAAATACAGTGATTGTAATGAAAAATGGAAAAGGCTGGAGGCATACAAAAGATTTCTCTGCTTCTGGAAACACATTTACTACAATTGTCTACACAGAGTAGACCTAGTTTTTCTGTGAAAACAAAATGAATTTAAAAATAAAAGGGCACAGTCCCTTTAAATTTGCCTTGCAACTGCCCAGGGCTTCATTTCCACATTTTTCCTGCTTTATAATAAAATAACATACACAACAGCAATGTTTCATTTATCTTTTCAAATAATTTTATACCTTAAAAAGAAACAGAACAAAATTCAAATCTTCAGTCGCACAAAAGAAGCCTTGATTGAGACAGCACAGTCAAGAGAATCAGGGATTGGGCTGGAGCAAGGTACTGATGGCTAGAGACTGAAAGAAAACAACAAAAATTCACCAAATTTTTGCTCAAGAGAAAAAAAATTGAGCATGGCAAACAGGAGGAAATAAAATGCTGAGTTTTACCTGTGTGAGTTAGTCAGCCTACATGTCAGCATTTGAAACTTAGTTTTCTGTGCAGAATAACTGAAAAGGGACACTGAGATCTCTGTGGAAGGAAGGCAGCCTGCCCTGAAACCATGGATATGGTGTTCTCAAAGTCCTGAGCTGAAAACATTGACATGGAAACAAAAAGATTCCTCCTTTTTTCTTCCAAAATTATTCTCCAAGTTTCACACAGCCTCACAGACAAACTAGTTCCTGAGAAATATATTTCAAGAATAACTTTCAGAAAATTCCACCTGAACATGAGGAAGAACTTCTTTACTCTGCTGTGGAACAGGCTGCCCTGTACTGGAACTCAGAACACCAAAACTCTCCAAATCTCAAAAAATACCCCTAAAAACTCGCCAAATCTCAAAAAATACCCCTAAAACTTCTATTCTTCTTTACTCTGCTCTGAAACATGCTGCCCTATACTGAAACTCAGAGCACCAAAACTCACCAAATCTGGACAAGGCCACCAGCCTGCACGTAGATCAGAACACCCAGGACAAAGTGGTGCCTGCTGCAGGCACAAAGCCCAGGAACACAGCCCTGGAGTAAAGGAAAGGATATTTGAGCAACCTGCCAAGGAGCTGCAAGCTGTCACCACAGCCAGGCTGAACATGAAGGTCAACGTGACATGCAAGGATCTTTCTGCCTTTAACAGCTTTATTGCATTAATAGCACCCTGAAAAAGGTGTTATGCTAATATTGCTCCTGATCTACACCTTCACTCCCAATAGAATGATCCCCTATTAAGGAAAGGGGAATTTCCAACACTTAAGTCCTGCTATAATCTTACTAGATTTTGATACCTTTATGGTTCCTCAATTTCCTGTCAGCAGGATAACCCACACAGTACTTCTCTGAAACAACAGGAGGGATATGCCTGCACTTACTGCTAGTAATATATCATATTTAAGAAGTTCAATCAAAAGCTGAGGTAGCCATTTACAAGGAATTATTGGATCTCAGCTCTCAAAGACCCTATAAGCTGGAAGGAAGAACAATTTTATGAGCAATAAATCTATCTTTAATGTCAATACAAAACTCACTGCTGTGGTCAACAGCGTTTCAGAGGAGTTTTAAGATGTTCAGAAACAAAACACTCCCTGGAAGTTCCACCAAATGTAGCTGTTGTGTCAAGTCAGCAGTTTTGAAATGCTCTATTTGGTGAAATAGCAAACAGCTATCACCTATTAAATTCTTCTATTGATTCAGCCCAACAGTGGCTTCAGCCAGCACATTTCAGTCAGAGTCCCCTGCACTGTCCTTGTCTCCCCCCAGGACAGCCTCCACACACCCTTTTAGCTGTTAGAAATTTCAGTTTCTTAGAATATGCTGTCAGATATTAAGGAAAAACAAACAACTGTTGAAGAAGGACAATAATACAGCTGCCATGCTCTTCAATGTAACCAAACCAGGAAATCATCTTTTTTATTAAGGTTGCTTGGCTTCTCACTACAATTTACTCCACAAGTTACACAGACCTCTCTTACCATCCAACTTTTCTAACAGCAGAACTACAGTATGGATGTGAAAAGATCAAGAAGCAAGTCGTTTCCCTGTAATAAATACTCTGAAGTATTGGGGATTCTCAGCTACAGAGCTCCTTTGGGCATGCACAAAGGCCTTTGAAGCAGCAGGCAGGTTTCAATAAGGAACAGAAAAGCTGCAGTGATGCTGCTTTAGTCAGCCCTCTGCATCTGGACTCAAGCCACATGTCAGAACCCAAAGTGGAGTTCATTGGGTGGGAGGAACCTCAGTGCACTCAGACTCTCAATAGGGTACAGTTAATGTCCTTTTAAGGTTGGAATAAAATGCTGACAGCATAATTAATCTTTCACTACCATGGAAGCTCCAGAAGAAATGCATCCAAATAAAAACATTTTGTTTTGTTTTTCCTTAAAGCCAATGATTTCACTGTTCCTTCAAATTAATTATTTGTGTTAGCCTACTGCAATGAAGCCAGCTGATCCAAAAGTCTTCTGTACTTTCATGTAGTATTTGTTAAGTGGTTTCCCTCAACAGGGTGGAATGATGAAACAAGAACACCTCTTTCATTTCATCCACTGTAAGTGATCCAAATTAAAGAAACAAGAAGCAATAAAGTATTTTCATAAGTGGTTTTCATTCCTGTCAACAAAAATAAAATGCCTCTCCTGGTTTGAAAAGTGTCCCTTTGACACCCAGCCTACAGCATGCCTTTCAGATGTTCACCCAGAATCAAAATCAAACCCTGCCAGCAGAGCATGAAGCATCTGAGCTGTGTGTCACAAACCCAGTGACCTCCTGCCCTCCAAGCTCTCCTACAATCAGCACTCTGCATTTGACAAGACCAGCCCATGGAAGACACCAACTCTCTCACCAAGTGCAAAGAAATAAAATTCCACCAGCTGATCCAGAGCAAAACCAGCAAACTGAATTCCAGGATTTGCCATACTCTCTAGAGGTAGTTTAATTGCCCAAGAGCTCAACACTATTCATTTCAAATCCTCCCCTCCTCAGTGATGTCCAGCATAACAGATCACAGGTAGCTCTTCCCTCCCACTGCTTGGAGGATTGAGGCCAATCTGAAATTAACTTTTTTTTCTTTAGTTTCCTTTGAGGTCACAGCCCTTTCTCACAAAGGAAAGGCTGAAATGGCAAGGCTGACTGGAAACCATCTTTATTTGGTGTCAGCGTAAATTTTGTCTCTGCAGGGGACCCTGAACATATTTAAACCAATAATTTAAACCAATAAATGTCATCTGCCTTTGAATTGACAGCAGTCAGCTAAACACTGTCAGGAGCAAACAGACAGCAAGAGCTGCTGCTTAATAAGAAGCTGTTAGCAGTTGGACAGCATAGAAGTCTTAGATTTTCTGAATGGATGATTATTAGAGCTGCAATTACTCCCCTGTAGGTAGCCAGAGTCCTTGCCCTTGCCCTGCACTTGTGTTGTGATGTCCCACAAGCTGCTCTGCTGAGAGCACCACAGACACTGTCGGTGGGTATTGAGCACTTCATTTAAGTTTATTAGCAACAAAATGGGAACAGATTGAAGCCCACTGCAATCAAGCAGCAGCCACCTCCATTCCCTGAGCTTCTCAATTGCTTCCAAGCAGTTCAGAGTCCAGAGTCCAGCATGGCAGAGCCCCAGGCCCAACAATGTAATTATCCACAATTTGCCCTGGAAGGCTCCAAATACTTCCTTCTCAGCAATCCTTCCTAAAGATGACAAGGGGTATTTATATTTAAGTCTTGCATGCTGCAGAAGTTATCAGTGCCCAGCAGAGGCATTGACAGGAGTCCAAGGGAATGCCCTGCACTCCTGGAATGGGCACTGCACTTGCACAATGGTGTCACAGCTCAAAGACTATGGTTTCATGTACCCACTGTCTTACATTGTCCTTTGATGAAAAATTGTGCATCTATGATGTTTCAAGAATGTTCCTCAGGCCACTGTTATCACAGATAAAGAGGAGAATCAAAATAACCTGTGATTTCATAGCTACACAGTTGTAAAAATCTGCAGGAAAATAAAATAATTGTGAGGATATCAAGAACAATATTGTACTTCTTGACAAGACAGGCAGATGTAGCTTTAAAACCAATTATTTGCTAGTCTACTGCTGCAGTCTGCTATGTATGAGCTGCTGCCTGTCTTGGTATCTGAGCTGAATCAACCTTCCCCGCTCTCAAGCCAGAGCATAACACCGGGGGAAGGAGGTGACAGAGCTGAGGGCTGTGTCCCCAGCTGAGGGAGTTGCTGCTCTCACCTTTCCACCAGTGAGACTTTGTCCTGTCAACGTGCTTTTATGCCCAGCAAGAAAAAGGAGGGGGGCAAAATAAATCAGCTAACCACTGGCCCACAAGTGTGAGGCATAATGGATCTTCCATTCATCAAGCTAAATCACCATGTTAAAAACAGGCAAGAAACTTTCTACTGAGCAATGTTTGTTTATTTTTAATTCTGAAATAATTTAGGGCTTTCATTCTTATTTTCTAGCAAACCATCACATTTTGTTTAGATACCAACTCAAGGACAGAGAAAACACCCATATTTACCCACACTTATGAATCAAATGCAGCCATTGTAGTTTTTTGATCTGTGAAAGGGGTCAGGCTTGCAAGAGGGAGAAAATTACCAAATGCAACATTTGAAAATACACAGTGTCAAAACTAAAGAGGACAGAGAGGCAACCTGCTGCAATTCACAACAGTTTCCACCACTCTCTGCTCCCAAGGGTTTTGCAGAAAAGAAAAAGGAAGTGGCAGAAGTAACAAGCAGAAGCCATTTCTGAGTATTGGTGGTAATACAGGGAACACACGCTGCCAAATCACATATTTTGCTCTGTTATTCTAAGGAACTGACAATAAAATGCAGTGAAATGTAGTGCTGGGATTGAATCCCATCTGCAAACGTAAATGCACTTCAGACACAGCAGCTGCTCACAGTGTTCACATCACCACTCTGGTCTGCTCCAAAATGGCAGCAGGAAGCCCTGCCATGGAAGAAAAGGCCATCAAGGGCTGTTAATTGCAAAGCTAGAATATAATCTCCAGCTCTGAAAGTCCCTAAACTGCAGATTGCCAGACGCTGGAAGAGCACAATCAGCTGCAGGTTTGATTTATCCCCACACTCTTCCCCTAAAGCATCAGCTGCTGGCAGCTGCTGAGGGTGACGGGGGGACAAGGCAGGGCTTCCCTCTCTCCCACTGGGACTGGTGTCACTTTCCAGGCTGGCTGAAGGTTCAGCTTCTCAGTGGCACCTCCCAGAACATCAATGGGGGGAGGAAAAGGATACTTTTACAAATGAAGCAAAGGAGGAGAACTCTTGTGGCCATAAATAAGGATGGCATAGACAAAAAACACTAGGCAGGAAAATGAGAGACAGGACTTTCAGTAAAATCCATGGGAGGAGATCTCAGCAAATTGTAATCCCTTCAAAGTGAGGGATATTGACATGAAAATACCTGCTGGGAGATACCAGAGGCATATCTGATACAGTTAATAGCCACATTAATATCACCTTTGGTTCCTCACAAGGCCAACAAAAAACAAGCCTGTTTGATAGGATCATTAAAGTAGAAAAAATTCTAACAAAGCTCTTATTGAGAGTGAAAACGGGAACAGATTTATAGTGATCTTGCACTGTTGCTGTGGTCTTGCAGGAGCATACACTGTTTTCAGAAGGATTTATGACATTTCAGCACATCTTTCTTACCATAAGGAGTAATTTCGTCTCTACAGAGCAAATAGCTGAGAGAAACAACCTGCACATAAAAGTTTGTCATAGCAAGGGTGACAGTACAGGAGTATTCAGCTCTCAGCTACTACACTTCCATCAAGTGCTCTCAGCAGAGCTCGAGAAAAATCTTTCAGTCTCTCACCAATCACTGGATAAAGTCTTAAGAAGGATAAGGAAAAAGAAAACTCTTCAATTCCTACTGCCAAGCATCTCTTCACAAGTGTGGAGATCACAGTGTTCCAGTGCTATAAGTGAGCAAGAGCTTCTCCAAACCTGCCATGTCCATAAGGAAGAGAAACCTAAAGACTCCCATTAAATTGCTTAAAAACTCCCATTAAATTGTCTCTTATTCCCCACTCAAATGCACATTTTCTACTTTGAGCTGCAGGTGCTGCTGGAGACACATATGCACTAGGGATGAAACATGTTTTTCCCCTTCCAATGATGTACAAACCTGGATTCAATTACAATGACCATTACAATTACCCATATCCCATGGGTACCAGGAAAAAAAAAAAACACCCTGAACAAGTTATTCTGCTTAGTAATACTCCATAAAACTGCATACACAAGACCCCTGAATTATTAGGATTTCCATTACTCAGGCCAGTAAGTATCCATAATGAACTGCTGCCTTGAAAAATTGCTCACAAGAATCTCTGCTGCTGTGAGCAAAGTAGAATCTAAACTAAAGAAATAATATTACTGTTAACTTTAAGGTAACTAAAATTAAAAGCGTTAAAAAATAAGTAACAGAACAAGATCAGATCCTAAACATCAGTTCTTTTTTTCTCCTCACAATAAAAAAAATACTACTACATCCAATGTGAAAGCACATTATTTCTTTCAGAAAATGCAGTGAAAACAGAGCATCCACAGGAAAGAAAGTCCCACCAGGCAAATCCCTAGGTATGTCTAGGACAGACCCAGTGTTAATAGACTTGCTCCCTCACAAAATAGCTGGTAGTGGATATTGGGTTTTCTGCAGTCACAGGCTGCTAGTTCAGATCAAACCTGCTGCGTGCAAGGTGTAGGAAACAGTTTGTTTGAAAAAGGCCTTTCTGACTGTGGAATACCAAAGCAGCTCAGTATGGTCCTGTACTCCTCCAGACAGCATGGATTGAGTTACAGCCCTAGACAACGATCCTAACTCAAGGACTCTTAATTACTGCTTGCATTTCATGACTTCATTAATTCCCTGGAGAGGGTAGAAACAGCAGAAAAAACCCCACTTGAGTCATCCAGCATTGTGAAGGGCTAATAGCCCCACATATATGGGATTTGAAAAAAAAAAACCATGAGGAAAATCCTGTCCAATATAACTAAAGTAATATGAATCACAACTACTGAATGGGCGAGGAGGGAGAAACTACAGCAGAAAGAAAGCAGCTGATAAGGGTGCCTTTGCCCAGCCCATCCTCCAAGCCAGCAGCAGAAGGCCAATACTGTTTCAGAAGCCAGATAAAAGAACATCATATCACTGAGTGCTCAGAGGAGAAAAGTCTTTTTTCCCAATCCAGTCAGTTGATACTGAACCTCTATTGATCAGAGCAGCTGTGAAACACTTCAAGTGTGGGTGTAACACTGAGACATCCTGGGGACTCATTTCTGAAGAAACTCCCACAAAAACATAGCAAAACACAGCCTCATCCTGCAGAGGCACTGCAAGCAGGTCCTGGGGTAGCAGGTGACATGCAGCAGTGACAACCCAGCAGAGCAGAGCAGATCCTTTGGGTCTCTCTGGACCAGAACCAGACTGGCAAAGCTGCACCAAAGCTCAGAGCAGCCCATTCAGCTACAGAAAAGGGATTTCTCTCTGACAGCTTCTCTACAAGAATAAAAGCATTTCCAGGAGGTCTGCTGGCACAGCTCTGCTCTCCAGGTGAGGCACAGCACAGTCAGTTCATGCTGCCCAGGCCACACCTGCTTTGCCTCTCATCCATCTGCTTGTATTTCCTTCACATGAAAACAGAACAACAGTCCATACTCCAGATCTTAACTTCAACCTGGGAAATTTCCAAGGCAGAGACTGGGAAACAGGAATTGAGAAGCATTTCTGGGTCACACACACTTCAGCTTATATTTAGATTTGTTACTGGTCACCTATTTATGCACATACATGCAAAAATCCAGCCCAACACCATCCAAACTCAAGTCCAGTCTCTTGGGCATGCACAGCTGATAACAGGGTACTCAGACTCAAAAGTGCCAGGTTTCCATCCCAGAAGAGACTCAAGGCTTGTGGAAACACTTGAGCAAAGCAGACAGTGTGACTGAATCAACCAAAGAAATCCCACTGAATATAAACAGGCAGAGTTTTACAGCCAAGTGAAAAATTCTTGGCAAGACATTGATTTGACAAGAGCACCTTTTCAATATATCTTTCTATTATTCAGTCAAATTTCTAAATTATGAATGCTTTCTGAAGAAGTCCAAGAACTCCTGAGACAAAACAAACCAAGAGAATAATTGTAGGGGTCACTGTCCATGACAAATCTCCATTTCACACATTCTACATAAACGCTGTTGTTTACAGCTTGGAGAATTTCATGCATCTTGAAAACTCAAAAAGGTTTTTACTGAATAATTACCTCAAAAAGCACTGCTTGATCACTATAATCAAAACCTTAAAAATTCAATTATTGCTTAGTAAAGGCAATTGGCTCAGTAAAACAGGATGAAGTTTCTACCTTTGTTGTGTTTTCTTTAAAATCAAAATTTCCTTTGACTTAAATAGAAAAGCTGGAAAAGAGAAACAATTAATGAACTGTTTCAGATTCCAGTAGTTCCTCATCTCCAGATGGCTGAATGATCTTCTCTGGAGTCACAGTAACTCAGACTGAGACACTTAACTGATTTCCCCTATTTTCCAGTGTTTCAAAGGTAACAATAAAAGTTCCTCAAACAGAGGCAGCAGCTCAAGAAAGAGCTCCTGCACCACAGGTAATGGGCCACTGGGGATTCAAACAGGCAGCTGGGGAAAAAGAAAGAAGGTGGGGAAAAAAGGTTTGGGTTTTTTTGAACTGTACATGCAAGAGAAATACAAATAAATAGATGGAGAGGGTGCAAGGAAAGCTGTGGAGAGTCTTCACAGGAGTACTTTGAGCCAAAAGGAAGGTATTAGGTATTAATCAAATTTTAGTTTTTCCCTTATGTGGTTCAATTCCCTGAAAGGTGCTACTTCTTTTTTTGTGCAAAATGATACTAAATCTCCTTTTATCTGCAATGAATTTTGGGCTTTAGCAGCAAGGCTCCACTGACATTTGAATCTTACTTCCCTTCACAGGAACAGCCACTAATGACCCAAGCCCAGTTTCTAATCTGAAAAAAAAAAAATCTCATCATATTTTCGTTTATAAAATTAAAGTACTTTGGCCATTTTGGTTCAAAATAAGAGAAAAGAACATCTCATACTCTAAGCAGATTTGTATTTCTCCAGCTATTTCACAGCAATTGTTAATTTGTAGCTGAGGAGTTTAACAGACACAGGGGCACAAATTGGTTTAAGGGCAGCCCCGTGATCTGTGGGGCAACACAAAGAGAACAAACACTGGTGGCACAATTAAGTACAGGGATGGTGTAATAATCAGGGTGAAACAGATATGGAAAAGGCCTGATGCCATGAAACATAAATGCCTGCAGGGAATAAGAAATTACAGACAGAAATAACATTAAAAAATATTTATCAAGAACATTTGTCTGCATTCACCACAGAATGAGGACAGGCACACACCACCAAAAGAACCACAAGAATTAAGCTGGAGATAGCTGCAGATCTGCTGATGCACTGCCTACAGATATGAAACCCATTTGTTATCCCTCTGCTGCATTTACCTTACAATTTGAATGGGAAAGTGGAACCTCTTTGTTTTCAGCTGTTTATCTTATACGTAATTTTTATTTTCCATTGATTTCCTGTTGTAACCATATTTTGTGTGAAATAGCATACAATGGGAAATAATATCTGTGCCCATTTTACTGTCCCAAATTGGATTTCTGTGCCATTTCTTCTGATAGACCAGTTTTATTTCATCCTATCATTATTTTGCCTTATGTGCTCTCAGTCTTCATTTCATTTCAAGGAGAAATTCATCCTTATGCAGGAAAGCCAGCATATGAAATAGCCAGCATTAAAAACTTGCTGAAGCTTTCTTTGGAGCACATAGTTCACAGCACACAGATGAATTTCACCCTCAATAAACACTAAGGATTTCTGGCTAAATGAGGGAGAATACAGGATGCCAGCATTCAACATATCTTCCTCAAAACTGAGTCAGTGCTTCATTTCTGAAGTGATTTGTGGCCAAATTCTATTCATGGCTTTCAATATCCCCCTTAGCATTTTCTCAAATGACAAAATAGCTGAGGTTATGATATTGTCTGTCAGCCAGCTCCTCCAGAGCCAAAGGTATGGCCATGTAAATTTGACTCTTGATGACTACTGGATCCTTTTTTCAGAAAAAAAAGATAGCTCATTTATGTCATGTAACTCAGGATGGAATCACTTACCCAACTGTTTATTGTCACAAAAACAAAATGCTTACCTTTCACCCTGTGCCACCATTCTATGCTCAACCCAGCCCACTAAAACTGACTTTAAATTCTTTAGAAAAGAATTTCTCCAAGTTTTTCTTCTTCGTAATTTTCAATAAGATTTCTGTGTATAGGGGAATATCTAAACTATCTACCTGCCTAAAAAAGAATGCAATCAGGAGAGGAACATGAAGAATGTGTGTTCCTTCAGCCTAAAACAATTGGAGCAGAACAATAAACAAAGATACCCCAGAACATCATCTACATGGTCACAAGGGAAAAAGAAAAGGACTCTCCACAGAAATTCCATTTTTCAAATTATTTGTTTATGTGGATTATTAACGCAGGAACGAGGATAGTCACATAGATTTTCTTGGGGGAAAAAAAAAGCATTGACTTTTAATGTTACCAGAGCTAAGTGCTCGTGTGCCCCTGGCCTTGTTCACCTCCTAGCTCAGAACTCCTGCGTCTGTGGCTGTGCCACCTAAGGGCAGGAAGCAGCAAAGCTCTCAGGCCAAGAGTTCTCAACCCCATGGAGCACTCCAGGCTCCCCACTGCTCTGCACCAGGTCCCTAAGGCAGCTCTCCTGGAAAACACAGACACACATTCTCCACTGTGACCTCCTAAGAGCTTCTCCACAGCACCCAGGCTTGCCTTGCTTGAGGATCCACCTTGTGTTCAAAGCTATTCCTCATGTGGAAAGCCAGCAGCACTTCCCAGCCTTGCCAAGCTGTTTCCTGCCTCTCCTCAACAAGAGGCAGAGCCTCTCACTGTGGCACAGCAGCTGCAAACACAGCCTAACTCAACAAGCTTGTACTGAACTCCAGGCTCATTAAATAACTCCTGCCCCTAAAGTCAGTTACACTCAGCTGCAAATACATCTTTCTCAAGGCTTTTTTGGTTTCATTTACAGCTTGCTTCTTTTCCTTTTTCCACTTCCTCTCTCTTTTAGTTAGACTTGTAGTCTGACATCTTTTGTTATTCCCTTAGACCAGCAGGGGCATCCACAGACTTGCACAAAGTGAATTTTATTAGGCTCAACAGGGAAATGGTACCACGGGATTCATCACAGGTTTGTATCAGTGACTAATTGACAGCAGACTAAAGGCATTACATGGTTCTGATTTCATTATTCCCATCACAGCTCTGCAACTATTTTTTGCTTTTTCTCTTGAAAAGCAGAAAATAATCAAAAGCAGCACCAAGTAGTCAAAAAGAAAAATAAAGAACTCTGCATTAATATGAACAAACCTATTGCAAACACCACAAACAGCACTTTCATGAAAGGAAATAATAACTAAAAGAGAAATTAGAAAAAAAGGGGTTATTTAATATTCACAAATTAATTTCAGTTATTACATAATTTAGATTTAAAAAGGTGTGAATATACCCAGGCCAGCTTTATCAGCCACATTCAAGCACCAATTTTAGTGGCAGGAAAGACATTGAGATTTAATCTCAGACATTTGAGTCCAGCTTAATAGTAAGTAGGAGATTAGTCACAGGAGTTTATTTTTTAACAATGGCCCATTTTCTTATCTCTGATCTGTCTGGTTTGGAAATAATACAATTTTCCATGAGTAAGTGCATTAGTTCCTCCTGAAATCCTCCCTGTTTCACGTTCCACACACAGGCAGAATCATCTAATGAGCAGTGACAGCTGCCAAACTGCTCTTTCCTCCCCAAAAGATGGGCCCTGTCTTCTGTTTCAACCTGTTAACCTCACAGTCACAGCACTCCTAGTTATCCACAAATTCTGGATTGTCCCTCACAGCCCAGATGCAGCAGTGCCTGGAACCTCAGCCCTCCCTGGTGCCTCCCAGCCATCCACTGCTCCCAGGGCTGGGCCAGCTCTGTCCCTTTGGCTCCTGCTGGGGACACTGCATACCTACAACATGAGTGCTCAAAACTTGCTAGCTACTGTCCAGTCAACGTTAAAAAACTATTTTCTGGTGTTTGGGGGGCAGTTCCTGGGATGGGAGGGAAAAACAGAGTTTCTTGGTAGTGTTTTTTAGCCTTTCCCTCAAAAAAAACCCACAAAAAAACCCCCAACAACAACTCTTTCCTCACAGCAACAAAAACACTAATATACCAGTTTCCTGCAGAGTTCAGGACATTCTTAACATCTTGAATTTTAAGGCAATTTAAACTCAGAAGAGGGTAGACTATAGATTAGAAGCCATGGTGAATACAAGCACATCATGCTATAATATAAGGTTTTATTTTAAGCCAAGTAAACTGATAATTTGCCAGCTCTCTATTCTTGTCACTAAATTACATATAGTGACTGGTGTCTCAGAGTCCTTTCCTTTTCAAAACCACTTCAGATCATTAGAAGTGCTTGTTGTTCCAAGAATGTATTACAATCACAAGCAATTCAAAGTTACCAAAATACTAAAGTCCCATGCCAATTAACTTTACTTTTTTTCCTGGTTTTCCTGTGAGCAATGCAAATTATTTGCCTTTATTTTATTTCACATTTGTACTACAAGTCCAGGAAAGTTGATAAAGTACCAAAGTGGAAGTTGGATAAAAGATTTCCTAGAAAAACACAGGAAATGCACAATACTACTTCCTTTAGTGTTCACAAAAACAATGTGTTTTATAGATGATGGACACCTTGTCCACAAAAGTGCACAGAACAGGCACTTAGCAAGATGAACCTAGCAGGATTTAGGTTTTACAGAGCCCAGACCAATACAACCATCACTGGGCTTCCAGGACCTCGGCTTTCACACCTTGCTGACACCTTCCCAAAAGGTCTGGAGAATACTTCCCCAAGCTGCAGCTGTGCTGTCCTGGGTTTGTTCTTACTCACACAAACACCCCAGCAGACCCAAAACCTTTTGACACTGTTTTTCCCTTAAATCACACCACTAAGGCTGTAACTGATGAGGGTAAACCAGGCACTTTCCTCACACATCAAATGAGAGGTTGGTGGCACCTTCACAGAGAGACTTGGTCACAGAGACAGACAACACAGTGTTAAACCACCCCACAACACATCATGGCCTTTCAGGGATGACACTTAAAATGAGGAGCATTTGCTGTTAAGACAGCAAAAGCAATGACTGTAACCACACACTGCACTGGTACTGTGTCATTGACTGTCAAGGGCAGAAAGCAGAGAAAAAATGCACATGCAAGAGCTGCATATAATGTTTAAAAGGCCACAGATCTTTAATCCAAAGCAACAAGTAGATTGTGAAGCACTAGAGAAAGTTCAGTGTGAAATCTCCTTAAGGGAATGAAAGTGGAGCACAAGAATCATGCTGATTATTCTAATCTGGTCTTAAGAAATAAAAAGTACAAAAAATTATGTAGGACTCTTTTTCTCTAACAATTTTTCTTTCTCTGCATCCATCATGAAGATGAATCACTAGGGAAGACAGCACGGAAATGCATGCTTTGAAATTTTATTGTTTCTTACTACCATGAAGCATCAGCACCATTTATGAACCTATCCTGGATTGACAGGATGCAAGTATCTGTGAACAGCTTAATATATTTTATCCAAACAACAATTAAAAAACACCAAAATTACAGAAATTCCTTTCAAGGAGTGAAAGGCTCAGCACAAAACTGGAATTTTAGGCTGTTTCCACTGTTGCAGAAATGAACAAGTGCTGCATCCAGGGAGCATTTCAGCAGTTGCACAGAGCAGCTTCAACCTGTCCCAGAAAGATTAAACCCAAAAAGAGCAACAACCAGTGAGCACAGGAACGCACGAGAAGATGAAATGGCACCTGTTTGTCCCTTAGGTAGGAGGGAACACATCCTTTTAAAGCAGGCTCTCCCCCCGCTCCACACTGATGAAGACAGCTGATAAAGCCTTCATGCCACCACTGGGTACAGTAACACATCCAAGAACTAATGTGTCCAATTATTCAAAAAGTGAAATTTACTCTCAAGCTCAATTTTAACAATTATTTAACAAAAAAAAAATATAATCAGGAACATCTGTGACTGGCTACACAACGTTTGATGGTTCTTGAAGGAGAAAAGCCAATAAATTGATTAAATATTAGTCATAGGAAGTTGTCAATTTTTCTCCCCACTATAGAGATGCTTCTAAGCCTTCCAAACTTCAGTGTAAATTTGATTTGCCATATTCTTGTCCAGGAAAGCAGGAATGCCAACCAGCAAACTGGACAGATAGAGCAGAAAGCATTAGTAGCATTTCATCTCAGCATTATCATGACCTGGCAAAGTTAATTTAAAGTTTCAGGTATCTCACAGCATTAATGTACCACAGCAACCTATTTTTTAATTCTTCACCTCTCAAACAGTTTTGGCATAAAAAGCCAAATGAAAATTAATGTTTATCCTCCTCTGTTGCAGCATGCATTTGATATGCAGCCCTCAATCTGTATGGCTCTTCTTGTTTGGATCAGATTGAGTAAAGCATTCCTTTTTACAATTTGTTTAATCCAAAATTTTACCTAAATACATCTTTTTGTCAAACAAGCAGTGACTGTGTGGGGAGATGCAACTGCAAATGCAGATGATGTGTATATATTGTAGGTTGATTAGATGAGGCTTTTTGTGTGCTCTCAACTTGAATAGCCTCTCTTCAGAGGTCTCTGCCCAAGCTATCTATTAGTCATGGTTAAATGAGCAACAACTTCAAATATACAAAAACCAGACACACTCGAGTCATAGAAATTCAGTGTGTGCCATGCTCAACATTAAGCACAGCAACAGAGGTCATCCAGAGGCAGCAAAGTGTGTTTGCAGCTGTGGAAGGAAAAAGGGATGCTCTCCTGCTCCAGACACAGAGCAGCAATCCCACCTTCCTGCCCGAGGTGCTGGGGCATTCCAGAAGTGAGCACCACATTCTGCAGACCATGCTTTGGAGGCAGATTTTGCACCACCATGGTTTAATTGTAAGATTTAGCACACAGCATGTATCTGCTGCAGGGATTTCTGGTCACAGAGCTTTATATTTACTCTTTGCTTCAGTGATTTCAGAATATAATCAAACTCCTGGTTGACAAAATTCAAGAATTGAGGTCCCAGAACATCTGTGCAACCTTTCTACTCTGTGTCCCCTTTATCAGGCTGATCTTCCAAGCATGATACTGATGGCCCTCACCACATGAAATACCACAGAGCTTTGCCTGACAGCTACCAAACCCTCACTGTGCTCCTCAGAGTTTTCATGGTTCATAAAACAGAAAGGATGAGCAAGGGGCAATAAATGTGATGTACCAGGATAAGAAAAAAAATCACATGTGGAAATGCAGCACTGAGAATCATAAAAAAACTACAGCTCTCCTTTTAAGACAGGATTTCAATCTCTTTTTTCATACTTGTACAGTATTGTAAAAAAAAATAGTAGAGTGCTATTCTATATGAGTAAAAATAGTCTTCCACAGAAGCCTAAATGTCAACAATATCCCAACTAGACATTCTAGGGAATGAGAGGGGCATCTTTCCAGGTACTTTTCACATGAAAGAGCACAAAACACAGGAAAGATCAGTGATCATGCATAAGGGTAATAATTATCATTAATCCTAATAAATAATCGAGCACTACCACATTTGTTTTCCCATCTTGGGCTGCTGGGAAAAGCACCACCTGGGTGAAATCTACCAACCCCACCTCCAAGAGAAAACAAATGAAACACCTTAAAACTTCACAGCACAGAGACTGAGCTTAAATTTAAGCCTCACTAGGGGCTCATCCTGAGAAGCATCACCAAATTAGAAACAGTGAGCCAGACTGAGGGACCAGACACCTCTCCTCCCTCGAGTGACCTTTATTAGCAGATTTGTAATCATGTCATATTACTCCATCTATCTGTTCTCTCCAAGCCCTGGGCTTCCTTACACACAAAATTTTCAGCATTTTGACCAAGACACTTCAGAACAAGATCAGTCTCTGAGACAGAGTGTAGAGACAGAAGTGGCCACAAGCAACCTGAGCCCTCTTTGCCCAGCCATCAGCCTTCACCGTGCTCAGAGTCAGCTGTGCCATTCAGCAAGAGCTCCCACACACCTGCAATTTAAACAGTGGGTGTTTCTCCAGTACTGAAGAGAGTGATAGACACAGAAGTACAAGAATATCATGATTGACAGAGGTTCTCTCTTTACGGATTTGAAAATACTGGTTAGGATTTCACAGTTAAAGCAAAACTAAGCATTGGTTTCTTCAACCATGCTACACATAAACATTAAAAAAAATCTACAGTCAGAGAAGATTGTGACATAAAGTGAAATCATTAAGAGAAAGCAACTACTGTTTTCCTGATCCTGCTTCCCAGAGGTAAATCACACACCTAACCAAAATGGCTTTGTCAGTATTAGCCAGTAAGGTGTGCTCAAAGCAACTGGTCATAAAACCAGTGCTGCTGTGTGAAGAACTGCATGGTGGATAAATGCTCAGCCCTGATGCTCAGTGACCACTCAGCACAGCCATGGCTTGGGAAGAAGACAAAGGCAGTGGCGTTCACACACTGTGCAGCACCACAAGGCCCCAAAGCAGAGATTTAGAGTTACTTCAAAGGAGAGCAGAAGGTACAGTAATCAAACTGGAGCCTGAGAAACTCATGGGGTCCAGGCTTTTCAGAAGCACAGTGTGATGTATGTTTACAGAGGCCTCAAGTGCCCTTTTCCATAACTCTGTTTATAGCTCATCTGTGTGCAGTAAGTCTTGACCAGAATTGGTCTTTGACACAGACTGTAAAATACAAACCTTAAAAGGGCCCAATGGAAAATAAAAGTCAGTATCATGACAAAATGGATGATTTCTGATGTAATCGCCTTCCACTTGTGCCTTCCATGTAAAGGAGACATGGAAAATATGTTTTCTGCTATAGAAATTAGGAATTCTGCTTCAGTAAAAACACTGCTGCTATGACATTGAAGTGAGAGCTTATTAGTATTATTGCTGCAATTATTACAGCTGCTCCCAAACAGGCAGCCGTCCTCCTTGAAGGAGGTCTTCCTCAGGTGCCTGTTTTTTCAAAGAGAGGGGCTGTTATAAGAAGAGATGGCAGTGTCCTGCCAGTAATATACCAAATTAGGACCAGGAAAACAATCTGAATGCAGCAAAGCTGCTGCTGAACTATGTAGAGTTAAATACCTATTTATCTGTTCCAGATATTTTGACATTGACACAGCTCAGTGACAAAGACATAAAGTTTCTTCCACAGCTAACAACCTCTGTGACAAAGCTTGAACAGGGGAGCAAATACAATTTGTTTCCTGGGCTGTCAAGCCCTTTGTCTTGACCCAACAACAAACCCATTGATCTGCTTCAAAACACAAAGGGAGTGGTAAGCATCATGACAGTATGACACAAACCAGATTTGAAAACAAAAAGAGAGCAGTAAAAGCAGCTGGTTTATGCTCTGAGGGTTGTGTGCTCTGGCATTGCTCCTCCATCACATCTGTCCCACATGGCTGCGCTCTCTGGGGTCACTCAGGATCCCCTCTGATGTCCCACAGGCCTCTGGCCCCAGCTTCCCCAAGGAAGAAAACATCATGAGAGAACATAGGAGGGCAGCCTGCCATCTACCCAGCCCAGGAACTGCTGAGCCTGCTTTGCAGGAGGACACCTGGTCTGAGGGGGGATGGCTCAGTCTGTGAGCTCAGCCCCACACCTCCAGGAGCCAGAGACAGCTCCTGCACACAGGCCAGCCCTTTCCTATGGGACCTCTCCCAGAAACAGTGGGGTCACCATCATTTCCCTGCACTGCCAGGGAGCAGCACAGCCACCCAATTCCCATCCCCATCCCTCAGGCAGGGATAGCCACAACTTCCATTTGGATCCAGATGAATTATCTGGCTTCCCTGTGATACAGAGCAGTGTGGCCACTGTCTCCACACCACCTGTCAGGATTGCAGCTAAAGCCTCCTTAGACCATCTCCAAGCCCAGCTTCCTGAAATCACTGAAGAAAATCCTAATTTTCAATGTGTTCTGGTACTTAAGAGAAGGTCACCTTGCTTGAAGAAATACCAAAAGGTTAAACTAGGATTTCATGTAGCCTACCTGGTATTTTTCCTGTAAGAATTTTATTGGAAAAAGAAAGTTAAATAAAAGAGAATGCTTTCTGTACAGTGTTTTGATCAGTCCAAGTTCAATATATCAGATACCCTGAAAAGTTTCTCTCTCATTGCAGTCTGACTTGAACCTTCCCATTTATTGCTTTGACTGTACAACAAAAATATATTTCCCAGCTGTATTAATCAGATATTGAGGCTATTCCATTATTACAGACAGCTATACAAAGCTCTCAGGGTTTTTTTAACAGAAATGAAGTTAAATCAATACTAAACAAATTTCCCAGAAGTCAAATCACAATGAAGAGGGATGAAGAAGAATTATGCCAGCTAATACTGCAAAACATGAGGGCATCTGGGGCCAAAGGTCTGCCAGTAAGAGCTGCTCCTTGGAGGAGATGCACAACTACACAATTCCTGTAACTCTCACTGGTAAGCAGAGCACAAAAAGATGATAAAAGAGCCTGTTTCCCCACCATCACCAATTTAACCTTTTCTCTAACACCAGTGGAAATACCTGGACTGACAGACTGTATGTGTTGTGATGCCCACCATTAAGCACCAGAATGAGCCTGGTATATTGACTGTATTTTTAAAAAGACACCAAAGGGTACCCAGACACAGCCCCAGTGACAGTGTCATATGTAATCCTCATAAACATTGGTCTTGCTTTTACAGGTATACTTCCACAGAATATAACTTCTTACTAACCTTCAATTCATGCACCATATAAGACACTCCTCCCTCCAGAAAGGCATGCAAGTACATGCTAAAATTTAGCACTGGGACACACACATTGAAGCACAAAATAAACAATTTTAAAACTTCATTATTAAATCCCAATTTAGCTTAACTATGCTAAAACCTGACTTATTTTTTCTTTGAAATTTAGAAACTGTCAATAAAGAGGATTTAAACATAATCAGATGAACAGGAGTCCCTGCACACCTACTAAGATAGTTTTACTAAACAGATACAAACTGCATAGTAACAAATGCAAATTACATTAAAAAATCAGATAAGGGCTTCAGTATTTACTGTAGTGCAAAAGGCAGACTTTATAATGCTAAATATAGACAGTGACAGGAATAATAAACAAAATAGATGACTATTTTGTAGGAAAAAAGTCACCAATTTTCTTTTTGCAAGCAATTCACGTTATGATGTTTATGTACTTCTCACTTTTGAAAAAAATCCACAACTACAGCAGACACTCTTTAGTAAAAGCAGCAAACCAGCCTTGGACATAAATCCCATTTCTAGATGTACACAGTTTTCAGACATGGCTGCTGGTGTGACCTGTGTCAGCAGCCTATGAGTAAAATTAAATTATTCCTTCCCTTTGGACAGCAGTTACACCTTCCAGGTTAGTCTGCAGCTTGGAAAACATTTTTCCTTCATGGTGAAAACCTAATCTGTCAGCCACTATCTCTTCATGGACACTGAGGTCTTAAAACCTCTTCTGCTAGAATGGAACTCTAGACACCCTCTAGCATTACTTTCCAGGGAGTTATGCTGGCCATAGTTGACCAAGTCCTAAATGCAAGGTACAGAGAACCAACAGAGCAACCCCACGACAAAAATGTGCATCACAAACCAGAATTAATCCAACCATATTGAATAAATTACCACACACATTCACACCTATGTGAATTAGACAAATACAGATGTAAATGGGGAGGTTCACTCCTATGTTCAAGCATTTCTCAAGAACAGACTGACAGGGAGCACAAAAGAAGCCATAACCAACCTTTCCCTTGTATGCTTGGATGTGTCATGTAAGATGGGAAATACCTGAAACAGGGAAAATTGGAAGATGATTGTATTTAAAAGGATTAAATGATTCATTCAATGGCATTTCTGCAGCCCTCTGTGTAACTGAGCAGCCTTTCTTCCACCTTTCTTCTGAAAGAAAACCTTAATTGTAACCACTGAAAGGAAATGAGTTCCTGGCTATTTTTACAAAATATGTGTTATGTCTCAGCAAGCCGCTCCCATTTAACTCTGCACTACAGCTATAAAATGGTTTACTTGATTTAATACCTCACTTCTGAAGTACCTCACACACCACACGAGGCAGTGAACCACTGAAGAGGTTCAGACTGCAGATGGAAATGCAAAATCTTGAATAAATCCTCTGTAATAAGAAACTTCTGAGGGACTTTGCTGCTCTTATTTCAGGAAGAGGAGGGAAAGCCACTTAACAAGCCTGCAGAGCACTTCAGATCACATCAGTCCAAAGTGCCATCAGCCACACTTCAGCAAACCATTCAGGTATTACCTGGAAAACAGGATACGTTTTTTCTACCTCACAATCTGTCCCAAGGGATGCTATTTCTTTCCCATTTCATCCCCTGGCATTATGTCATGGATATTATTCCCATCAGATTTCAGTCACTTGCCTGCTCGTTTGCAGTCTTCAGGAGGGCTCATCCCTGCCTCCCCCTCACTTGCACAGTGCTCTGGTATCTTCCTGCATCCTTGCAGAGGGTCCCCTTCAGCCACAGGGCAACAAAAACCTGTTGGGCAACTCATTCTCACACAACATCTCATCATTGACTCAGTTTAAACAACCTCATGGCCTGGGTGCTCATTTAACTAAAGCAAATTAGCCTGAAATTTCATTTTCTCTAAACCCACATCACCACCCTGGCAGCACAGAGGAGCTTTAAAATGAGTCACCACATCATTCATTCCTCCTTTATGATGCCAGAAGAGCTCAAAGTGGCTTGAGTGCAGACAAGATCACAGCCAAGTGACATCTGCCACTTTGATTTCATCAAAGTAGAATTTGACCCAATGTAGCACTTATTGAATTGGGTGCAAAACCCAGCTCAGGGGTGCTGGGGAAACCCCCTGTTTGGCTCAGCTGGGATGCACACCAAGCTATCCAAATGTGCTCAGTTTAAGAGTCCCAACAAGATGGGTTAGAAGAAAAGAGCCAGCTCAGACAGTGGATATGGGACAGGGAGCAATTCAAATCCTTCTATTAACTCAATAGGTGGACACTAGAAAAACAGAGGGATTCATGAGGTCCAGCTGCTCCTGACCATAATTTCTAGGCCAGTTTTCAGCTACCATTATTTCATATGCAGCTTCGTGGAACATAACACTGATCTGCTCTATTTCTGAGTCTCTACTTTCCACCCCCCTCTTCCTTCCCTGATAGTGGCTGGAGCACCAAGAGGTCTTTGGCAAAGACAGTCACAGTCTTTTCTCAATGTACACCTAAACTAGATCTGTGAAATGCTAAGACACAAAGGGCTGTCACACAAAGAGGTGGAGAGACCAGAAGATACCATCAGCACTATTCTTTTCTAAAAGCCTGTTAAAAAGCAGGTTTTCTTGCTTTTTCCTGGACACAATTTTAGCTTGTGTCCACTTGTGGCTCTCAAAAAAATCATAATTTGATTTTTTTCCCCCTTAATTTTTTGACCTCACTTAGCAGCCCAATGGATGAAATAAGCATAAACTAGTCCAACATTCTCTTAGCTCTGACTCCTGAAGAGCAAAGTTGCTAGGTGGAAGGATAAAGCTTTTTGACAACTCAAGGCCATGAGCTCTGCCCAGCTCTAACCACACAAATCTTCTTTGCTGAGTTTGCAGACCAATAATGTCCTGGTTGCTACTCTGTTCCTATAAAACCAAGTGGGGATTTATTTAGCCAAAACAGTACTTGTAGCCTAGACATGGGCACTTCTTGAAGCAAGACTAGAGCCACAAGACTAAAACTGGATCTGAAGTTCTCAGCTCATTTCTGTTGCCTCAAAAAAGCCCAAACCACTGATTTTCTTCAGAGTCTTGGTCAGAATCCTGCCTGTGATAGTGTTCTGATATTGCAAAGGGAACTCAGCTCTGAAGCTCTGGATAGAAAATTGCTTAGAAATGCAAAGTACATATCAGTGAGGTAAAGATGTAATGCCACACATCATCTCACTTGTCTCTCAGCCATTGTAGGTGGACAACAACTCTGGGTGCTGAAGAACAAGCAAATGGTTTCATGCATCAGTCCTGCACTGCTTTTCCCATTAAACTGCTTGCCATCTTCATTTTCAGTGTGTATTCAAATCATTCCTCTTTCCTGTCCAACTGCTGCAGCTGACACCACTACCTTTTCTGCACAGAAAAAGTGCGCGGCTTCTGACACTTCAACTAATTCCCTTCAGCATGGTATTAGGCTTGAACTAATACCAAGCTCAATTTCACTACAGGATGTGACATGTATAGCCTCTAAAAATAGAGAGCTTCAGTCAAACGTGTGCTACTTGCAAAATGAAATCAGTGTCTGAACTGCAGTTATTCAGAATACAGTAATGGAAAATACCTAGGATTTTATTTAATAGATATAGAAAGATATTACTTATTAAAAAAAAACCAAACAAAAAAAAAACAAAAAAAAACCCAAAAACAAAAACAAAACAAAAAAAAAAAAAAAAAAAAAAAAAAAAAAAAAAAAAAAAAAACAAAAAACAAAAACCCCCCCCCTTCCCTGCCCTTAAAAATCCCCAAATCAAACTCAACACATATTTCCCTCCCTTTTAAAAGTTTTGGAAAATTTGTTTTACCCCTTTTCCAAAGGAGAAAACTGTTCATTCATTAGGAAACATTCATTAGAAAATAAGCTTTCTACAAAGAATTTAGCTAGAGAATTTGCTGTTAAAAAAAATAATAATAGCTACACCTTCCAGTTGGTAAAATTAGCTTAAATGATTAGCAGTAGGAGTGCAGAACTGAGACCTGTCATATCAGTTCAATCCCTGAAGTAATCATCAACCCCAACCATATAAGACATGTCAATTATGCTATTTTTTTTTCCTTTTTTAAGCAGTTTCCTCATTACAGACTTTTGGAAATAACACATGCTTTAGCCTCTTTTCACACAAACATGCCCATTAACAGGCCCAATTAAGCACAAGCTATGTGCTACCTCACTTTGTTCTTATTATTACAACCAGCACCACATAACTCCTTTATAACTTCCAGTTTTCTCTCCCCATACTCCTACTTGAATGTATTTCAATAAGCATTTCTCCCAATCTCATCCTGAAACCTGCCCACACACATTCCCAGACTGTTTATAACTTTGTTACGGGCCAACAATACCCTTTAATTTAAGCACTCATGTTCATTTATGATGTCTTAATCATATTCTACAGCAGAAGTGGAAAGGTACAGTCAGTGACCAAAANAAAAAAAAAAAAAAAAAAAAAAAAAAAAAAAAAAAAAAAAAAAAATCAGCCCAGTTGCAGCCTGCAAACCTGACTTGGCAGTGGATGCCCAGAGCCACCTCCTGCACTGTGTTCCTGCAGAGCCCTCACCAGCACCAGAGCATCCCAAACCATCACAGAATCACCAGGTTGGAAGAGACCTTCACGATCATCGAGTCCAACCCAGCCCTAACACCTCACCTAGACTATGGCACCCAGTGCCACGTCCAGGCTTTGTTTAAACACATCCAGGGCTGGTGACTCCACCACCTCACCAGGCAGACCATTCCAGAACTTCATCACTCTTTCAATAAAAAACTTTTTCCTAATATCCAATCTATGGAAATAGCTCTCCTATCTCATTCTCCTGCTGCATTTGTCACCATCACACTGGTGATCACTGTGTTTCTTAGAGCTCCCAGCTCAGACCAGCAAATATTCTCCATTATTACAGTAGATGTGGCTTTTCCTTCTGGGCTGCTGAGTTGGATCCTGCCCTTGCTGCTCTCAACTCCAAGGTCATTCATTTCTCGTGTAGAGACCCTTTCTTGGTATTCAATCAATCATTCCTTTTAGGCTTGATCTGCCAAGAAGTTTCATCAACGTAAATTTTGGGGAGTTATGGTGCCTGCCAAGTTTATTTCATTACCAAAGGAAAAGGAATATTGAAAAAGATAATAGAATTTTTTGGGGTTAGAAGGCATATTTAAGATCAATAATTTCCAACCCCTCTCCCATGGGAAGGGACACCTTTCACTAGACCAGGCTGCTCAGAGCCCCATCCAGCCTGGCCTTGAGCACTTCCAGGGATGGAACATCCACAGCTGTGGCGTGTGGTGCTGCACTTTTAATGTTTTGATGTTTTAGTTACTTATTTGATGTTAGTTAGTTCTCAATAGTTTGTTCCTTGTACCCCTCTTTGTTCCCCTCACAATGGTTTGACCCTACTTGTTTATCACCAATTTTTCCCGCCAAACCCCTGTCAGTCTCCCTGCTCCTCCCCTGAGTTTCCCTAAATACCCGTGTCAATCTTAGTTGTTCCTACCCCTTCAGTTGTCAGTCACCCTCACCACACCCCATTCCTTCTAGAATGTTCTGTGTCAATCATCCCAAGCCCTGCATTCGGTTGGTTCCCTAAGTTTTATCCCTCCTCCAACCCTTCCTCATTTGTTCTCTGTTGTCCCTCACACCTCCCCTCAAGGACCCCTATAGGTTGTATCCTTTTCCCGCCCCTGTATAATGTATCCTATTTAAGTTCTTCCCGGGCTCGGTTCGGGGCCATTTTGACTTTGCTCCCTTTGAGAGAATAAATTGTGGTGAACAGCAAACAAGTGGCCCTACCCTGATTCTTATTTGGAACTTTAGTGGCATCACTCTCTGTTAGGCTTCTCAGGAGCCCACACCTTTTGTGGTGTGAGGATCGGCTGCTTTGGGTGCCTTCACTGCTCGGGCTTCTCCAGCTCCCGAGGGCAGCAGCCCAGAATCAAAATCAACACTACACACAGCTTCTCTGTGCAGCCTGTGCCAGGGCCTCACCACTCTCACAGTGAGGATTTCTCTCTAGCATCTAACCTAAACCTCTGCTCTTAACAGTTTAAAGCCATTCCCCCTTTCCCCTGTGAAAACACAGATTTTATTTTGGTGTTAATCACAGTTTTGTGTAAGAATTTGCTGAGCCCTGGCTTGTTGAGATCATTTAGGCATTTATACAGACTGTCAAAATAATTCATTTAAGTAGTACAGATGCAGCCCTTAAGTTCAAAATACATCTCTTATATGTACATTTAATTTAAGTAAAGACTGAATCCTGGGGGGCACCCCACTACCTAAGAAACAAGATAATTAGTTCTCTCTCATTTTCAGAAACTCTCTATGCACTATTAACAAAGGACAAATTGCAAGGCATATTTTACATGTGCCATTACACCAGTAAGATTAAGTTTGCACAAAATGTAATTGCCTTTTGATGTGAATAAAGCACAAAAAGCCCAATCAGACACAGCACAATCTAATTTATGACACAACCCTAGAATTTTTTGGTGATTGGTGCCACAGCATCACAAGTCTGATCTATTACAGTGTTAAAAGGTACATAGCCTTGTCATAAATTATTTCACTTTTCACTCTTGAGCATCTGAGGTGACAGAATGAAGGTAAACTTCTTCCTGACCATTTAGACAGCTCATTATTTCCCCAGAACTCTCCTGTGCCATCACTAATCTCTGCAATGTATCATCATTCATTTAAAATACCAATTTTCTGCAACCCATGTTTAACAGCACATTTTGTTTTCTAACTTTTTAATACTTTTGAGGACAATTCCCAAGCTGAATTCTGCAAAGACTGACAAGTGGCAATTCCCAAAACTCTGATGCCAAGACACCTTTGTGAACTGGTTGCTCAGGTGACACGCAAAGCTGTATCTTCTCCACTGCATGTGTTACATCAGGGCTTAGATTCGTTCTCGCAGTTACCAAGGGACCAAAGAGGCAGCCTCTACTTGCTACAAGCTTAATAAACTATCAGCTTCTTGTTGGAAAAGGTGAAAGGACTCTTTACCCAAAATCATCTGCCTAACAAATGGCAGTTCTTGCACTTATATTGTGAACATCAAGTATGAGGTTCTGCAAACAAAGATGCAAATACCAAATTGCACTGCAATGGAAAAGAAAAGCCAAAGAAGAAAATGAAGCCTCAAAATAAACTATAAGATTTCTTCCATTTTTCCATCTACAAGGTAATCAGTGTCAGGTGGGATCATCAGATTCCATCAAAGATAACCTCAAAAGTAAGTTTATGGAGCAAAGGATGCAGCAGGCAGCTGCACCCAGTTGTGAAGTTACATCATGGAAACAGGCATTGAAAAAAACTTACCCATACCCACTGCTGGAAACAACCCAGGAGAATTGCAATGATGTGCAAGTTCAACTAGCAGGCTAGCTATAAATATCCAGAATTGTGCATTATTTAATATTTGCCTTTGTCACTTGAAGAGCTGTAACTGCTGGGGGAGGAGGCAGCAGGATTGGCACAGCACCTGGGAGGGGCACTGCAGAGGGGTATAAAGTTTGTGCCTCCAGCTGAGGGCTGAGCTCTTACAGTTCCAGAGCGGGTTTTTCAATCATCTTCATTTCATACCAAGTTTAGATAAACTCCTACCATCTCCTCCTTTCCCAGGAATCACTACTGTTCTTTGCAGTCCACATTTGCTTGTCAGTTTGTCCAGCAGCATAACCTTGGCTTTATCAAGTTCTCAGCTTAACTAGGAGCAGATTTTTTTTTTTTATGCTTCCTTTTTGGAACAAAGATAGTTCTTTATATTTTTTTTTTTCCTTACTGATGAGGACAACTGAGGGACCGACTTGGATTTTCCCACAAATCTGCATAAATCAGTGGGAATTAGGGCAACTTCTGTGCCAGAGATAGTATCCCTTTCTGTTTAGGAGTATCTTTTCTCTCAAGTTCTCCAACCAAAGAAATTTGTCTTTCATCTTCCTTTTTTGACAGAACAAAAGAAAAGCTGCCAGCTCACAAACACTAAACACACCTGCTTCAGCACAGAGCTGTTGCTTATCCATCAGCCTCTGGGCAGCAGAACAATTGTGCCTTCTGACTGCTTCCAAACTCAACTCATAACTTTCCTGCAAGAAACATTGCATGTTCTCCATACTGGGTGTGGCAGGTAGAGAAGACATTTTGTAAAATTGAGCTTTTTTTTTAAATAGGAACAGAGTATAATCAGCCTATTCACACATCAGGGAGAACTCCTAGTAGGCAGAGCTTTGCATTTTCTGAACACCTTCAGAGAAGAAAGGTGTCTATCAAGAGCAGTGATAAGATATGTCTGCTTTAAGCCATGAGGTCCCCAAAAGGCTCAGGGGATACAAAGGCACAGAGAACCTGTTAAATTGCCATAAAACTCCTGCTCCCAGCCCAAGCACAGCAGAATTCTTTGTGTTGCACCCAGGCTGAGTGAAGCACAGAAGAGGAAAAAGGAAAATTGCGATTTTCAGGTTTAAAATATATTCCTAGTCTTTTTGTAAAGAATTCAGCCTAGAAGACACACAACAGAAGAGACTGCTCATGCCAGGTTACACCAAGAGGTGAATCCATTTCAGCACTCACATCATACTGGAGAGCTGCTCAAGACATGAACAGCATCACCAGTGCTACCGGGTTAAGTCATGCTGAATGCCACCCTTGAAGTTAAGTTATCCTATAGATTTCACTGACAGTGCAAAGAATTAATTAGTTAACACAACCTGAGCAACTTGAAGGACCATTAATTAAAAGTGAGGAGACCATAAAACCTCTTTTACCTGCTCTGACTGAAAACCTTCACTCTTAGACAACATTGTTTTGTTTGAGCTGAGATTTTTGTCCTGAGCAATTGCTTTAGTGGTCTACAAAGGTCTCCTTGCCAGAGAGTACCTGCAGGTGCCATCATAAATACATGGACTCTTAGCCAATGCCAAATTAACAGGTGAAACTCAGTTTTAAAAACTTATTCTACATACCGGAAATTTTTCCCAAAGTACCTTGATTCCATTGATACCCCTTGCTCAGATCAGACTGCTCCAGAAGTGTTCCTGCAGTTACTTATGGCTCAGATTTATTAAGTCTGAATAAACTGTCAAGTGTATTGACTTAACCTGCACAATTGAGGACAAAGTCATACCAAATTTTCCTGTTTGAATTTGTTCCATAACTGTTATTTACGAATGGAAACCTTGACTGTTTAGGAAATATCAGAATATCAAAGTGATGTTAAAAGCCTTAAATGGGCAGATTTCTCACATTGACTATGAAGTCAAATATTCTATAATCAGCTGCACAGTGTAATACATGCTACATCTTCCAGGCCAGAAACTGCTGATGGCCATTATCATAGCAAACCTGCTTTTAACAAGAGTGAATCAGAATAAAAGGGAAATAAACGGAAAGAAATCACATCTGCTCTGCTTCCTTTCACCAAGGCAAGAGAGAAAGACAGGCTGCAACCAAGGAGTTAGAGCTTTCAATAAAAGTATTGGACTTAGACTTTCAGTAAAGAGTAAGTTTTAAGTTCAAAAAGAGCCTGGAAGAAAGTAAGCTTAGTTTACTGAGCAACAGACACAATTTGCCAGCAGATATGAGCAAGCTCAGAGGAAGCAGCAGCACAGGCTCGAGGGGTTTCTACAAGGAGCAGCAGGAATCCCCACTAGCAGAGCTGGGCAACTGAGCACAGATAACCTGCTTCAGCCATATCCCCAGCACTTTGTCAGTGAGTAAAGGCCATTTAGTTCACAAAATCCTCTGTTTTCTTTCCTTCAGTTGCTAGGTGTCCCCAAAAAACAAAAATGAAAGGCAGTTAGCGGAAGTCGAAATTCTACCAAGAGCGCGGCTGAGCAAGAGGCCAGTCCTGGAGATCAGTAATACTCCCCTGCAAGAGCCTTTCCTCAGCTGTCCTGCCAGGCAGAGCAAGCATCAATCTGTGCCAGCAAACCTGCCCATGGAGATGTGGGCAGAGACTGTAATTAGACCCATGACAGCTCAAAGAGGGGGCGGGGGGAGGGCACACATAGCTCCAAAATTCAACTTCCAGTGCAGTTGTTCACAATCAGGTGCTCAGCTGGGACTCAGCAGACAGGTTTTACATAAGCTGCCTGCAAGACTGAAAGATTTGAACCATATTTTGAGACACTAAAATAGATGGGTGCTTTTTTTCTTTAACAAGATACTCAAATATGCAGGATTGAGCCTTTAAATCCATAGTTGGCGCCTAATGGAGAGCAGCTCCCCTGCCACATCAGAGGCCAGCCCAGCAGCACAGACACCCCCAGGAGCCATCCTCTGTGCCAGAGCAAATGTCTACAGGCCACGCAGCAAAGAGGACCAAAGGGAAAAACACAGCACAGGGATGCAATTCTACAAATGGAGCCCCACAACTTAAAAATAAATTTATGGCACTTCAGTGCCTCCAAAGAATAGCTGCAAAACAGACCCTCAGGAAACACAGCTATAAGAGAAGCTGATAGAGGATCCCCTAAGAAAAAATCATTACCTAAAGGCAGCTTTTAATCTACTAATAGAGACCGCATCTCCTGAGTACATTACTATATATGTCATATGCACAGCCTTTAAACAAGCACACTGAGAAGAAACAGCAGCAGAAGAAATTAGAAAATAATACTTGAACCAGAAGGAGATAAAAGCTCAATAAAGCTCAGAATGAGGTAACAGCATTCCTAGACAGAAGTACTAGGGAAGAAACAGTGTTCAAGTCAGTGATGAAGTTGCCAGAAAGTCACAGAAATCCAAGTTACTTGTTATTTCTTCACTAGCACCTTAGTATTTGGTACAACACAGCTCCTGTGCTTACAACTACCAGTAATAGCAGCTTTCAGCACTAGCAATTTCTATGGCAATAAATCTTGGAAGATCCAGTTATAAGAAAAGTCTTTAGTTAAAGCAAAGGTGAAATAGCTGTTTGGGGGGAAAAAGGACAGAAGTATGGCCTCAATTATTTCCTAGTTTGTACAAATAGAAGCAAGAACTCCTGTGGGAGAACATAAAGTCATAGGTAATTTAAAAGCTGTAATATCTTTTCTTTTGTCCAAGAAAATAGTTTTATTAGTTTCATTATTGAGGTGGAAGGAACAAATGAAGCAGTGTAATAATTTTGAAAGAGAAATCAAGTTTAATAGCAAGCAGCTGTAATGTGGGAACTGCTGCAAGAGAGGCCTTCAAGATGATAGGTCTGTGCCAGCTTTTGACAAGATGTGGCTAGAAGATTATACAGTGCATTTTACACTGGTTTTTGCTGAATGGTTACAGTAAAATTGTGCTGTTCTCCACTGTCTCGCTAGCATTCCACTACATGAAAAGGGCTTTTTATTCTTTTTTAAAGTTACCTAACTATGCTAACAAAATACCATTGTACCTGCAGAAACATCAGCTCCTCCAATACTTTTAATTACAAAGCCAATAACCAAAAAAAAAAAAAAAAAGGCGAATTAAGGCAAGGCAAAACCAACAACTATTCATACAGGGAAGATACTGGAGTGAATACAAAGAAACACATTACTGTGCTACTGCTACACATAAGTCAGCAGAAGAGTTTAGCTTTTATAGGTTAACTGATAAAAATCAGGCCCCCTTACACAATTTGTTGCCTTGCTCTACCTTGGCCACTCGATGTGTAAACTACCACTTGGACTGCTCGTCAAGGCAACAGGGCAGAGACAAGCAGATACCCGAAAAGAGAGGGGAACACATGCTGAGGCCTGTCTCAAGACCATCAATTCAAAAGGCACAACTCACAAAGGAATTCCCCACATCCCCTTGCTTAGATGAGTCCAGAGATAACCTTTACTGTATCCAGACCCCGTGGCACAGCCTGGAAGCCTCTCAGTCTTTCGGTTAAGCAGTTTCCTTCACAATTGATTGATGCATTATGCAGTACTCAGCTGTTCTAGCACCCCTGTTAAATCCCTTAGTCTCAGCAAGTTAAGCTTTGTGTCTCATTTGTCCCTGCTTGAGGGCATTTGGCTCTCCTTAGACAGGCTCTGCATGTTCTTACACTTCAATCACTAACACACAACCTACTTTGTTCCACTTCTGAGCTCCAGGAATAGAAATAAACACCAATACAGACATCTTACAAATGGACAAGGTACCTCCACAGCAGCTTGTGACACCCAGCAGAAGACGCATCCCTTACCTTGCAGCAGGCAGCTCCACAAGCAGCATCCTTCACACTCCTTATCAGCACGGATGGTTAGAAAATCACCCACAGTTCTTGGAGAGCACTGTAAATCCACTCAAGCTTCAAACGCTGCTGGTCTAAACCCAACCCTTCATCCTGCACCCCTCCCTCCAAATCTCCCTTCCTTGTAATGAGCCTTGCCACCTGCTCCATCCCACCTCCACGTGATGCAGGTGATACCAATTTTCCAAGGCAATTTGCCTTGAGGGGTTCCAGCTGTCCCTGGGGCTGGACACAAGAGACTCCTGACATGCATTTAATCTATAGGATTATAATCTCTGCCTCATGGTTGTGCACTCAGCAGCACCATGTCATAAACAATGTGAATCCTCACACCAACCACACGTGAGGATACAAAGATTTGCCGGTGTGCTTAAGAGAAGTTTAAAATTAACTTCTACAGCAGGTGAAAAGCAGAAGTCCTTTGCTCTGTTCTCTGTGTGCTTGGAATTGATATCACTTAATTTCACTTTGGAGAAGTGAAGGAGAAGAATTTGGAGAAGAAAAGGATGCAATTAGTAGTCTGTACAGTTTGTATTTTTGAGGTTTTAATATGCCTAGGGGAGCAGCTTTGGCTGTACTTGTTGAACAAGCACTACTCACTCAGCTATCCTGAGCAATGTGCCAGGGTTGCTAGCCCAAAGAATTTTAGCAATTGAGTTGGAAACTTCAGAACCATGAGATTTCAATTAAAAATTGCAATTTTTTACTCTTTGCCTTCTGATTATTTTGTTTTATTTTCAAGGTTCAGTCAATACCTACTTGCAAATTTCTTCACAATCCCAAGAGTCTAGGAGAAGCTGAAATTCTCATATTAATTGCCAAGACTGGAAACTGATACCTTAGCAGGACAGTAAATACTGTAACAAAGGCAAAAGTTGTGAAGTCTGAGCAATTCCTATTTCCAAAACAGGCTTATGACTAAACTTGTGGAAGTTCTTAATTATTTAAATCCACCATTAACACAGGAGGTTAGTAGACTTGCTGCAGATTTTGAGATCCTCACTGAATATAATTGGCAATTCATATTATGACCTCGGTGGTGTTGATGGACATCAGAAGGTGATCTCAAACTTCACCAAAAAGAGATGTGATTTTCAGTAAAACTTCTGTTCAGAGTTTAAAAGGATCTTGGAAGTGCCATTTTTACCTGTAAAGCAATCTAAATACATCTTCACCTTGACCATGCTTGTCTTGAAATATTTGAGCTTTCTTTGATAATGTCAAGTTTCAGTACTTCAGAAATACATTTATCAGTCCTTCTGGTTTTCCACTCTGGTGACCAGTTTCTTCCTTTGATCTCCATGCAACAGTTTTTTCCTGCATGCTCTTTGCTCCCTCCTTTTCTGGTCTACTTCCAAGCACTGAACATTTTTAGATCTCCCCTTAGCTTTTAACTTTTGTGTATTTTGCTTTATTGGAACTGGCAACATGGTGCTATATAAACACAGCTCCATCTGTCAGAGTCAAGTCCTGCAGGTAGGGTGTCATGTTTGATTTCATGTTATCATTTGTTGTGTAGTCGGAGCTAAAGAAAAGAAATGTTTACTATAAAACAGTTACCTTCACAAATTCCTTTGAGAGCTATTTTACTGTTGTTGTGGGACCTTCTTGTGTCCTTGTGAACACAGCCCCTTGTGCACTGCCAGAGAGAAAACAGAAGGGAGGTGCTCAGTTTTGCTTTGCTCCTTGCTTCCCTCCCCTCTTCTGCTTTCCATGTGTCCTGGCTGTGTGTGTGAATTGCATGGTGGTGTTACATGGATGGAAAACTGGGTAGGCTTAAAAGAAAGCTGACATTTTGGAGATTAAGTTTTCAGATTTGAAAAGGAATGTACTTTGATTGCCCAGCTTCAGAGCTGCTGCCTGGTATGAGGTTACATCTGACACTGAAAGGGGAGATATGGCTGACTTTTAACCCAGCAGGACAACAGTTGTACTTCACAGTCAGGGCTTCCCAGACAGAAGGGGACTGGATGGGAAGCAATGTTTAACAAAAACTTCATTTCCTGGAGCCTTTCTGACACACATATCAAATAGGTCTGGTGAACATAATTATTTCCTTTGCAGACTCCTAGATTGCTTCCCTTGTTCCTTTTTGTTCTCAAGAAGACATAAAACCAGCAAAAATACGATGTTGACTATAGTCCAGAGACACCAGAGCATATCTAGGAACCTTTGAAGCCCATTAGAGTGCTTGTCTTTTCACAAAAAATATGCACATCTTGCCTTGAAGGTCTCAATGATCACACATTTTCGTGGGAAAAGCAGTTAACAAAAGCCTTCATTTTGCTTTATCCTGGACACTACATCAACATTGGCATTTTTTTAAGCCAGATAGAAGTGGCAATTCAGGTGCAAGAGCCTTCCTGAAATTTTTTTTTCCCTTAAAACTTTCAGTTTGTTTTTTTTTTTTTCTTCCAAACAGCAGCATGAATGTTTCTAGCCTGACATTTCCTCAGGTAGACCTGTGATACACACCGTGTACAGCCTCACCAAAGCAGTGGAGTCCCAAAGCATGGCCAGATCTCTCATGCTCTCCCCCTTGCAGAAACACCATGATCAAGTGCTGACAGACAATCCATGTTTCATGATGAGAGATCCAGCATTTCCCAAAGGACTGACATATGTGTTTCCTGAACATTTAGGAGGAGCTCGAGTGCTGTGAGGCTGCTTCCTTATGGAGGATCTGGCAGTGACTGGCACTGGGAGGGGTGAGCTGTGCAGAGGCAGAGCAGCTTTCCTGCCACGAGCACCCAGCAGCCCTGAGGGGTCAGAGGGGCTGGAGGTGTAAACACAGGGAAGTGGGATGCAGTGGAGGGCTGGGTGAGCCCTCACAGATGGCTCTGCTGGCACAGGCACCTGCCTCAGCCACAGGAGCCTGGCCTGGCTCTGCACTTGGACAAACAAACAGCTGGGGAAAGGCTCTGTCTTAAACAATCAAAGCTCCTCTGCTCCGTAAATGTGAGGAATGTATCTTAGGGCTCTCACTGACATAGCACAGCTGACCCAGTGCTAGGCTGCTATCACAGGATCTGTGCTTTTAGTGCAAATAAAATACCGTGTCAGGGGCAGGAATCAGCTCAGCCCTCTGCTATTAGCTTTGCTGTCATTGTAAGCACTTTTCCAGGAAGGGCTGCTGGAAGCAGCTATTTCAATTCACCCACAATTTGTTCTAAAGCAGCTATGACCAGATTCTCCAGACTGATGGAATGTTAACCATCACAGTGGATGCAGCACTGTCCAGAACTCAGGATACACACAGAGACTCTCATCAGTGGTTGTAGTGAGAGTGAGCTGGGGATTTGGAGAGTGCTGGTGTAGAAATAGCACAAAGAAATCACGTGCACCATATAAAACTAGAAACAGGATTGCCAATGGATAGCTCCTATCTTCACATGAGATTTGTGCTCCAATTTAAACCAGAACAGCCTTGAACTAATGCATTAGAGTTACATTAACATTGTCTTTGCTGAGGAAGGCTGCTGGGATTCTTGGGACTCTGTTTTCCCAAAATTTATCCATGGCCACCTTCCCTCTCGGTGATTTAGTGGCTGTCCTGCACACATGGAAGGAAGTGGGGAAAGCTGAAAAGCCCTTACCCTGCAGCAAGCAGCTTCCAGGACCTCGCTGCTCACAGCCTGCAAGGGCCCCACAGCCTGAGCCTGGCCTGCAGTGCTTCCTGCTCCTAAACAAAAGGAGACAAGAGCAAACTCTGGATCGTGTACAGCTCATGCAATAGGCCCTGAAGCTGATAGTACAACTGGAATTAAAGGGATCTTTCATTCTGTTTGCCTTGTATTTACAGCTGCAAACATCAAAGGCTGGCTCAACAAGCACTTTAAGTACCAGGCTTTGCGGAACAGCTGCTGCCTGACCAGGAGAACCAGCCTTGAGGGCCATTGTCATTAACAATTCTGTAATTTATACTGATGGCAGTGCAAGGAAACAGAAACAACTATTGTTCAGGCACTAGAAATCCTCTCTCCAAGAGCTGTACACAGCCTGCTCCAGTTTGGGGAAGGATGGAAAAATGGAAGATGCTGCTGGTCACAGACATGTTCCAAATACCTGTCCCATCCTTGGGGACAGCAGAGGAAAGGTGATCACCAAGGCACACCTGGCTGCACCAGCACCAACCAGGCTCTTTTTTTAGCAGAATTAGAAGTGTGAGCTCACCTTTTGCTTGCTTTTAAATAACATGGGTGACAAGCTGATTCAGGATTTGTGTGCAGTGATGTGTGGGCTTCTTGTCCCCACATCAAGCTGACATGACTGATGTCACTCAGGAAGGCTGTGACATGTTTGAGATTTGACACCAAATAGCCTGAGCACCTTCACCACCATGATTCTGACAGCTACAGACCGTGGCTTCCCACCAGGGCACCAAATCCCTACAGGGATTTAGCAAAGCAAGCAGAGGATTTCCCTTTAAGGGTTGCTTTCTGATTGTCATCCATACCTTTCCTGCTTTTGTTTCTCTCCATCACCTTTTCCCATATTGGTATTTATAGTCTCTAATTCTCCAGGCACTTCTGTTTCCAGGCAGTGATGAGCTCCTCCTCACAAGCATATTTTGTCTCGTCTTTGCCTGCAGCTTTTAACCAACAGGGGATTAAAATAACCAGAAAAGCATTAGCATTTTTAATCACACAGACAACTCTGAGAGAGCTTCAAATGTCCTATGATTAATGTATAGATTCTGAACAATTTAAGGCTCCTTCCCAGGCTTTTGAGACAAAAGAAGCTACAGCCCATCCACTTCTCAGTTTGGAGAGGACAGAGGTGAGGTGCCCTGTCTATAGGTAACACAGATCTAAGTAGGTCTGTGGGAGTAAAACTGAGTCAATGGATATCATTCTAATTTTAGATAAAAGCAGCCAACACGAGATACAACTCCTTCCTATTCCACAGACTTTTACTTTCCAGATCCCTCTCTGTATCTAACCTATCTGAAAATTTTCTCTGTACCAAGGCAGAGGAGATTGCTTTGTCTTTTAATCCTATATTTTCTTCCTTTCTCATACAGAAAGTTTTTCCCTTTTTCTCTCTTTTTTTTTTTAATACAAATGTGCCAAAATCCAAACATGACAGACTACATAGTTGTTGAGCATAGTCACAGTGAATTTTCATTTCTGCTCAGGGCTTGTTGTTCACAAATTCTTTGATTTTCAGTTAAACTCCCTGCCTTAAATTTCAGCCATATTCCCCCAGACCCTCAAGACAGAGCACCTCCAAACAATTAGTAATTGAAAATAAAACCATGATTAGGGGTAGAAAAGCTAATTGAAATGGAGGGATGAGTTGGTTGGGAAACTCAATCCCTGTGCATGTCATACCCTGCTGTCTGTGCTCCACAGGAACTCTGGAGCAGAGTTAGACATCAAGCCAGAAGATGTCCTCGGAAAGGGAATGGGGAGGAAAAAGGAAAACGTTCACTGAAAGTGGGGAGCTGCTTCTTAGGTTTCCTCCTGAGATCTGTAAAGTTAGACCTCAGATCTCATAGTGCAGTAAAAACCTGTTCCCCTGAAATACCCACATTTTTAATGTTAACAAAGGTCAGGAGGATATCTCAAACCTGAAGCTGATTTCCAGCTGGAAACTGGTGTGTTGTTCAGAATTTTTCTAACCCTGAAAAAAAAACTTAAGGATGAGGCAGAAAATGTGGAATCTTTTCACAAATTATAGCGAGTTACACAAGTGCAGTTGTGTGTTCTGTACAGGAAAAAGCACACAATGACACGACTGACATCATGTCCACAAAATAAATTAGCTGGGCATTAGATCCTTCAGTCAGTTCCATGGGAACCCTCTCCCTCCCACTCTTCCTGTTACAGGAATGACTTTCTAGCTACTGATAAAAGGTGCAGTGTATGCAGAGAATTGTCCCAACACATTTTATCATGTAATCCAGAGTGAAAGTGGGCCATGCTCTGGCAAGAGGCAGCTTGCAATCTGCGGATGGGTAACGCTCCAGGAGGAAGAATGGGAAATAGAGCCTGAGTGATGATGTTTTTTCTTTGAGAGTCTTTCTGGAGAACTGTAAATTACAAAACTTCAGGTGCAGCAGGACTGTAGTGTAGCATGCAAAGCTTACTCACTCTCTCTGAAGCAAAGGAACAGCTCTGCTTTTATTTTTCTGTCTGCCTTGTGGGTCTATACTGGTTAAATAATAGCAAGTGTGATGTGTCATTAATCTTGCTTTGAAATCTTAGAATTTTTTAAGAGAGGAAATCTACTATCTAGTATAGGAATAATGATTATTATTATGATGATGATTTTTTTTGAGGACTGCTCATTGGCCCATCAGCCTGAAGTATGAAGAGATTTTTGGTTTCCTTTCAAATAAGTGTTCTGCAACTCTCAAGAAAAAGAATCTTTCAGAATACATGAAAATTTAAAAAAAAAAAAAACAAACGGAAAGGGAGAGGACTAAGATAATATCTGATGAAGCAAAAACCACAAAAACCATTGCTCATATAAAAAACCTAGTTTCTTCCATTACTAGGAAAAGGTCAGCAGTATTTTAAATGCTGTAGATTTCATAATTAGTGGTGTTCACAAATGAACAATAACAATTTCCTACAAAAACCTGAACCGAGGCAATGATGAAATACTGAAAACATTATTAAAAATAATGAGAACAATAAAGTTAAAGCCACATGGATTTGGAGTGATGGCAAGACTCTGTGATGTGAAGCCTGAATGTGAGCGGAGAGTTCCCATCACTGCAATTGTTCACTCACGTGTTCACTTCATAACCTGTGTTGAACATCCAGAAATCATCCTGCCACAGAAGTGCCTGACTTAAATATTACACCCATCAATTTTACAAGTTAAAAATGAAACTTCTCCTCTTTCTGCACCAGACTTTGTGCTTGGAGCAGCAGTGGTGGGCTGGTACTAGAAGGGAAGGTGAGTGGGACTGGGGACAGCAGGGCAGGGGGGTGGAGGGACCTGGCTGAGCAGAAGGGGGGACACTGAGATGGAAGCGTGGGTCAGGATCTGGCCCAGAGGCACTGATCAGCGTCTGCCTCAGTCCCACAACCACTGGGGAAGTCCAGAGGGACAAGACAGGTCCAAGGTCAAGCCAGGAAGCCAAGACTGAAAGCTTTCAGGCTGTGCTACCACATTTACACCACACACTGCTCAACACTAAACCACTTAAAAATGTTATCCGTTATTTTAGGATTATGTTAGTTTATATTCTGTTTGTTATTTCAGAGGAGAATAAATTCTTAACTAAATTTACATTGGTATGGCAAAAAACAAAAGAAAGGAGGAGACAGCACCATACTTTGAGAGCTGTGACTGTGCTTCCTGAGTGCATTAGCCAAGAACCACAGAGCTCTTGAATATTCATATGTGTCACAGATATACTGAAATAGAAAAAAGAAATCCCAGAGTCCTTGAGAATCCAGTGTGAGGACAATTGCCTGGGCTGTAAGAAGTCCAGGATTAACTCCCTGCTGAGCCATTCTCCCACTTCCCCCAGGTAAATGCCTTAGCTCAGAATGTCATGACTGCTCTAGGTGACATCAGCCAACTTCAGTGACCTTCTGCCCTGAGAATACATTCCCAAAACAAAATTACCCAAATTTTTCATTTCAGGAAGAGCTTGAATTTCCAGATATTTTCACTTTTAACAAATCAGGGGTGTTATGAGGGGCAGTAGGAGATACTTTTTAAGAAATCAAACACCTCAAAAGAAAAAGATTCTGATGCAGCTCTAATTCTTACACAGCATACCTCTCAGCCTAAATGGGCAAGACCAATGAGAATAGTAGAAAGAATAATTATTCCTTGAGAGGAGGGAAACCGAGAGGCACAGTGGCTTGCCCAGAATAAATCTTATGGGCAACCATTTAGTTAGCACCTTACTCACAAGGCTATTTCAGATATTAAAAATGCATTCCCCTTATTTTCTCTCCCATATAACAAACACCAGACAGATGCTTGTATTCTCATAAGTGTGAATCTGTAATTCTTCTTCTATCATCTGTTTTAAATAGCAGAGTCTGATCTTCCTGTGATAGAGTTGTGGAATCACAATATATAAATCTGTTTGTGATTTGTAAATGTCAGTACATATGGTACTTGGGCATTTGATTACTGGCTGCCTCAGCATATAAACTAGCATATTAAAGCCTTGGCATTCTTGTCACAATTGACTCATCTTAATGCTTCTGAAAACAACTCTCACATGCAGAAGTAATTCCCTTCAAGGTTTTTCAAATATTCCTTCATTTAAATTACTCTACTTGTCCTTGTAAATGGCAGAATTTGTTTCAAAAAGACCCAGTTGACAACAAACTCACAGGATCACATGCACAAAGTATTTAACTGCTTTGATTTTGAGGGACGAATATGAAACAAGCAGAAGCCTAAAAGTCTTCAAAGTAATCCCAGTCAAAGTCATACACCAGCACTGTATGCAACTCCCACAGCTGGGACTAGAAATAGGTATTCAGGCCCAAGCTCTGAAGGAAAAACAAGTAAAAAAAGGTCCCTCCTTCCTCCTGACAAAATTTCAAATATTCACAAAAATGAAGCAAATACCATCATTTCTCTGCTGACAAAAGAACTGATCTCTCCTCAATTATCCATCTCTTGCTCCTTTTGTCATTTGATGGAGCCCCCTCATCTTTCTTACTCAGATCCTTCTCAGTGGAATTTACTTCTGCCTTCTTGTTGCTATCACTGAATGGCTTCTCTAGCAATCTCTCTTTGGTCCAGTAGAGATGAAAAATAAACATCCTCTTCAGCTCCACAAGCTTGTAAATTAGAACAACCTCCACGTACCTTGTTTTACTTGTGCTCAAAGAATGTCACTTCAGGAGCCGTGCACTGCCACAAAGAGGTGCAGGGCAGCCCGAGTTTCAGTGCCTCCACTGCACAAAGGTCCAAAGTCAGAGGGACAGATAAAGCACCATCCCTATAAAGCACTTGCTCTGCTCCATCTCTTCCAGCCCGTTCTGTCCTTACACTGCTCAAAGACACATTTATAACGTTATATATATGTAACATATATAACATTATATATTTATAACAGTGCAATATAATTCACAGCTATGCAGTATAATGTTAAACAGAAGACTTGATTTCTCTTGTCTATTCAAGACTACTTTTACATATTAGAGTTTAATTCTATTTTTCTCGAAGCTAATTAAATTATGCACTATGTCCATTAAGACAATCACTCATGGATGATCGCAAAAGTATTATCAAAAAAAAATTAGTATAACTTCCCAGAAGTTTTTAATTGTTTTATTTGGTGGGTTGGGTTTTCTCTTGTTCTTGAGCTTTAATTTTAAGCCACAGCAAAGCAACCCCATTTTCCATTTAATTTAGAAGTGGCAGCAAGACACACCTCCAGAGAATCCTTCCTACTGAAAATTCTTGGATTTTATGTTAAGGGTTCATTTTTTTTTTCCAAATGTAAGTGAGGGGTAGCTAACAGTAAAACAAAGTGTTAACCATTTGTCTAAAACTCTGCAATTTGTGGAAGCCTCACTGTGTCTCAGAAGACAATGGTAACAGTCCCTTCTACTCACTTTCAATTAAATGGAAAAGCCATAGGAATCCTACTGTTCTGCCATGGGATAGTGAAAGGTTTCCATGGTCAGTGCAGTGTGCAATTAGTGGAAACCATTACTTTGGAGTACATTGCCAGCACCCTGCAGGGAGATTTAGATCTTCACAGCTGCCTCTATGCCTAATTCTTCACAAGCTGCATGGAGAGTTTCCTGCACTGAGGATCAAGACTGATCAATGAATGAGAGTGACTTCACTAGTGCATATTTTTATTTTGTTTTTCTGGTTAAATTAGAAGTAGGAACTGCAGTGTGATGCAATAATAATGGGCACATCCATGTAGATGTTTAACTGGCTTACAGAAGTGTGTTATTCCTTTGAAAACAAACCACAGGAGCATTAAAGCAGTACCTAAGGATTCAAGAGGTACAGACATACCTGTCTGTCCAGCCATGTACTGGATTTTCCATAGGAGGCTAAGGAATTAAATACCTATTGCAGATGGGTTTGATTCTAGCCACTTTGTGTGCCTCACTTCTGCTCCCATAAATTGTGACATCCTTAGTCTACAAGCCTGAACATTGCAGTATCTTCCTAGGGAGAGACAAAACATTCATACCCATTAAAGACCTCCAGCCACTGAGAACTCTGAACACTCCCACACCAAACTCTTGGAGGATCTCCCTTCCTTGGTTGTCACAGCAAAAGGCACAAGCTCAATTTGGACAAATTAATTGGAAGGAGAGAGTGGGAAGCTGAGGTGTGTCAGAGGTGGCTGCTCTGAAACCTAATCCTGGAGCATTGCAAAGTCAGCCAGTAAAACCAGTGATCCTGCAGTTCCCTCAGTGCATGGGAAGGCCAAGCTTTGCTTGCCCCCCAAAATAAGGATCTGCTGCAAGTACCCAAGCAAGAGATTTAAATTACAAAAAGTTTCAGAAATAAAGCAAAGTGTCTCCAAATTCCTGCTTGCCCTCCCAAGGGATGCAGCACAGAGAGCCATGAAGTAGCTGCTGTGTGCTAAATCCCTGCAGAGAAGAGAGCATTATACTAGAAAGGACAAGTATTAGACATCCATAGATACTTGGATGCAGTTCTAGTGCATGGACAGGGTTTTTTTGCACCCAAAATGAATATTGAATCCCTGTATAAGAAAAGGACAAGGGCTGAGTTTCTGTAACCTAGGTGCTTTTGTTAATGCAAAACTGACTGACTGGGTCCAGCAGACAGTCTCATTCTATTTTCAAGGAAGTGCTGATTATTTTGCTTCCCTTTTTTCTTGCTAGAGCTGGGACAGCCCTAGAGAAAGCCACACTGGGATGAAATAGCCACATAAATTTTCTGACATTCATAAGGATTGTTTAAAAACAAAAAAGTCCTCAGGTAGCATGACTCACCTGAGAACTGTGAGAACTATGCTTATCTGGAAAGTAAATAAATATGATTGAAAGCAAAAAAACACATTTCCACTTAATTACTATTTGTTCAATACCTACCTATGGCACATTTGTCTTTAGGAAATTAAATTAATTGTTCAGCCTCACCAGTGAAAGTCTACACTTGTGCATCCTGTGATTATAGCAATCTCAAATTAATGACCCACTGATTCCTGATTATTAAAGTTTAATAGTTCTATGATTAGCATTGTCAATTAAGCAATATAATTCATGAAGCTGGCTGAGGCAGCAGCACTCTATGTTGTGCACGTGCTGATCTCCAAGTGTGAGTTATCACTTGCAACTCTTCAGGAGGAGTGACACAATCAGGAATTAGCCAGACACTGATGAATTAAACCATGACTTTTCGGTGGGGACTTTTTAAATTGTCTCAGGCTTATAATACATGGATCCCATGTATTATATCCCCTGGATTATACAGGCTATAATACATAGTTATTACAGGTTGATGCACAATAAGCACAAAAAAAAGCTATAGACACAGCAATGAAGAAAGGACTCATAACATGAAAATCACTGCTTAGCCAAAATTTTAAATCCCTTAAAATCCAAACAGCCTCAGGAGGCTGGATCTAGTCTGCTTGTTGTGTTATGGGAAACCTACAGTATTATCTGTTTCATGTTGCATGTTCTTTTCATTAAGGGATAACATACACTCTGCCTCCAACAATAAATCTGGGGAATTAATCCTTGCTTCTACAAGCTTGAATGATTGTAACTTCTCTTTAAACATCACAGACAGTAAAATTCCCAAGAGAGAAAATATCTCTTATTTCAATACTGAGGACTCAATTTCTAGGACTTCACAAATCTGTAATTCCTAAAGTATGTGCTACCAATTTAGATATTTTCTTACTATCCTCACACTGTATCAAAGTAAAGTTTTTGGTGACATGTATGCCATGAACTTCCACTGGGCTATTTGATAATATCAATCAGCCATTTTTATGGACAGCCAACACTAGGCAAGCAAATACCAGCTGCTGTGTTTCCTACACCAGACAGAGACTGGTCAGTAGAGCACAGAGCACATTGAAAAAACCCTGCAGGACTTTCAGAGAGGATCTCTAATCAAATAAAGCTCATTATTAGAGGCCAGATATTTTAGATGTCATCAGTCAATCCCTCTGTGTTTTCATAAGACTTTAATTACCCCTTATTTGCACCAAGAGTCAGTAGCAGTGAGGTCCATTCACATGAAATAACCATTTTAACATAAATACTAGGAATAGTCACAGAGATATTGATCTTTGATTTAGCCCTGCCCCCATGTGGTCTCTTATGTAGTTTTTTTTTTAATAAAACTACCACTGCCAAATACTTAGTAAAGTCAAGATATTTCTTGCCACCTTCTATTCTTATTTTTAGCTTTCTCCATCCACTTTTTCTACAATTTCATTTACCTACTGTCTTCACTCCTTCCCATTTCTCATTCTCTTTCAAGTCTTTCTAACTGAATGGCCATTTCTAAGTAAGTCCACACAAATCTTCCCATGATCCACATCCAGCTGTGGTGTACAATTGAGTCACTGCATTTTGATATGACTCATATTGAGCAGAGATATCTGAGCACTAAAATTCAGAGGAAATTAAAATTCACAGATACTACACTGGAAAGGAACATGAAGTGGGAAAAATTCTCAGGTGTGTTTCTGTGAATGAGCTCTGCTCTCAGGAATCTCTTCCCTTCCCCATAACAATATAAAGTAGTGCAACAATAATCCCATCAACCTGGGAAATTCTGAGTAATACAGTTTATTTGCATTTAAAACTCAAGGAAAGACTATGCAAAGGTTGCTCTTGCAGTGAAATTTAGACTTTCAAGTCACAGGTGGGCATTTTTCAGAAGCAGTGAGAGGAAATTGAGACAAGGAAGCATTATTAATAGCTAACAACATCTTGTTTTGCCCCAATATTTTCCACCTTCCAGGAGTGTGTTGGCACTGTGAACTTCATTTTATCAGAGAATGTTTTTTTCATCTTTGTAGAATGGATGACAGGTTAGACTGAAGTTTAACAAAGAGGGATTCTGCTGATATACCCTAGTTGTGTTCTTTTCTTCACAAACTTAGCTGGCAAAATACTGTATGATCTTACTCAACTCCAGTTCAGTGAAACTCCTGAAGTTCAGTACAGGTTCCCTATGTACAAAGACTGCATTCAGACTTGTCTAACTCATTTTAAAGGGTTTTGATGTCATCAGGAGACACCATCCCTGCTACATCCCAGTCATATACCAACTGTATCTCTTTATCATGGTAAGTGATAGCAACTTTTTTTTCTCAGAATATGCAGAGCCTTTTTCCAGACACCAGCCTGGAAACATATTCCTGCCTGCTATCTTGTCCTCTTGACTTAAGCTCTAAAAACACACACCTAGAAATGAAAATGCTGCCTGTGAAGTTTGTTGCCCTCCTACCCTGATCACCAGAGGACAATCTTTCCTTTTTGCTAGCAACACACCGCATTTCATCAGGAAGGTGAAAACTTCGTGTTGGCTTGGAACAAGCAAGGCAGAAAACTTTCCCATATGAAAGAGAGCAAATTCCATTTCCCCAGGCAATGCAATGCCCTGTGTAACCCTAGTACCAGTCAGAAATAGTAATAAATAAGTACTTATGACTACAGAAGCTGACTTCTGGTGATAAACTACTTAATCATGAGCTAATGGCTCTCTTACAGTCACTTATTGCAGTGCCAGAGTCTGCTGGCTCAGGTTGCCCTATATGCCCTTGTGTTAATTACTTTGACTAACTACAGGAGCGACTTATTAAATTTACTGATTGCCCTGTCTATAAACCAATATTGTCCAATTCTTCTGCATCCATAACCAGAGTACTGCTCTGTTTAGCACTGATAATTTTTCACTGGCCTATGTTGCTTTTTTAGAAATTCAGTGAAATTTCCCTCTGTTTACAGGGCCAGCACAGCACACTTAGATTTAGTGACTAAGTTGTGTTTCGTTACAGCCCTTTCCAAGGGGCAATTTTTCTTCCAACTCCAAGGTTTTAACATTTAGCAATCAGTAAAATGGACAAATATATGCTTTTGATATGAAGATATATGGGACCTCATTCAATTTACACCTTCTTCCAATGCTGCTGAACTACTCTTGCAATTTGCAGAGATGCTGTTACTGAGTTCAGGCATTATTAGCAGTGCCATTTTCAATTTCTTTCAAGAACAAGTTAATGTCATTATCATCACTAGGGATCAGTGCCCCACCTGAGCTGACAATTGTGAAAGGAAGAACACCACTGGAAAAAGTCACAGGCTTCCTCAGCATTACTAATTCTAATGCCAGGGTGCCTGTTAGTCTGCATATATGTATCAGAGAATAAATTATTTCAGTCTACTATTACATTTTCCATCCTCTCCCATCAGCAACTAGTTTCTGAAATTCCTGCTTATTTTAGTCTTCCAAGACCATAAATTTGAATATCTTTGCTTAGTGTGTCTTGAAGCAGACTAAAAAGGTCACCCTTGTGCTAGGTCCATTAAACTTGGGTCTCTCAGGTGCAGAGTTGGTGAGTGCCTTGCTCTCCCCTCAATTAGTATAATTACTCATCTCTGTGCTCCCCCTGTGGCTGCTGGCAGAATCCAGAGCAGGCAGTGATAGAGCATTGTCTCTGGTACTGCGGGGTAACAATGGCAGGGTCTCACATTTATTTGAGACAACCTGAAGAGGATCAGAACTGTAATTTCTGGTGTCTCCAACTCATTACCTTCCATGTGTGTAATTCCCTTTAGCTTTTCAGACACTCACCTGGATCTCGAGGTCGTGTGGCAGCACAGCAGAGGCTGCTCAGCACAGGAGAATTAAGGGGTCATTAAACACCTTGGTGCCACCTTCTGGAGGGAATGCAGCTTAATTAGGATAAGGACCCAAGGCTTTCCAAGGTACAGTAACTCCCCCAAACTGTTTTATGGCATTTCAGTATTGCCTAGAATTTCAGCAGAACAGGATTCTTTTGCAATTCAATCCCAGCCCCCNNNGCCCCCCGCCCCCCCCCCCCCCCCCATGCAGCATTCTGCATGCTTTGCAAAGGAATTTTCAGAAGGCAGCACCTGATTTTACCTAAGATAACAGAATATTTCCATGGTCAAGTGACATATTCCATTTACCTTTATTTGGAGCAAGGAATGTAAAGAAAAGACAGACAATGAGGACTTCAGACCTTTGTCTGTATAATAAGAATTGCAATATATTTTTAAAAGTAGTAACATTGTTTATATTAAAAATATTTATACTGTACTCCAAACATGGGAGCCATTGTAGAAGAATAAAACCAAAAAGCAATTTAACACATTTCAGTTTTGTCACTGAGCTGCTATTTTACAGGCATTAGAATTTAATAGTTACCCTGTATCATCATGAAGCACAAAGTTTTGTGAGTCCATGCTGTTCTGGAAGTAAGCCAGGCAATGAAATAATGAGGGATTTGGACATGAGTCAGAGATAAATGACTCTGAATATTAAAGAAGAAAAGAAAAAAAGAAATAATAAGAAATATAATTGACCACAACAGAATAAAAATCTCAGTGTTTCAGAAATCATTGGTCATTTTTCTAATGCTGCAGCCAGGAAGATAATGAAGAATCTAAACCCAAATGGCTTCCTTTTCAGAGATTCTGAGCACTTTTTCATGCAGCTGGAATGGTTTCTGCTCAGTTTAAATGTTATTTCTTTCTAAAAGAAGTAATTTCCCACACTACTGTCACCTTTCACAGTGTTATGACTACAAGCAGTCAAAGCCTTGTGATGACACAGACTTCTGTTGGAAAAGGACAATTAGTTCTAAAAAAATTATGTTTCATGGTGAAGGCTCAGATTTGCAAATTTAATAAAGCTTTTCTACTGGAAACCTGGGTCAGACTTTTCAACTTTGGAGTACATTCAACTTGGAAATGTTGGAAATATTGCTCCCAAGGAACCAGAAGCATTATGAAGCCCACGGTGAATCAAATAATTTAGGGTCAAGGCAGTGCTTGGCATTTCACAGATCTAGTTTCTCTATCACAAAATTTTGATCTTAAAAATTACAAGCTTTCTGTTCCAAGATGATGATATTAAACAAAATTCAAAAATCTCAGGCCTACCAAAACCCATATTTCCAAGTGTGTGGTCATTAGATCCAATTATTCAGCAGCCCAGGTGCCTTTTGGAGACAAATTACATGGCTTTTGGTTCTAATCTCTTGGAGATCACAGGGAACACATTTCATTTCACAAAATGAAATCTTTTGTGTGTCATTTATAAGCCTTTTTTCTCATTTTTTCTGGATTGCAACTCTGGACCAGACATGAAAAAATATTTTTTATAGTGTGGAAAGTTAAGACTCACAGCCAGCTTTATACAGGGAGATCTCCAAGGACCATTGTTTATATTTCGATAGAATTCCTTGGGACCTCTTACTAAATGCAAAAAAATAATCATTAATCTGGCAGAGCAGAGTTAGAGGGTTCCCAAGACATGTGTAAGTTGATTTGTAAAGAGCAGAAGATAAGGATTTGTGCATTTTAATTTATTTTTTTACCACAAAGAGAAATCACCTTTTTATCAATCCACACTCCAAGCAGTAAATTATGTGTTATGGAAATTATTGACAAATATACATTCATATTCCTCAAGTAAGCCCTTCCACTCAATGATACTCCAAGAATGGGGAGAAAAAAAACTTCTCTTGATACAAGGCACAAAGGATTGAGGGACTTTAGAACTACCTGTGAGGAAAAAAAAACAGAAAAACTAATTCCTCTACCCCTAATCTACCTTGCCCATGGCCTAAGTTCCCTTCCAGATGTTTTCTAAAGCTTGCTCTACTTCACGTCCTCAACTGTTTGATCAAACTTATTTACTCAAAAAAAAAAAGGTTATTGACTTCTAAAACCTTCTCTCTACAGATGGATCAATGAAGTCTCCAATGGAAAAAGCAGCTCATACCTCATTGTCATTGCTGCATTTGCATTTACATCCACTGAGAGTGATCAGAGTCACAGGGGCCCTGCTGATCTCCTGAACTTCCCAGGATGTATGTGCTAGAGGGAATAGTGTGTGTGTGGATGGATGCCTGTACATCAGAGACTACCAAAAACACAACATAAAAAATTTAGCTAATACATAGCCTACATAAGAGAAAATAATGTATTTTATGCAAATTTGGTTAGGAAGTCCTGAGGATTCTTTTCTGAAAGTGGTTTCTAATGTTATCTGTGGATTTCTCTTTTCCTGCTTCTCAGTAATCAGCATTGATTGGCTGGGCTGTGTACAGTGTTGTGCATGCAAACCAGGTACAAAATTGTTGTTAGCACTGGAAAATCAACCTGCCTTCAAGCTGCACTCCGTGGATGCAAATTTAGGCTGCTTATAAATGGAAAGCTTGAGAGGGGTACAGAATGCCCCTCCAGCTACAGCTCAGAATATGAATCAGTTTGAAATATATTTAGACTGGATGAGCTGGGATTAATAACATCTTAGAGATAATAGATCTTTCTTCTTTAGATAATCGATCCAGGTTTTGCTTTATTACTGTTTTATAGCAGCATGAAGGCCCCTGTGAAGCAAACAGGAGGTTCTGAAGTTTGCTGGTGAACTGCTTTGCCCACATGTCAAAGTCTTTCATCTCAGGCAGTATTTGTGGTCCCAGACAAAAGGTGAAAGCCTGAGTGAGCAGAAGCAGCCCAGGCTGGGATTTTCAAAGGCTGTATCAGGGCATTGTGTCAGACTCAAAAAGCTCATTTCTTCCCCTACCCACCTCAGGGTTAGAGAGCTCACCACTGCTGGAGAGGGCTGCTCTTCATCACCACCTCAGCTCTGCCACATTCTCCACTGAACACCAGCATGGCTTCAGCAGGGAAGGCTAAGAGGGAGGATTCCTCTGAAATGCAGTGGTTACAGTGCTCTCTTGGGAAGAGGAGGACACATCCAACATTCCTTCTCATGCAAAGGGAGACCTGCTAAGCCACATTTCCTGGTGGATACACCTTGTGCAGGATGTCATAGGGCTCCTGCCCTCTCTTCTTCCTTGACTGGAAAGTGAGGCCACACAGTAAGAGGAGGTCTCAGGCACTGAGTGGTACAAAACAGAGTGCAGCACTGTAGCTGTGCTGGCTCTGTGAATTAATCTGGACTGCAGCATTCCTGTCTCAGTGTTGAAATCCAGCTCCACCATCCCCTCCTGTATTTTAGCTATGTGCTTCTCACACACCCTGCTCTGACACTGGCCTTGTCCCACAGACAGCCAGTGCACTCCCTAAGCATAAATGCTGTTCAGAAGACATCTTTTGAACTAAGACACTGCCTTAGCAGCCTTATGAAACCCTTCCCCAAACCCTTTTTTAGGTCTGAGTCCAAAACTAAAAGACACCCAATTTCTGTGTCCGTCTAGGTCAGGCAGCACTTGAAGCAGCTTGCCTTATGGTCCCCTTTTTCTGTGTTTAACTCAGCATTCCTGAACCTCCTGCAGGCACTGGGATATCCACCAGGATAGCCACGTTAGCACAAGCTTTGCCATACCTGTGACTCAATACTCTACAGGTATTTACAGGGATGCCTGCCATTGTCTTCAGCTGAGTCAGGAGTATAAATGCTTCTGAAAATGGGATCCTGCAAGTCCTCTTTTTCTAGCCTCAGCCCATCAGGCTTTTGTTCCCTGTGCTAGGAACTATCATTTTTGGTTATAAAGGCTTACACTCAGACCTTACTGATAACCTATATACAGAACTTCAATTTCTGAGAAGTGATTTTGAAATACGAGATAAATATGCCACAGCTCTTGTGCAGCATGGTTTCCAACTTATTTTACTGCTGACTATCAGCCTAAAATGAGATTTTATACAACCCAACCTAAAAATGGAAGTTTATCATAGAACTGCTGATGGACTCTCTGTAATATGATATATGCCAATGCTTTTAAAACTCCTTACCTACAATTTAATTTTAAGAAAAGGAGCAGAGAAGAAGGAAACCTCACCACTAACACAGTCTTCACTGTGAAAAGATTTTAGGCTTTACCCATGCTTTACCCGAGGGTAATTCACCTTTCAGTTGCTAGCAAAAAAATTGCTATCTCCATAAAAAGAATTGCCTCAAGGAATTTGACAAAACTTGAACTATTCCATTAATGAGATTTTAATGAACCACCCAGTAAAGATAAAGGAAATTCACAAGGATTTTTTTTTTCCTGTTTCACAACTACAGTTGTATCACAATAGACTAAACACATCTCCACAAAAACATCTGTCATTCCTCCTGGTTTTACAGAAGGGCTAAATTAGACCTAATAATTCTTGTTGCAATTCTGTAGTGCATGTTACAAAAACACCTTTATGCTTTTCTCTCAGCTGCAGAAACCTTGTTATTCCAAACACTGAAAGTTGACCAGCTGGATGCATCTTCCAGGCCACGTTTTCCTAGTCATGACAAAATAACCTCAATGGAGAATTTCTTTCTTCTAACACTGCACTTAGCTACAACCCCTCAGCCTTTTGTCCCAGAAACAAAAAGGGATCAACAGTCTTGTCTCAGAAATTTCAGGTATCACTCGTGATCTAGATTTTTCTGATGTTACCTTCAGGGCACTACCAGTATGTTGGGTATTTCCTTATGTATGACCTCCTCTGGATGTTTATTCTGCACCATGCAGATCCCCCTTCCATGGGATTCTACTTTCAAGCTGTATGTCAATTGCTGTCACCAGCATTCCTCTTCTCCAGCTTATTCTCTGCACCCCCTGTACCCAGGAAGGGAGATGGGATTGTGTGGGATGGGACAGCTGTGGGCATTTCCCAACACAATAACACAAAGATCTTACTTGTCAGCTATCACACCCCCCTTAAAAAACACAATGGGAATCTCCACAGTCACCTCCTTTGCAGTAGGGAAAGAAATAATATTTAAAATATTTTAAAATCAATGGAAAAGGAGAAAGAAACTTTTCTTGAATCTAAACTATTTTTGACAGTTACAAAACAGCTTTTACATACTTTTAATTCCAGTTCCTCTCATCTCCAGCCGTAACAAATTTTTTAAGCAAATAAGTAAACATTGCCACAGAAGTAGAAGAGTGCCACATACTAATTACACTCATAATTTGTGAGGAAATTAAATTGTTGTGATCACTGACAGGGAAAACAATACACAATACGCTATTTGTTCAGAACAAATATAAAAATAAAAGCCAAAACCAAGCAAGAGTAACATTTCTCTTTAAACTCCTAAATTGTTTGTTTCAATTAGAAACTGACAGACAGACACAGCAGAAGCTGACCACCTCAGAGAGACCAAAAAGGACTTCTTCAGGTCTCCTCAAAGAGCATTTGCAATTGCAAATGAGATTAGGGAACAAGCATAGAGCAGTAACAGAAACCTCTTCCAGTCTGAATCTAATCCAGCTGAGTGACACTAGTGTAGCTAATTTAGTTATCCTGGTTTAATAACCTCTTTTACAATAAAACCAGCAATAAAGAAAGTTCAGCTACTAATTTTTATGAAGTATCTTAATATTCCATTTTCTGGTAATTTTAGAAATTGGGCACATGTTATTGCCTTCATTTACCAAAGGCTACAGCACAAGAGCAGCAGTGTTACCCCAGTGGTGAGGCTGGAGCAGCTCAGTGATATTCCGTGGACCCCTGGTCCAGAAGGCAATCAGGAAACAGAGGCACCACTGCCCCCTGACCACCAGTTTGTCCAGAGGTGCTATTTGTACCCCTGAAAGCACTCCTGACCTCCAGCTAATCTGGAGGGCACACAGTGACAGAATCAAGTAGCATGTTTAAAGTTCTTATCCTAAGCACTTAAGAAAACCATAAACCTCTTTCACTGTATGTCCATTTTCCCTTTACATTAATCTACAGATGCACCCTCTTCGCCATTCTCCACCTCAGTCAGTGTACATGCATTACTCAAAAAGTCAGTAAAATCCAAGTGTGGTTATAATTTTTCATAAACTGTATAAAATCAGCTCCTTTTTGAGATGACACTGTGTTTCAGTGTTTGGTTTCTCCACTTCCACACACGTTTCAGATAGCCTAAAATGGCACAAGGACTCTGTTGAGCATGATTTATTGCCTTGATTTATTGAACTGAGCAATGACAGAGCTCCCACTTGACAAGTTTTCGTTTCTTCATGGCAAGTAATTAGCCTTCATATTGCCAAAGGGCCCTTCAGCTGCCCTGTCAATGCTGCTCCAGCCTAATGAAAATACATCATCTTATCATAGTAAGACATTTACATTATTCACATGCTGCTTTCCAGTAGCCTCTCATTAGCTCCAGCCCGCCTAACTTTGCTGATTTATTTGTTGCAGCAAAACAAAAAATACAACGCTCAAGGAGGAAGGGGATCACCCAGCTGCAACTTTGCCTCTCTGCTGGGTTGGAATGACGTCTTCTGACACCCCCATGCCAAAGATTTTGAAGAGAGAATGTGAGGATACACACCCCAGCACATGTTTCTGGCTATATATTTTCTTTTTAGCCTTCACAGAGCTGCATCCTGTCATTAGGCACAGTCACAAATAACAGGCAGCGTTATAATCCATACTTCATCACAGTCATAATCCCTCTCCTACCTCTTCCTCCTGACAGGAGGTTTACAGCTCTCTGATGCTGATACCGACCTCATCTCTGCCAAGCTGCCAGTGCTCTAGCAGCAAACAAAATCTATAGCCACACCCCTGCCTCTTCCCCAACTGCCTGGGGGGAGGATAAATGTCAGTTCAACAACCCTGCTAACTCTTTCAGGCTGGGATCAAGCCCTGCAGGCAGACAGTCCAGCTGGGGAGGAAGAGGAGCAGTGAGGGCATGTGCCCAAGCCAGGGTTATACAGAGGAACATGGTCTGCTGAGAAATCCCATAAAATCACACGAACTGCTCCCCCTGGAGATTTGCAAAGTACCTCAGCACCTTAGCATACACCATGCACAGACCCACCCAATTAACTTTAATACAGCCAATGCAGCTGCCAAGAGCAATTCTGTCAGCAGCAAAATCTTCAAGGCTGTACCAGACCACCTTGGACCCCTGGTTATGAAGACAGTCAGACTGTGCAAGAAAAATCACCTGGTGAGAATGAACAGAGAAGCTGCCACAAAATATAAATTCAGCCAGACTCTCTTATGAACAAATAATGATAGATCTTTTCAGAACTCTTTTTAGCATTCCAATCCACAGATTAAGATTTTAAGGTGCTTTCTCCACCTTGCAATTATTTTGTTCCTGATTCTGGGGCACTCTGTTTCTCAGAACTCTTCCACATCCACATAGAACTGGTCTGTCTCTTAATTGGGAGTCTGGACTGCCAGAGAGAGAAATTAGAAAGCAAGGCACCATTATGAAGGAAATCTAATTTCTTCATCTGGAATGGATGATGAAGAAAGATTAATTTTACCTTGTAGACTTCAAAGTTATCAGTGAATTGAATAATCTATAGCAAGCATTTTCAGTCTGCCACCAGCAAGTATTAAAAAGAGGGATGAATCCTACTAGGAGACAAGCACCTGGCAAAGATATTTCTGCAGAAAGCTGCTTTCTTTGCAGAAGCTACCTAAGGGCCAGTGGAGTATTTAGAAAGTTTACATTCAAGAAGAAGCCAGCTTCCATCTGGACTGCCAGAGCCTTGCTATGGTTATGCCAGATAACAATCCAACCCTAGGTGGCAAAAGAGTAAAATAGGCAATAAGGCCCCCACAGCTCTGCTAAACTGTGGCTTGTGGCTTTCCTCAGACCTTGCCTTCTCCAGGAGACATAAAAGAGGGAAAAGCAAATCTCACCAGCCTCTGCTTAATCCTGTCAGACAGGGATAGTGAGGAAAAGTGAAGCACATTCTCAGTCTCTGCACTCCCAATGGATTGCACACCTGAGAAATACAATTGGAAATATTCATGAACTGGGCATAGTGCTCCCAGCAAGTGAGAGATAACAGATGAAAACAGTGTTCTCTAAATCCCACATTCTTCCCCACAGGTCCTTTGGGGGATGATAAAGACACATCTAACTCCAAGTTCTGGTTTTCTGCTTCTGCCTTTTATCATCCATAGAACGAATGCCTCATCATCAGTCTGCTACTTACTCTTTTGTTTTGCTTCAGCTTTCAGGACAGAAAATTCTCTGATGTGAAACAACTGTCCAATAGAGCAAAGCCCAAAATGGATGTGGTCTTCTGTTTGCTTGTTTATTTTTGCTGGTATTGCCTTTGATACTAACACTGTATCTTTCTTTCAATCATCAAAGCACTTGGAACACTTTCTACTGCCCACTTAAGAAATATAAGATACTCATAAAACATTACTTGGGAGCAACAAAAATTGAGCTGTCCTACAGTCATGTATTCTGACCAAAAAAAAAAAAAAGTTTTATTAAATTCATGCTATACAGTTTAAGTGTTGCTATTGCAACTGTGAGCAACTAGATCCTTCATCTTGAGCTTGCTTTTCAAGGCTATGCCTTAGGAGGGTCTTTAGTCATAGTTCCTTCCTCATTTCAGAAGTTTCCCCATGCCAGTGCTATTATGCATAAGCATCCTTGGAAGCTGTGGCAGAAAGCAGATATTGGGCTTCTGCTATTAAGGCCAAAGGCTGCAGATAAATAAAGTTGTGGGGACCCAAGGGAATACACTGTATTTCTTCTAATTGCTTTTTTCATTTTCAATCTGAATGCACAGTGACAAAAGCCTACTGAAATTTCAGGGTAGGGGAAGAAGGGTGAGAACAGAAAAGTAATCACTTTTTCAAGTTTCCTTAAGCCCTAAGGGAGATTCAGTGTGAAAGCTTGAAAGTCAAAAAGTAGGTCCTCCTTTTCCATCTGAGTGATCAGAAAAAAAGAAATATGCTAAATTTGCCTGATAATTAAATCTTAAATGTAAAAATGCAAAAAGCAAAGGCTGAGACTTGAGAGAAAAATAAAGTACATTTGTAAGGATTTTAATGACAAAAGAAAATCCACCTGCTTTTCTTTCCTTTGACCCACTTATTATCAATTTCATTGAAATCTTGCTGTTGGTCATGTAAGCTCCAATGCTTCTCCTTTAAGCAGTAGGGAGCTTTCTTGTAGGCTGAAGGCTGTATGGCAGATCAAAAGGCTCCCCAAGATATGGGGGCTTTTCAATATCATTGATCCCCTTTTGTCTCCCTATTCTGCATTTTCTTATGAGGCTTTGTTATATTTCTGCCAGCTCTGGAATTCTTATCCCTTCACCTTGGTGGGTTCTTTTCCCCCCATTGGCATCTTTCTTTTCTTTCTTTTTTCTTTTATGAGAAATCTCCCTAATATTTCATTACTTCTCCTTTGGTCACACCTTCCTTCCTCAATTCCCTGTGGCGAGGGGATGCTGCCTTTCCCTGCTGCATGTAACCCATCCAGGCAATGCTGGCATTTCTCTTCTCAGAGTACATTCCATTGCACAGCTCAAAACCAGAGCTCTTTGCAACAACCCTTGATCCAGTTTTCTCACAGAACTCCCAAGTCCTGCCTAACTGCAAAGAGCTGTTCTCAGAGATGACAAGTCACACGCAGACAGCTTATCTCTGAAAAGCTTTTTGTGCTCACCTTGAAGAAGAACTGGTGAAAGCAGGGGGAAAAGCTGTGCATCAGGGACTTCTTTCTTGGTTTGAATATTGTTCAGTGGCTCTGAAACGACAGCCTGGTTTGCCGAGGTGGGGTGCAGCCAAGGTGGGAAGTGCAGCTGCAGCTGGCAGCTGGAAGGCAGTGGCAGGGCAGAAGATGATCTGTTGTTAGATCCTGACGAGCTGGCACCAAGTCCTACAAGCTGCTGAGTCAATGAGTCATGAGAACAGGACTGGAACGAAGATGTCCCTCAGGATAAAACTGATGTTCTTTGGGGATTGAACCAGAGGCCTTGGAGAGAGGCTGGATCAAGAGGAATTGCAGTTAATCACCTTCACCTCTTCTTGCTACAAAGCACCTACAAATCCCTTTCATTGTGAGTTACCAACTGTGTACCTCAGAGACCTTTACAATACACCTATCTCAAGCATCCTCAAACAAAGCAGATTCCTCCATGGAGCCCTTAACTACAATTTTCAGCTCACCAGAGTATTACAGTCTTTGTGTAACTCATGTGAGTCAAAGTAACACAGAGATTTTGCTTGCAGCAACAAAGCAAACACTAAACTTCCATTTTAATTGATGTTAGGCTTATGCAGAGCCAATGGGCTTTTACAGCATTGCCAAGAAACCAAATATTCTGCTTTTCCCTGCTTCTCTTGGTCTTGCAGAGTTCCTTCTCTTTACGTGAATTTGTGAGGACTAAACTAGACACAACTGAGGGTAAAAATTCTTAACCACAGCAATGAT